>CM074442.1:12181647-12781647 GCA_037101425.1 Elopichthys bambusa | reverse complement strand
GATGAATGGCCAAACCGCATAAAAAAAAGCTGCGGTTTTGAAAATAACCGTGTCTGTGTGGACAGGGCCTTAAATACCAGAGCAAACTAATAAGCAAAATGAACATCAGGTGCAACAGATAATCAAACAATGAGTAACTAAGGAAACAAACTGAAAACTAGGTCACAGAACAAGTTATGTGATAAACCGAACCAAAACAAACACAGATAAACCCTGACAATGTAGCTATAAAATTAATAATGTAGTATTAAAAAAAATATATACATTTATAAACTATATCATATTTGATACACATATAAGTATGATATAGGAGAATATGGAGCTCATACTTAAGGAGAGAAAAAAGCAAAAAAGTAAGATGAAATTCTATGATATCTTTATAACAGTATAGCTAAAGAACACTAAAATGCATATAAAAATCAGTTGTCACTCTATATCTCCCAATAATATGTCTTCGTAAGATGATATTTAAATGCTTAGTTTTGTGATAAAAAGCTCTGTAGTTTTTATTGTAGGGGGCAAAACATATAATGCAATGCAATACAATAATCATTAAGTGAAGTTCAAATAAATGTTCCTCAAAAGCCTGAAGTATCATATTTGATATTTATATTTTGATGTGTTTTTTCTAAAAAATAAATAATGATGTATGGATAATTGAGTAAGTTGAAGTTGCTTCAGTATAGTAAGTGTTCATCTTGAAATATTACTAACAATATACAAGTTATTCTTATGTTTGCTTTATAAAAATCTGTAAAGATTTTACAAAGGAAAAAAAAAGTGTAACATGACTTAAAGCAGGGCGTTATTAGAATTATACTAAAAATGCCTTTTACTTGTTAAAAATAGTACAAAATGACAGAAGGCATGTAGTAGACTGTGTACAACAGGTTTTTAACAAAGTTTTGATTGTTAATAATTTAGAGGCCTTACAAATGTGCATATCAAATATGATACTTTATAGGATTAAAACCAAATGTTATGTTTATGCTGTAATTTGTAACTTTGTTGTAATGCTTGAGTCATCCTCGTTGAGCCCTGACTAGTAAACATACTGTAGGTATCAAATCAGTCGAAAAATACTTTGGTGCTAGATGTTTGATTATAATTTACAAATCATTGCTTAGATACGCAGGATATGGAGACGAGTCGGATCGTGGAGCAGATGGTGTAATACTGTTCAGTAGCTCTTCAGCAGAGAGGAGAGCTTGTGGTCTTCTGTGGTCTGAGCATGCCCAATTCTCCTTTTTTTGGTGGGTGGGGCTGCTATTGATCCCTGGCTGTGCTGTGTGCCGTACCTCGTGCCAGTGTGTGTGATTAATGTGGACGTCATGGCGACGGGACTGAATGAGGCTACGGAGCACAGGCGGTCTGAGCCGCCAAAAGCTTCCTCCCTCACCATGTGTGCAGACGCCCCTCATTACCGAACACTTATCAAGCCTACATGAGAGATTAGGCAGACCCAGTCACAGCCAGCACCAGACCCGTCCCATCCATTCCTCTCTTTCTTTCCCTCTCCCTCTTCCTCTTTTTCGCTCTCACGCTTTCTCTTCCTCTCAACGCTATTGCCTTTTTCCTTTGCTTTCTGTACACACCTTCCACTGCTCTCTCTGCCTCTCTTACTCTCTCTCCCCCTCCTGATCTTTCCAGATGTTGCTCAGCAGCCCCATGAGAACCCCAGCGATGGGAGATGTATTAATACATCCTATTGATTAGATCAGGACCCCTGACAGTCATTTGCAGAGATACCATCTGGCTGCTGTTCCAATGCCTTCACCCAAACAGGACGTGACACCTTATTAATCTCCACCACCACTCTATAGACGCTTCGCCTTTTGCGCACAGAAGCCCGACTCTGTCGGAGTGGCAAGCGGAGATGCAGGCGGACCTGAAGGGTGCAAGAAATTAAGGTTATTACACAAATTGAGCCATATGGTCCAAATATTTCAGAGCTGAAATTTACTAGGCAATAAAAATTGCTCCTGCCTTCCTAATGGTGTAAATTACAGTTTAACCATGGCTCTAATGATGTCCTTCTGCTGCCTGTAACCACTCTAACATGAAGGACATTGTTTAAAAAATGCACAGGAAAAAAAATGGGGGGGGGTCGAAACTCTGGCAGCATGTTTACAATCTGTTAGTTTATCATTAAGAACACAGTGAAGAGTGCATAAACATGATGGTGGAGCATTGGACCATGTCTTTGTGTAGATTCGTTTGCACACTGTTGATGTGGAGCAGAATGATCCGAGCAGAACCGCGAGCAGCTCGTTTGGGCCCTTGTTGAACCCAAACTCGTTTGCTGAAAGGACAAACAAAAGAGAACTCCCAATGGGGTTTAAAAAAAAATATATTGTGGATTCCTCTGAGCTTTCGGAAGTTTTACTTTTTAATAGTTTCAGACCAGGCCGATGACAGTGTTCTGAACAATTTATATCTGTAACTTAAGGATTGAAAAATGATTATAGGTGTTAGAGTCACAGCCTGGAGGTTTGGACATGTTCTTTTTTATATATTGAGCTGTACGTGGTGCTCATGAGTTTGAGGATATGAGTTTGAATCTGGTCATGTCATCATATCCCATTCCAGGTCCCCCCATTATTTCTTCTCTGCCAGAAATGTATGATTGTAATTTATTTATATATATATATATATATATATATATAACAGGCGATCCACACTAGTGCACTGCGGTAGTGCAATGCTGTTTGCTAACTGCCACAACAGGAAAAAAGATGATCTGTTCCTAGAAATGTTTACATGTACTCTGTCAATCAGTGTTTCAACCACAGAAAGACATCAATAAAACAGCTTCAGAATATCTCACGTAGCATTACATTTATAGCATGTTAGTTCACTAGAGGAATTAACTCTAGAGGGGAGAACTTTAAAATATATGCACTATATCCTTAAGAAAATGTTAATTATAATTGAATTATTTAAAGAGAGACGCAATTTGTTCAGTAAACCACTGTGTAATAAAAAAGAAGCAATTTTATGTTTAGTTTCCTTCCCCCTGCTGTACCGAACCCGCACTGAACCGTGACTTCAATACCGAGGTACGTACCGAACCGTGATGTTTGTGTACTATTACACCCCTAATATATACGTGCACGCACACACACACACACATTTATAAAAGTATATATATATATAATTAAAAAGGCCAAAGATATATATACATATAGATAAATATAATAAATATAGTCATAATACTCTAATAAATATAGAGTATTATTACAATAAAGAAATCTGCTTTTATATTAGCTAGAGTCTGCTTTTGGTTTGTAGTACTAAGTAAACACTCTGGGAGTGTCTGTTAAATCTAATTTCTGATGTAAAAAGCAAAAGTTAGTGGCACTTGACTGTGTGTGCTTTCATTTTTATTTTCTTAATACGGCTTCCGTCATTCACAGTTCTGATTGTCATACATACTCAGCCACAATCAGAGGAGGTAAACGGTACTTTCCTCTGTTTCTGTATGTGCGTGTTTGCATGCATGAAGGGTTTGCTTCATCAGACACCAGCCCAGTCTGAAGAACAGCTGAGTGATTCAAGAGCCCTCCATCTGATTGAGGCTTGGGTTGAACAGAACTTTACATCTAAACCACAAATAATTAATAGTGTCAAGGCATCTCAGGAACTGGGTGCTGTTGTTAGTACTGCAGAGCAAAAGGGTAGATGTTTTAAAATGATGCTCTAAAGTCTTTAGACCCTCTCAACAGTTAAAGGTTAAATAGTTGACTTTAAAATTAGAATTACCCCAAGATTTACTCACTTTCTTGAGCTTCAAACTCATTGCCATCATAAAGCTTGGATGTGTCAGGATATTTATTAATATTTCTCCGATTGTGGAAGAAAGTCATAGGATGGCTTGAGGGTGAGTAAATCTTAGGGTAATTTTCCTTTTAAAGTGAACTAATCTTTAAACTAAAGTGTGTGAAGGAATGGGAGCAATGGAGATGTTGTGATATTAAAAGGATAATTCACCAAACATGAAAATTCTGTTATAATTTACTCATGTCTTTCCAAACCTGTATGACTTTAATTCTTCTACAGAACAAATTCTTCTACAGATAAATTACAAATGTTTTTTTTTTGTTTTTTTTTTGTCCATATAATGAAAGTCAGGTTTAATGTTGCTTTGGACCCAACTGACTTTCAATGTATGGATAAAAACAGTTAAAAAAAAATTTCCTTTTGTGTTACACAGAAGAAGGTACAGTAAGTGATGATCATTTTTAGGTACACTACCTATGACTAGGACAGGATGTGTTAGTCATCAAATTGTTTTGAAATGTGCATCATGAATATCTTTCCTCAGTTTGTTAAATCGCATTGTAGAGCACATTTGCAATATATAAAAGCATCTATGTGTGTATAAAAAAATAAACATATATTCAGGGATATTCCGAGATGAATGATAATGTTCACAACAAAATGCTTCATTGCATCATATTATCTGTATAAAATTCTCTTACATTTCTGACAGATTATGAGTGCAGGTTTCTTAAAACAGGCCCAAAGGCTCAACTTTGCCAAAGGCTCCATTTGATGATTTTTGATGAGGCATTTCCCGGGCCCTGTAGCTGTTAGCGTGATACTAATAAAATCCAGCTTAGGCTGAAGTCAGCAGTGGCAGGCCGGGACAGTATGTCTACTGTATGCAAATGAAGCAGTCCCACACCTTTGAAGGGTCAGGAATCTCCACTTTCATCTAATCAGCATAATTGTTGTGACAAATCCACATGGTTATTCTTAATTAAAATCATCCCCTGGCCCAAGCAGCCCCCAGCGCTGTCACAGGAAATAACACATATGTAAGCAGCTGATGAGACAAGGGAGACCTGTGCTCAGTTGAAAGAGGAAAAGAGGAAAGAAAAGGCTTCTTTCCCTTTTACAAATGACTGATTCCCTGAGCTAATGCTAAATGTGCTTCTGACTCTGATATCTCTTTAATGTTTAAAATAGCGAGGCCTTTTTCTGCCTCAATTACAAGAAGTCCGAATTTGAAGCCTGACTGCTTTGGCCTCCATTTAGAAGTTCACGCGTTACATACTGTTTTAAAAATGCTATTTTTTTTTTATTATTTTTTTTTCATGTTTTCCTTTAAATTCAATGGTTCTTAATATAAAATATTGTGAGTATAAATATTAGTGAGAATTTGATGATTTTATGAACGGTGGATCTATGCATACCTAAAAGGCAGCATAACCAATTCTCTTAATCAAAACTTAAACACTTCCCATTTTAGGGATCTGTGCCATAAACATTTATTTGGAAATCTATAACAAAAATCAATTCTCTTAGTCGCTTTTTAATGGCTGCCTTGAGTATCCTGGATGAGCGAGCGCCTGCTTGTTAATGTCTTGGTGCCCATGTTTAGGAAAGTGTTTGATAGCATTGCCATCTAGGGGCAGGATACAAGTCTCTGTGCTGAAATAAAGTGAAATGAAACAGCTGTCTCTATTGACAATGTGCATATGTTTGCTGGTTTATAGTCCAAATGTTCTCAATTTTTCAACCACGTAAAAAGGTAGCTGTTTTAAATGCTTCAGTGCCTCCCAGCGATGTAATGGATTGTGGTGTAAAATCTGCATAGGGATAGTAGTGGGGATGGGTGTACTTTTACTGTTGATGGTGAGAATTATGTTGGGGGGGGTTTCTGGTCAAATTAAATTTTATTTTCAAGGAATAAAAAAAGAAACAAACATCTATTTACAAAACTAATATTCAGCATGGATGCTGGCAGTGTTGCATTCCTCAAATTAAATATAATTTTATCTTATGCTTTTCAATATTGCTGTTCTTAAGCCTTTTGCATGGTTAAATAAAGGTGTTTATAAGGTTGTTGTTTTTTTTCCGCAATTTTATTTGCATTCTTGATCTATTCATGAGTACTGCATTCATGAAAAATGTATATAATGCATTTTATCATATACACATATATGCTGTAGACAATAATAGTAGTAGTAGTAATAGTTATTTTTATTATAAAACGTCATTTCTATAATATGAAATCATTTTTTAATTAATTATTTTATCAATATTAATAGTACTATTGGTATGTGTATAATATATACTAACTATATTTGTGTCTTTTATGTTGTAGGGTAACATTTTTCAGGCTCATGTGTTTGGATTGGAGCCGTACACCACATATAATGTGCGTTTAGAGGCAGTTAATGGAGCAGGTCAGGTGACTAGTCCTTGGACCACTGTTCGGACCCTTGAAGCCTCTCCAAGTGGCCTGGCTAACTTCAGCGTGGAGAAGAGAGAACACGGTCGAGCACTGTTGCTACAGTGGGCTGAACCATCTTCTCCAAATGGAGTCATCAAAGTATGCTACCCTTAATGATGGTAACATTGCAATATCACGCTCCAGAATCTGCCGTCATTTAACATATTTATATCCACAGATGTACAACATCTTCAATGAGGACAACTTGGAGTTCAGCGGCCTTGCACGTCAGTTCCTATTCCGCCGCCTGGAACCGTACACGGCGTACGCGCTCGTTCTCGAAGCTTGCACTGAAAAGGGCTGCACAAGGACCGCACCCCAACGCGTAACCACCGAGGAGGCCACCCCGTCCTCTCAACCTGCTCCTACGGTACAGCAGGTCCAATCCCGCAGCGTGGAGCTCCGTTGGTCTCCACCTGCCCAGCCCAATGGCAGGATCTTGCAGTACCAGGTTCTGGCTGTAAGTCTGGAGGATGGCAGGGTACGGAGTGATGAAGATGATTCATTAAGAGCCAAGATTGTGTTCATCCAGAACAACACCCAGGCTAACAGCTTCTCATATAATATGTCTGGCCTTCTGCCCTGGAGCAGGTACAAGTTTCGTGTGCGCGTTTCCAATGCGGCAGGATATACTGATAGTCCCTGGCTCACGGTTCACACCAAACAAGCTCCTCCTAGAGGATTGGCTCCTCCGGTTGTCACTCATGTAGAGGGCAAGCCTAATGAAGTCTTTGTAACTTGGACGCCTCCTTTGGAGCCCAATGGTGTTCTTCTGACATACAGGATTCAGAGAGACAACGTTGGCTTCCATTTCAGCTTCGACTCAAGTGTGTTCAACTACACTGATGTGGATTTAACCGCGTACACTCTCTACAGTTACGCAGTCATTGCCTGCACCATGCCTGGGTGTGTTACCAGTGAGGCGACGCAGATCAGGACGTTAGAAGCCGCCCCTGCTAACGTGGAGCCACCTATGATGTCTGATGTCACTTCCTATTCATTCAGTGTGTCGTGGACTGTTCCATCCATCCAGAATGGTGATATTGTGGTGTATATTCTCAAAATTAACAATGAGGAGATCTACCGTGGGAAACGGTTAAGTGTGCAAGTTTTGGATCTACAGCCACACGTTTCCTACAGCCTCGTCTTGACAGCCTGCACCAATGGCGGCTGCACTGCAAGTTCACCTATTCCAATCCAGACCAGAGAAGCACCACCCTCAGGGATGCCCACCCCTACTCTTAAAGTCACAGGCCCTGAATCGGTTGAAGTCACATGGAGAGAGCCCGTCCAGCCAAATGGAGTGATCATGGGGTACGAGCTCCGTCGAAACGGAAGCCTTATATACACTGGCATGGACACCCGTTACCACGACTTCACCTTACTCCCCAGTGTCGAGTACAGCTACACCATCACTGCCAATAACAGTCAAGGTGCCGCTACCAGTCCGCCGGCAGTGGCCAGGACACAGCCTTCAGCGCCCTCTGGTGTGGCTCCCCCCAGACTGCAGGCTCTAGGGCCATTCAGCATTATGGTGCAGTGGGAACCCCCTGCACGACCTAATGGGGTCATCATCAGCTACTCACTTTACAAACGGGACCCAACTGAGCCCAACGTGAAACGCTTCATTTTCGCATCGCACCACAGTGCGTTTCAGAGTCAGAGTTTCTCCCTCACTGCACTAAAGCCTTACTACAGGTAAAAAAGCTGTACTACAGGTACCAGCATGCAACACTAACACTGTTTATCTATCTATATATCTATATAATATATATATATATATATATATATATATATATATGTGTGTGTATATATATATACAGTCAAACCAAAAATTATTCACATTTTTTATATTTTTGATATATTTTTACTAGTGGGTACAGGACACTATAGTTCATTTATGTAAGTGAGGATAGCAAAATAAAGTAAACTGTGACATATTATACCAATAAATTCTTCATACAGTGGACTACTAGTAAAATTGATAAAACAATTTGAAACCAAAAATTATTCAGATACTTTGACCTGACCATGTTTTGCTTAAGTGTTATCTGACATAATTAAGATTATTTTTTTCTGACACAGTTTAACTCTGAGATCTTGTCATATTTTATTACCATTTTTTTAATCTATAGTGAATAAACTATATTAATGAATGAAATGCTCAAGGATGTCTGAATAAATTTTGGTTTGACTGTACATAGCATTTTATATATATATATATATATATATATATATATATATGGTTTACTGTATATTATCCAGGCCCAAAAGTTTAGTTTTTGATACTTCAAAAAAAAAAAAACCTTCTAAAAACTCTCTAATGTCCATTTGCTTGAATTTTTAGGGCTGAATATGGATGGATCGATTGAGTTCTTAAGGCATATCTAAATACAATTTTAAGTTTCTTTGTTTTTTATTTATACCTGTTAACTATGTCTAACTGCAAATCTTAATATACATTAACTGGTCAAACTTTTACAGTTGCTGCACTTGAGACAGACACACTGATAAAAGAAATGAGAAAGGGGAAAAGGAGAGAGAGAATCTTAGAGGGGGAGGGAATCAACCTTGAGCCTTTTCTAATGTTTCCATCCTTGGCATAGACAAAGACGGTCAAAAGGAGGAGGCACTCAGATGAGGGATGACTAAAATCAGGAGCTGTATACGTATGTTGAAGTGAAAATCCAGATAAGTGGGGTGATGATAATGGTTCATCAACATTATCAACTCGCCACTCGTTGCCTCTTTCAGATGACCGTCCCTTTATTCTCCTGCTCTCCTCTCCCTTTTGTCCTTCAGTCCATCGCTGGTGACCTTCTGAAGGAGAAAACTGTTTGTTGTCTATACTGTTGATAAATAAAAGCACTTTTTACCAGGATAAGCACTATATTCAAATATTCAAAATCAGTTAAAAAAAAATTAAAGTATAATTATAAAACATATTTGTCTCATTTAACTGAAGCATTGTACATTGTAAACTGATATTTTACAACCATGTTTATTATTTATATATTTGCTTTTATTTTTTATATATTATTTATTTATTTTCATATATAATTATTATTATTGGTTGTTTAATATTTATATTTTATTATTATAGTATTATTTTTATTATTATTTATTGTTATTTATTTAGTTAATTTTTAATAGCATTACTTTTTTTTTTTTTTTTGCAGGTACGAGGTTAGAGTGGAGGCCTGCACCCTGTTAGGCTGCGCTGCTAGTGACTGGTCTTCAATACAGACGCTTGAATCGCCCCCTACTGGCCAACCTGCCCCACTTCTGGAGCTGCAAACTAACCCTAAGGGCATACAGACCGTCTTTTTGCTGTCCTGGTCTCCTCCAGCCGAGCCGAATGGGAAATTACTGCACTACGAGCTCTACCGGAAACATGCGTCAGACACTGAAAGCCGATCTGCAACTACACTGGTGTACCGAAACTCCTCAACCTCCTGCCATGATGACAAACTCCTGCCCTACACAGCCTACGAATACCAGGTCACACTGCTGTTTCTCATTTCACTCAATCATATTTTACACTACAAATTGCATAAGTGACCATCATTGGTGCGATTGATTTTAACTTTTTATACCTTTTTAAGTGTTGTGGATAATTGACATAGGGTTGTCGTTTATTTGCTAAAGTCATTGCTAGATCATTTCTAGGTTGTTGCTTACTGTAAGTGTATGTAATTTTAGTAATATTTAAATAATTTTAGTGTTTATTAATATTTAGTAATAGTTAATAGTTTTTAGCTATAATTTTCATTTAAGATTTTAAATTTTTAATCTAATATTTATATTTTATTTTATTTCAGTTTTATTTCAGTTCATGAAAACAGTTTTTCGTTTTAGTTAACAACAACGCTATAAGTCTTTCTAATGCATGATGTATAATGAATATAAATACCTTATTCTCATAGTACATAACATTTTAGCCTAAACATGATTAAATCTGCCATATAAACTGGTCCTCAAGGAATATTTAATTAGCATGATTATTTGTTGCTGCTGTGTTTAACGTTTTGCTCATCTATACTCTTTCAATCACGTAGACAGGTGTTTAATCTAACTCACTATATTCATCGCACCACCGTCCTCTTACGAGACCTTTCTTAATTGACAGCCTAGCCTTTGGAGCAAAATAACATTAGCATTTGACTGTCAGGCTTGAGAGGCGTGGGCTGATCAGGACTAAATTGATAGAGTTTGCCTGATTGTTCCATCTTATTTATGAGCGGTAATTTATGACAGCTGGCGGGCGGAGCTGAGTGATGACGGACAAGCGACAGGGCCATTAATCTGGGCTGGCTGAATGCTGACGATTACGATCGAAGCCATTGAATTAGCTGTTAGGCCTCCCAAATGTACAAGTATTGGAAAGACCTTTTAATGCCTAATGGCTTTCCCTGGGGAAGTTGCTAACTATACTGAATGTGTCATGTATGTCTCTGTCAGCTTATTTAACGGTATAAAATGCTGGTTGTCGACCATTTGAAGTTTCAAGGAGTCAGAACTACCACCACTACCATTTTTATGTTTTTGTCCTAATGTCATGGAGTTGTGTCCCTTTTTGTTGTGTTTCGTTTTACTCTTTCTCACACAAGGGCATGTGTCCCTGTGAAATCAAACCCATCCCATGTTAAGAGGCTACATATTTTATTGACACTTTTATGTCAAATCTTAATTAGCCTAGTGCTCATAACAGAAAAGGGAACTTTTGGCCCCGTGTCCATGACTGGGGGCGTGGCCATGGCCAATGAGGATCTGTCTCTGGGCAGATTCGGCTCTAGTGGCGTACACCCACATCCATTAGCGCTCGCTCATGAAATAGTTTTATTTTCCCGCGTTAATTACAGCTCTGTATGCAAGTGCTTTGGTGGCAATAAAACGTCTGCGCCACATACAAGGGCATGAAGATGTCCTGGCTGACTCCACTTTAAAACGTAGCATTCATATCTCTTTTCACAAAATTCCAATCCGGGAATCGGAATGATTTATCAGTGAGAAATTAAGGTTGTCGCACTTCTTTGTACTGTGGTCATTCATAACGTGGCACACACACAAAGTGTCACTCTTTCTTCCTCACTGTCTTCCTGCCAACGTGACCTTTTCTCTCTTTCGATGACAAGAGGCTGTTTCCGTGATCGCCCTCCTTCTCGTCTGTCACCCGCAAGACCTCCGTCACCCTCTCGCACTCCAACACGTCTAGTCGTCAGTTTGGCAGTGGAACGGCTTCGGATGGGAATGTGAAATCAGCCAGTGCCTTGTGCAGTCTGTGTGTATTGCCACTTAGATCTATCATCTGGATTGATCACGGTGTAATTGCCTATTATTGAGGCTAATTTAACCCTATCCACAGGAACATCCATCTGCTGCCTCTATTATAACTGACAATCTACAAATTACTTACCCATGCAAATAGTGACCCCAGCTGACCTTTTCCTACTCTTCCTGTGTAATTATACAAACAGCTCGTCTAGTAAATAAGATTACTTCACCTTTCCATGTGTTCATTTACTCCTTGATGAAGGTGAAATTTAATTTTCATGTAGATTCAGGCCGGAGTGATTCTGTAATGGATGCTGATGTTTTGGCTATTAACGACAGCAGGGCTTCGAGAGTGCAAGACTACTGACTCCTCAAAGTAGTTGAATGGATAGTTTCCTTTTGCAAAAGGCGCCAGGTGGGTCCATCAGGTCAAGGTGACTCCTCTTTAAGAGTACGATGGTGCTGAGTCTCCGTTCTGTCTGCTGGGCCACTTCAGAGCCGGTGTCGGTATCAGATCTGGTCTTATAGGTGTTAGATCTCAATACACTCACCTGTAGCTTTGCATAATAAAGTTCCTTTCTTCTCTCAGGCATATCTATACTAGTCGGTCTCAACTGGTGGGTCACGACCCGAAAAATGGTGGTATGTTTGTTTTATTGCAAACAGCAGGGAAAAAAACAATGCTACATGTTGGAGCTTTGGTCTAGCAGGTAGTTAAAAAGTGCAAAGGATTCTGAAATTAATATATAACATATAAATTTAAATATAACATTTAAAGGGCCATGACGCACCAAACCAACGGTTGGCCATCGGTGGGTGTCTGTCGGGCTAGTTTTTGCAGTGTTTTACACGTCAGCTCTAGTCAGGCTCACATCGGCAGCAGTTTGCCCAATTCAGCATGTTGATTCTGCCTCTGGGCCGTCGGTGAGAGTGATCACTCTGATTGGGTGTTCAGTGCATGAGAATAAAAGAGAAATTAATGAAAGCAAGCAAAGAAGTCAAAATGGCACATGAAGGCTGTTATAATTATGACTGAAGGCTGTTATAATTGTACATAATCTTACCTGAGCATTCCAGTACACAAATATTTTCATAACATGAGCCACCTGGAATGAAGAAAGTGATCGGCATGATTGATTTTCAAAATGGTTAGTAAGTGCTGCTTTGTTTACGGTTTGCATATCTGCAGTCCTAGTTTTGGTTTCTCTTTTTGAATGATATATATAGACTTGATACCTGCTGATATAGACAGCTATTTCCTTACACACAAGTGCAGAACACACGTGTTAGTTGGTAGTTGGCTGCAGTCTTTGCAGTGTGCAATGCGCAAGGTGACAACAGCTTTGACATCAGCTTGGTGCTCCACGGCCTTTAAGCATAAATGTAACCAGCTTTGTTACAATGTGGGTAGTATATGTAAATGAACAATTTATACTCTTTCTCCATGTTACCTGCACCCAGATATCCCCATTAATTTTTTAGCAAAGGTCATCCACGTACAGTCAAGCTGACAGAGGGATGACACCAAAATCAAAAGTGCATTATGGGTATTGAAGTTTTTGGCAAACGGGAGCATCACAGCACCGATTTTTTTTCTTTTTCCGTTGCTACTGCATAGACAGCCGAGTTCTATTAAAGGGGTCCTTGATTATAATTTAACTTTTTTAACTTTAGTTAATGTTTAATGATGCTATTTGAGCATAAACAATGTCTGCAAAGTTACGAGTTACTTTTGAACGAAAGTTCAATGCAAAGGGAGATATTTTCTTTTACAGAAATCACTTTTTAAGGACTACAACAACAGCTGGTAGGGACTACAACAAGCTTCTTCCCGGGTTGTTGATGTCACAAACCCCAAAATTTACATAAACCTTGCCCCCAAGAACACGCATCAAAGGGGGCGAGCCCATGTTGGGCTGCTTGAGAGAAGAGGAAGAGTTGTTGTAGTAAAGTGTTGTTACTATGTCGTCATTTTACACCGGACTGCTTCACAAACGAGGGTCAATTCAGCGCTGGATTTGCACAAAAGTTTAACATGACGGCACATGCTAGTCGATGAGTTGAATCAACTCCACAGCAACTACATAAATGTATCCACTAACCATTCAGAAATGTCCAGATACATTCTAAAAGTTGTAACATCTTGTAAACATAGTCTCTCTATCAGTGTCTGACTCCGGTTTGAACAATGTAAGGCTGAAAACAGTTACTGACAATCGTCATTTTGCCTGCGTAAGATTCTCCAGCTTTGTTGTTATTAAGCAACCAAAGCGTGAGCTGTTAAAGCTCCACCCTCTTCTGGAAAGGGGGCTGGGAGCAGCAGCTCATTTGCATTTAAAGGGACACACACAAAAACGGCGTGTTTTTGCTCACACCCAAATAGGGCCAAATTTGAAAAGCTATAATAAATGATCTGTGGGGTATTTTGAGCTGAAACTTCACAGACACATTCTGGGGACACCGGAGACTTATTACATCTTGTAAAAGGGGAATTATATATTATATTTAAACTTTAATGCTTTTAATGACAATTAAAATAAGACAAGCTCCAAGTGTAACATTTAAAAAAAAAAAAATGTATTTGTTTTATTTTTATTCATTGTATGCCATTTTTTCAATTTCCTGTGTTTTTTTATATATGTTGTGTTTTTATTTACATTTTTATGCTTTTTGTGCACATTCTGATCTATGAAGCAGTTTGAACTGCTTTTTATGCTTTTTATTATTATAGCTTGAATTAATGCTGCTCAGCATAAATACCTAATTTCATGTGTTGTGTTGTTTAACTTTGATCATCTAGGTGTGGGCTGTAAACTCAGCAGGTCGTGCTGGTAGCCCCTGGGCTCAAGGTCACACAGGTCCAGCTCCTCCAGAGGGGATGAGCCCGCCTAAATTCCTGCACATCCACGCCACTACAGCTGTGGTGGACATCAGCCCACCCACCAAACCAAATGGCATTGTCAGTCTCTACAGAGTCTTCACACAAAACAAAGAGTCATACCAGCTGGTACATAATATACAGTATACATATTATACATATAAACAACGAAATATATATATTAACAGAATTTTAACTCTTAACTCTTTCATATCTGTGCCTGGAGCTGTCTGAGGGGACTTCCCAACAGCAGACTCTCCATGGTCTTAGGCCTTTTACGGTGTATTCTGTAGGCGTGGAAGCCTGCACCTGTTTCCTGTGCTGCAGCCGAGGCCCCTTGAGTGAGCTCCGCACCCAGGCCTCTGCCCCGGCCCAGCAGTCCCCACCACGTCCAGTCGCCCTCACCTCTCGCTCAGCTCTGGTAGAGTGGGACATGCCTCTTCAGCCCAATGGCATTATTGAGAGGTGCAGATCTCACAGAAAAATATTTATTTTGCATGATAATATAATCACTGATTCTGAATCAGTGGTATTAATAGTTAAAGCTGAAGTGTGTTTCTGTCATTACAAAATCTGAATGAGATAATTGTGTGCTGATATTTAATTTTGTTCAGCTCTACTATAAGTTTGTATGTACACTACTGTTCTAAAGTTTAGGGTCGTATTAAGAAATTAAGACATTTTTATGTTTTTGAAAGACTTTCAAATGGTACGGTAGTACTAAAGCATAAATATTTGTCCTATAGCTGTGAACTCCACATGCGATCATCCTGTCCTCAGCCGCTGCAACCGGTCCCTGTACCTTGTGCTACTGGCCCAGTGGAAATCAAGTTTTTTGGGATGGGGCAAAGCTTCAACATCACTGGCTTACTGCCCTATGCCAACTATGAGCTGTGTGTGGTGTCTTACAATAACATGGGCAGCACTGTGTCTGACTGGGTCTCCATCACCACACTGAAAGAACGTATGGCTCTGATTACCTATTGCTAACAGAAATTATGAATGTCCTCCCAGCCATTTCATTTTACCATCTGAAATTCATAAGAAATTCTACACTTCTACACTTACAGCACATAAATCAAATCCCTCTCTTGTTGTTTCTTTGTAGCCCCTCAGTATAAGGAGCCGTTTGTGGTGCACAGTAACCTTACCAATGTGTTTATGGACTGGAGTGGCTCTTTCTCTCTGAACGGGCCTCTGAGAGAATACAGTCTAACCGAGAACAACCTGCGCATCTACAGCGGCTTCCACAGCTCACTGCACATCCCACGCACTTCTGATAAAAGTATGACAACTATGATTATACTATGACCTCCCCCTGGGCCTGATTTGGCCCATGGGCCAGACTTTTTCTGTCTTACTATGAAACATTTCATTGGTCCCTTCATCATCCATCCCATCTCTCTTGTCTCTTTTCACTTTAGCCTTTGCATTTCAAGTTACCTGCACCACTGACAGCGGCAGCGCCAGCTCTCCTGTCATTAAATACAATACAGCCACCGGTATAGGTATGTTTACTCAGGTCTGGCAGATGAAAGTGACTGGAAAAAACAGGCAATGTCTCCATTCTGTCTGAGCTGAGATGTTCCTGTGCCAGTATCACTGTTGCAAACTCATAATCCTCACTGAAGCTCAGTTCACTACATTGGTTTTGGCGAGTAAATATTTTAGGAATTGAAATATAACAAATGGGTTAAGTCACAACTAAAAACATCTGTGGCTGTTGCAACCCTCGTTGTCTTGTTGCAGACATTTTTACTACTTTCAAACCTCTAGAACCATTAAGGTACCAAAATGAAAATATGAATAACATACTGTATGTATTGTAAATATGGATGTTGTTTCACAGCGTTTGCAGCAAATATACAATATAAAATTAGGTCATTCTTTTGTAATAGGGAAAATATATAATTAAATATAACAATTAATTGTTTTATGTTTCATATGATATACTGTACACAATATATTTTTAATGACAATGCAAAAGGTTGCAAGGTAATACAAAAGTACTGGCAGTCGTAATGTTAATCTATATCTTAATTTACTTTTTATAATAAAATGAATTATTAATAAATAAAAGAATGTCCTCTTTTATTCAGTATTATTGAGAGTAAGCTATGGAGTATCTGGTAAATTCCCATTTAAAACTAAATATTTGTATTGGTGTTTAATCTTTTTTTCTTATCCAAGCATCTCATCTGTTGCCCTCAGATGCAGTGGAGTCTAGTTCTGGAGGTAAAACAGGTTTGTATGGGGCTGAATACAAGTTCTATACCGAGTTATGGTTCATCATTCTTATGGCGTTCCTGGGACTGTTGCTGCTGGCTCTGTTAATGGGTCTGGTGCTGAGAAGAGCCCTGAGCAAGCCTCCCTTCATCAGAGAGAGACCTCCAATAGTGCCCCTGCAGAGGAGAAGTACCAAGTATCCACCTAATGATTCCTATTTGGTGAGAGACTAGACTAGACCTCTGAAATTTGCGGCAAATTTTAACAATTTTAATAATTTTATAGAGGTGGAACACAAAAGATGCATGCAGATTATCTTTCATTTTCATTTTCATTGTATTACTTGCTCAAATGTTTACACTCAAAGCTGAAACATGCATTTCCTTCAGATGTCCAGAAGAGGGAGTGCTTAAACTTCTCTTCCCACTGCTACTGTATGGTGATAGAGACAATGACAGAGCCATGTCATAGTCATAGAGGCAATAACTATGTCCAGATTAGCATACTATTACTATATATACACTACTGTTCAAAAGCTTGGAAAAAAAGGAATAGAAATTAATACATTTATTCATCAAGAATGTATTAAATTGTTGTATTAAAAGTGACATTAAAAAAGACATTTTGTTACAAAAGAAATCGTCTCGGGTTACGGCTGTAACCCTGGTTCCCTGAGAACAGGGAACGAGACACTGCGTCCTAGAACGCAACTGGGGAACGCCCTCATGTGTCTGAAACAATCTGCCCAATCACAACAATCCTGTTGGCCAGCGACAGCCTATGACGTAATACAGGTGTAACCAGGAAGTATAAAAGGGGCACCTGGAGAACATGTCATCCGCTTTTCGTCTGAAGAGACTGACAGCAGGCAGAATGGAGGCATGGCAATGAGACGCAGTGTCTCGTTCCCTGTTCTCAGGGAACCAGGGTTACAGTCGTAACCCAAGACGTTCCCTTTCGAAAGGGAACTCGCACTGCGCCCGTAAAACGAACTGGGGAACAAAATATCCACGCCGAGCTGAAGCCTCAAAGGAAGGAGCCCTCTGAGAAAGAGGGCATGACTCACCAAGGCTGCTCAAGGCATGGAACCAGCATCTAGCAGAAGAGGTTCCGTAAAAAGGGAGTCAAGCCAGAAAGCTCGAGCGGAGCTCTGGCCAGTCACTTTCAGGGGGACAAGCGTCAACCCCTGGAGCCATCAGGGAGGCCGACCTAGCCCAAAAAGAGGCTTAGTCCGCCAGCAACCTGTCTGTTCATAGACTAGTCCCTTACTTTAAAAACCCTGAAGGGCAACCAAATAGGAGTGACTGCAGAAAGGCAGAAACACACCTCACCGGAAAGAGACAGGCATCCGAGGGAGCAGAGTTCAGCAAAGTGCTTCCCAACCCTCAGATCGAGGGGTGTAAACTGCTTGATTTCCTTGGATCTACAGAATTCTAAAAAGAACATTCTGGAGGCTATTCTAAAAAGGGCTCAAAGGCCTTTTCACCAGAAGTTGGTCTAAGGGGAGTAAACACCAAACTCCAAAATAACCCTAGACCGCACTCAGGAAGCAAGGTCCAAAAAGCAGAAACTACAGCCTAGTATTACAAAACTGATCTTCCCAGGAGGCTGAGAAGCCTTCTACCCTTGGTCAAAGCTCAGGAGTGCAGAACTCTGACCAAAGAACCCTACTAGAGGGGAGTAAACAGACTCAACCGAGACGAGTAAGACCAAGCTAAGCTGGGAAGGGAGCCTACAACCAAACACAGACCAGAGAACCAGCTTCTAATTAGCCTGAATAAAGAGCTAAGACCCTGGCTCATACAACACAACGGGAAGTCTGTATGAGGACCAACACAGAAAAAAGGGGTCCACTGTGGGGCAAAGAACCAACTAGAACCTACCACAGAGGCAGCCTGAAAAAGTCCGGCACAAAGTAGCAGATAGAAAATCTGGGGTCAACATCAAGGAGGCTCCAGAGGAGCCTAGCAACCTGATATTGGATACCAAGAGGATAGTCAATAAGGAGGCCCCAGAGGGCCAATGACTCAAATGCAGTCAACTCGAGAGAGAAAAAAGCCACCAAGGCTAAGCAAGCTTGGAATACTCGTTGACATTGCCAACACGGGCTATATACTCAGCAAATAGCTTTAAACCCTAAAAGCAAGGGGAGTTAACCATGCAGCCGGGCTAATAAAGAGGCCTGGTAGAGCCTGCAACCCTAGCAGGACACAGCCACAGGCCCGGGGCTAATGCAGTGGCTCCAAGGGAGCATACTCAACCAACACAAAGGAAGGGAGTACCAAATGTGCTCAACCTAAGCCAAAGTGACGTGAGGCATATCGGGGCAAAAGAGCTAAGAGTAAGCGAAAAACCAGAGTAGGACTCAAGGATGCAGACCTGAACAAAACCAGCCGAAAACAGACGAGAAAGCATCTGAAAAAAAGAGCTCAGGCGAAAAAAGAGACCTAAATAATAGTATAGAGGCCTTCAATTCTGACCAGTGATTTGAAAACATCAAGGAGCTCAAAACATGGCTGGTGGGAAGATTACAACTAGCTCTAAAGAGCGGAGGCTTCAACATATCATATTCAACTCTCAAAAAAGAGAGGAAGCCAGCAACACTCAAGACATCCAGAGGGAGGTTCAAAGCAGAACCTAAACCACCTAAGTGTCTAATTATGCCACACACCAAATGGAACTGAGGCTCAGCATATCACATCTACTCTAATATTAATAATATAAGAGGAGCAACGTTCACCTAGGTTTAAAAGGAGGAGGCCACAAACTCGCCTTGCAAGAGGGAAGTTAGGAGGGCCTGCTTTTATTGCCCAATGCAGAGGGCGGGCCCCGGCCCTCTAACATAGAGGAGGCATACAAGGATCACCAGCCGCAGTATCAGAGCCGGAGAGACCTCTTCTCGCAGAAAAAGGCATACTCTAGCCACTGCAAGCCAGGATGCAGAAAGCAACAGCAAAACCTCTGTCAGAAGACGTATTCCTAAATACACCTAGGCCGGAAATAAGGGCAGCCCGAAGGTACAGCCGACACACCTAACATGACTTCGAAAGGGTAACAAGAACAAAAACCCAACCTAGCGACTCTTATGCAAGAAGAGGCAGGTATGTTCGAACAGGTAAAAACACCTGTGGCCTAAAGGGCGGCGATAAAAAGAAAAATGCCTGCACACTACACCGAACCCTAGACAGGGCAGAGGCAAAAAAGAAAGCCAACACGCATCACAGTGTGATGTAATAAAACGGCCAAACCTGAAGTCATGGAACATCTGGAGCTCAGGGGAGCGGAAGGTTTCAGCATATTGCCTTAGACTCTCAAAAACGAGAGGAAACCACTTCACTACAACCTAAGGGAAGGTTAGCAAGGAGGCCAAAATTCTTTAAGAACTACATGAATCGTGAGCTTTGCTGGAGTTCAACCAGGAAGGTAACTCCAGAAAATGTGATTTTTCATTCTGAAAAACCCCAATAAAACCTACAAATCAAGATCGTAAGAGAGTAGGATTTATAAAAAGGTGTCACGACTAACCTTCACTTAAAGGGGAGCTCCAGGGCCCTAGTAAAAGCCCCTAAAAAGTATATAAACCTAACTAAAAATATATAAATATATATGATCATATATATCAGAAAGATAACGTTCGTCCAATCTACCACGAACAGTCTCTTCCTGAAAGTGCCTCATCACGTCGAGCAGCTCCTCATAAGCAGGGCAGGATGGCCGAGACGGCTCAGATAGAGAAATAGCATCCTCCTCGAGCAGATCACTCTCGCGAGCCACCGAATCACGAGAGACAGTGACACCCTTCTCAAAGCGTTCGGCGAGCTCCACCTGTGAACCCCACGACTTAAGCCGGCTCTCTGCCTCAGTACGAGCGGAGCCGAGCCGCCAGGCTGTCCTTCCTCTCTCAAGAAGATGGACAGATGAGAGCAGAGCGTCCGCATGGGATGACGCTCTCATTGCACGCAAACTGCTCCCTCGAGAACAGAGCGTGCATGCTCTTCGCCTAGACAATGAACGTACAAGTTATGTATCCTCCAGTGTCAAATATCTAGGACACTCATCAGCACAATGCTTGAAATGTTTCTCAGCCATAGTAAACAATTTTCTTACCTTAAACCGATCACTACAGACAAACAGTCCCTGAAGACGAAAAGAGGATGACATGTGACACTGAAGACTGGAGTAATGATCCTAAAAATTCAGCTTTACCATCACAGAAACACATTACATTTTCAAATATATTAAAATATTAAAATAGAAAACATTTATTTTAAATTGTAATAATATTTCACAGTTTTGCTGTTTTTACTATATTTTCAAACAAATATGCAGCCTTGGTGGGCAGAAGAGACTTCTTTCAAACACATTAAAAAAATCTTACCAACACCAACATTTTGAACAGTATTGTAAATGTATATGCAGTATGCATACTGTGTTAAGTATTCATATTTTCTTTTTAAAATATAAAACTACCATATGTACAGTATATGCTAAATATTGTATCCCACAATGCAATGCACTTGACTTGACCATGCATTCTTGCTTGGCTCATTATTTGGCTGCTCAAGGCTAATGTTGTTTTATAAAAATATTAAGTTGACATGACAAAATTCAACCATATTTTAAAGTAGGCAGTATCTAAACATTTTTTAATAAGCAACCAGCTAGTGATCAATTCAGAACATACAGCCAGTGAAAACTGCCTCAATGACAGACCATGTGAACTAAACATACTGTATACCCCATATACGCTCCCTTTAAACTGTCGCCTTTCTCTTTAAATCTGCTGTGTTTTTTTTTTTTTTAACTCTCTCTGTCCTGCACTGTTCTTGCTGCTACAGAGACCTTCCTCTGAACTCTGCTCTAATCATGCTTCTACTGCTCTGCTTCAGCCTGATGCACCGATGGTAAGCGCACTCCTCTCTCTCCCCTCTTCCCAGTTTGACAATATACCGGACTCCTCCTGCAGTATAACACTAAAGCGTTTTGCCATGCACACTGAGGTACAGGCTCTCTGGGAAGTATTTCAGAATAGATTTTCACCATGGCCTGCTGCATTGGCATGTTTTGCCCTTTTCTTCATTAGTGGTACTTGCTAAGGAAACTCTCTATTACTGTTTCTTATACTAATTACAAATACCTAAGTATTTATGCTACAGGCATGAATGTCTTTTGTGGCGTTTGCACTTTTGCATGAACTCATGAACTCATGTCCTTTTTTTTTTTGTTTTGTTTTTTTGTATAAAACAGTAAAAATCTAATTTCTTTTCATGTTTGATTCTTTAGATTTCATTCAATATCCATTTGTTTTCAATTTTGTTTTGGTGTTGACTGGCATTGCATGCAGAATGTTATTAACCACTTTTTTGCTCATCTATTCCTAAGCGACTCGCTCCTGCATGTGATTGAGAGACTGAATGTGCAGTGATGTGGGGATTTGTGCTTTATATTGGTATATCAGGGTTTGACTGACACTAAGATCGGAGGCACCAGCAACCACAGCTATCAGGCCAGCATGTCTGTGCTGCGTGTTCCCAGCCAGAGCCAGCTGAGCCATGCCTATTCCCAGAATTCCTTGCACCGGAGTGTTAGTCAGCTGATTGACACTCAAGATAAGAAACCATGGGACGCTGACCTGCAGGGCACTGACAGCGGAATGGTGAGATCATTTGTCATAAGGGATAAGGCATGACATGGAAAGGTATCACCCTTACAAGAAAAAAATATCTTGTTTTTTTTTATTTTTTTTTATGCTAATTGGCTGACTATAGACTACCCTGCTTACTTTACAAATAAATAAATAAATGTATATGATATTATTGATTTGAGATAAAATTGTATTATACAGTGATACAAAAACTTGAACAGTAGTGTGTATATTTAGCGTTTTACACCATGGATTCATTAAAATAAAAGTAAAGACTTTTAAAAAAAAAATGTTTCAATTAAAGGCTGTTCTTTTGAACTGTCTTTCCATCTAAGATCACGATTTCCACAAAAAAAAAAAAAAAAAATTAAGAAGCACAACTGCTTTCAACATTGAAATTAAGAAATGTTTATTGAGCAGCAAATCAGCATATTAGAATCATTTCTGAAGAATCATGTGACACCAGAGGCAACACTAGGCTATTTTGCCCCCTAAAAAATGTATGATTAGCTCCATAATCTAATCGTGATCCCCTCAGGCCCCTTTAAAACTCATATGATAACGGTGGCAGGCGTTGACTCCTCCTCCTCTTTTAGTCTACGTTATTCAGTCTGCAGTAGTGCCAGCATCAAGCAGAGGACAAGGTGTGTGCATTTATTGAATATTACTATTTTACTGTATTTTTATCAAATAAATGCAACCTTGGCGGACAGATTTCTTTCAAAAACATTAAAAAAAATCGTACTGACTTTTGAACGGTAGTGGAGGAAATTGGTTTTCAGAGACAATGGTCAATTATATAGTAGACAAAAATACATAGTTACAAAAATATTTAGTAACATATAACAGTAGAATGCCACAACTGACCAATTAGAATCAAGTATTCCAATCATTTGAGAATGTTTCATGTGAAAAATCCAATTGTAGCAAACAACATTAAATTTACTTTTATTTTACTGTAAACTTTTATGACCTGTGCTTTCTTACCAACAGTTTTATTTAGCCCTAGTCATTTTGCTTGGGAAAGGATTTGTCATAGCTGATGATGATGAATGTTATCTTTTTGCAGTATGTGGGTGATGAGGAGTTTGGGGAGACGATTAAAAGCTACAGCTCAGTGAAGAAGGAGCAAACCATGTTTACAGACACTCACTTGTAAAGCCTTCATACACAAACACAAACACACCTGCAAGTGTGGACAACGTCCTTGGGAATAGAATTCTTCTCCAACTTATTCTGCAGATGAGTGTAAATGAGTGATTTTCACATTTACAACAATAAAATAAGGCAGCGACAGTATATTGGTTTGTTTGACCATGATAAAACAGTGGAATGTAACTGGAAATCATCTGTATTTCATAATGCTGGAATTTTTTTTATTAGTCAGAGATGTTAGTGTACATGTATGTTAACTACCTCTGACATCACCTGATGGCTTCCATTTTAATCATAGAATTGCTTATATTCCTTTTGTTTAAAAGAAACGTCTTTTTGAATAATGTATTTTTAAGGTTTCACACATTGTTTGTAATTGCCTAGATACACTCACAAGCCTTGATTTTTTTTTTTTCTCATAGACTCAGAAGCGTAATGCCCATTCAAACTTGCACCTTTCAGATTTTTTAAAATTAAATTTCAATTAAATGAATTTTTTCTTTTATAACTATCTTGCGGTGTTGTTGTAGGTACAAAAAGGTTCTGTTAAATCATCCATTACAATTACAATTAGTCCAGTCGAGTTGCACCGTATGCAGATCAAACAAAAAAAAATTGGAATTATTTACACCTTATGTCGCCCAAAACTGACCTTTTTTCAATGGGACATTAAAAAGTAATCAAAATGTCAAATCTACAATTAATAACTTTCAAGATTAGGTACATTTTATGAATATATTATTATTATTATTATTATAAAAAATGTAATTACAAAAAATATTAAATTAATAATTAACTATAATATAACAATAATATGAATATTGTACGTTACCCCCTGTTTTTACATGTTTTTACCCCCTTTTTATGTGTCTTACCTTATGTTGGGCGCCAGGTGAGCCAGAACTACCAAAAAAAAATTTGTGCGTGATGTTTCTGCATAACACCTAATGAATACTTTAGGAGAGGTTAGACTGAACTGATCTGGAACTATACTTTTGAGATTTCGTTTTGTCTGATTTCTTGTACATTATCGGACATAGATTATTTCTGTAATATGCACTTAGCATTGATGCAGAGAGGAAGCAAACAGTTCTGAAAATAGCACTGTATTATTATAGCTTTAAATGGAGTCTTATGACTGGATGTGTAGCTATGAAATATTACCGCAATCATAAAGTATTAATGAACTGAGTCTCCAAATTATTCATGCCAACATAGAGAGGAAGTCCATCTCGTCTGTCTCTACAGACACATAAATGAGGTAGATAGTCAATCCAGTAGACATCCTAGATTATCTGTAGTAATGGAAATGATAACTAATGTGGTGTTGTGCCTACTAGACTGAGCAATATTGTGTGTGTACACATTTGTGATGATGCCAATGGATCAAGTGTCTTAAATGTCAAGTTAAACTGCAAAAAAAATGTCATCAATGTGGATGTTCTTCATCAGTTGTTTTAAACCTGTAAAGTGTGAATATATTTATACATGTGGTGTTACTTCACATAGATATTGGTTAAAAAATTTAATTTTAATCTTAATTTTATTTTTACATGTACTTTTTTTTTTTTTTTTTTTTAAATGGTCAGTATTATTTATTGTTGCAATAATTTATTTTTTATTTTATTTTTTTGTAAAACAGAGCTTACACTAAGTTTAATCAGAGGTTTGTGTGGTTATTGTGTCTTGTACGCTGAAACAAGTGCTTCTATATATGGACAATCTTTGATCTAGAAAGATGTGAAATGTAAAAAAGTTGTGCTTGTAAAGTTGATGTTACCATACTTATTAATAAAAAAGCAAAGAGTCAGTTGTATTCGGTTACTTTATTGTGCCACTGGAGCTGTACAGAAGCAGAGTACCAGTCTGCAGTGCATGTACTGTACCATTTCACCCCCTCATATTTCATGTAGCATAAGCAATTTCTTCTTGAAGCCACACCATGATCTGTGCAGCAGGTTAAGATAAAACAGTCTTGATAAGATAAAGCATAAAGCAGTCTTGTTAGATATAATATATCTAATCTGCATATTAAAATGAAGAGGACTCATCTTGCCTGGAGATGAAATCATACAGTAACCAGGCTGAAAACATAAATCAGGTTGTGACTATTTCTGAAAGCAAGCATAAAGTATCATACTCCTGTCAATTAAACACTAAAACATCTCAGAGGGCAAATAAATGACATGGGAATCTGATTAAAGTAAAATGTTCTAAGACTTAATTTTAAGCTGCTCACAACAGTTATGTATAGTTAGGACTAATGGACAAAGGCAAAACAAAATTAGTGCAATTATTTATTTATTTACCAAAACAAATGTATGCATATCCAGTTTTGTTATCAAAAAAAGATTACTACACCAGCAAACCAGTCATAGCAATAGAAGACATTAAAAAAAAAAAAAGATTGGGATTTTATAGATTTATGAACGATGTAATTGGGAAGTGACACTTTCAAACATGCAGATGTTACAAGGGTTAATTCTTTTTTTTAATTATTATTATTATTTATTTTTCTAGCTTCATGCTGTTGTCCTAAGAACTTTCTGCTTCTTTCTTCTTTTATTCATTATTCAATTTCAGGCTACGTGGCCTATTGTCACCAAAATGTTTACACTGATTGCATAGCATTAATGAGATCTCATCATTCCCTTCATATAAAGTAAATACATACTTTGTTAAAGGCGTCCATGTAGTTACAATTAAAATAATAATCTCATTTAGCAACACATAACTAAATTAATAGTATATATTGGATATGTATCACTGATATACATTGTCTATTTCTCTTTAGCAGGTTATACCTGCACACAAAGTGTAATGGCTGGGGAAAAAAAGTGACTATGCTCATTAGTTTACAATGCAAAATAAGCTCCATGTCAAATATAAATAATCCATTACCATATATTCTTATTAACAAGTCAAAAAGCAAATGATAAAATTATACTTTCTAATGACATTATTCACAACATGTTGATTAGACATTTGTATTTTAAATACAGAGCTAATACATTAGTATAAATTGTATTTTTTATTTTGATTTGTACGTTACCTTTAAAACTGGCAGCTGTCTTTAAACATGCTTCTTTTCTTTCCTTGTCTTGATAAGTACGATAATCCAACTAACCCTCACATCAGGAAAGAAGCTAAATCTGTTTTTCTTTCTCACATCATTACCTATCTTAATCAAAAAAGGCACTGAATAAATCCCAAAAATGGGTAGAGCAAGTAAAAATCCCCTGCGGATACATGCTGAAAGTTCACAAACTGTTTTAACGGCAGCAGCAGTGGAGTATAACCTGCACTTCAAACCTGATCATGTTGAAGTTCATCTTTTCAATCCTTTCTTTATAAAGGGATGAATGTAAAGACAGACAAAGTGCATCACAGTGTTTTGAAGGTACCGTTAGTGGACAGTAGCATCAGCATGCTAAATTGCTTCTTCTTTTTTAATTTATAAGAGAATAGCAAGCCATTAAAGCAATAGTCCACCAAAAATCTGCCTGCATGAGTTTCAACCCCTGCATGAACAAGTGTCCAGATAATTTCCATACAATGACAGCAAATAAGGACCTTGGATGTCAACAAAGACTATCAAGACAAGGCTTTCAACCCATGATCTCCACCAGAGGGCACTCCTCTGGACTCATTTGCTATCTGATCATGAACTTCATTTCCCATAACCCACTGCCTGCTACTCATTATGGTGTGATTGCCTTCAGCTGTGTGTCATTAACTTGTTAAGGTTTTCCTATATAAGCTCTATAATTTGTGAAGACTTGCCTTACTACTGCTTTTCTTAGCGCTTACTCTGGTTTCCTGTGTTATGGTTCTAGTCTTCTGCTTGTATTCCTGAATTTGCTTGTGTCTTGGATGTCTGTTTGATATTTGGATTATTTGCCCTGTGGTTTATGTGGATTACCCTTAATAAAGCTGCATTTGGATCTTCTAACAGTTTAAAGCAGTTTGTAACAAATAAATTACAATAGTAATTTCATTCTGTTCTGTCAGAGCTCTGACTAAAAAGTATTAGTCATATGGGCCAATTTTGTGCTTTTTTAAAATAAATTGTATAGTACATTCTCTAATCTTTTTGGAGTTTGCGAAGCCCTGTTCTCCATCTGCTTTAATTGAAAGAGAGCAGCCCAGACATTATGAAATCAGACATGATTTCTTTCATGTTTTCATTTTCAGGTGGACTATCCCTTTAATGAGCAAAAAACAAGGAATCTAATACATAAACTAAAATCAAACGCATTGCTCTTTAGATTTTGCAGTGAAAGTGCAGGCGTACAAAGCTGGGGCCTCAATTATAAAGCGTGCGTATACACAGACTTGATCTTAGAGTGTGCGTATGCTAAAATCCACGGCAACCTTCATATTTATAAAAACGGTCTTTGACATGGAAAAGTGCTTAGTGCCACATCAGGTTTTAAGCAGGTGTTCGCACATTACTTTGTGGCAGAGAGTTAGAGTACTGCAGGTATTTGGAAATCTATGCAATTCTTACCGCTCGCCATTCTCAAGCAAAGGATTTGGACTGGTGTTTTTTATATGTTAATGACATTTATTAGGGGGTATTTACAAGGCGGAGATCTGAAATTAGCTGCGCACAATTTCAAGATCATCTGCGATTTATAGATTTTTTTATAGTATCTGAAAGAGAGGCATTTCTCTGAATCACAGCTACACATATTAGAGAAATGTTCTTAGATCAAATGCAGGATGGTTTCTATGCAAGATTTTATAAATTAGGCCCCAGAAGTCTTATTAGTTGAATAAAATTGATTGCATCTAGTCCATTTTTGTTAATTTGCTCCAGTGAACTCTAGGCAAATCTAATTTTTAAGCTTGGAAACAAGACACATGAAGAAAAACCAAGCGGCCATTTCTGTGGTGCATTTTCCCTTTAATTCTGTACACAGTGAGGTTTTTTTTGCTGCCAGCTGCCGTCCTGCCAAACCTTATGATCAACATTCACATCTACATCCTGAAACGCTTCTCATCCATTCAACTACCTTCTTTTCCCAGTCAGAGATTATTGTATTTGGTATGACCTGTGTATGACAAATCTGTGTAAAGCATCACTCACATGCAGCATCAGGGCCTTTGCGATGGCGTGGGGAAGTGGCCACTTTAGTTGGCGAGGGTGATGCGGTGCTGGAAGAGTCGCTGCCCCCTCCATCAGCTGCTGTGGGTGGGGGGCTCAGCTGTGGAACCGGAGGTGCCTTTTTCCTGCTTAGAAAATTAGCGTCAAATCCCCCTCTCCTCCTCCCCCCCTCCGCTCTGCAGTCTGCAGCCCCCTCCTCCGTCAAATGAACCCTTCGTCGCTGGTCTCCAGGGCTGTCTGGGGGTTTGCGTGTGGCTGCAGACTGGGTTTCGGACGCTCTAGACCCCCAAAGATCCAGGGTAGAGTTTCTTTTGTCTGTGTCCTCAGTGCCGTTCTCCCCCGCAGATTGGCGTATCTCGTCCTCGGTGGATCCGTACTGTCCATGGTTCTCCAGCAAGGCTTTGGTCAGGTTTAAGCTGTGGAAGTCTCTGTAGCTGTGGAAGCTCTCTGTGCGTCGAGCACGGGCCAGCAAGGGGCTCTCTCGGTATGGCCG
Organism: Elopichthys bambusa; assembly: GCA_037101425.1. Lineage (NCBI taxonomy): Eukaryota > Metazoa > Chordata > Actinopteri > Cypriniformes > Xenocyprididae > Elopichthys > Elopichthys bambusa. The sequence goes on along the minus strand of CM074442.1, from coordinate 12,752,626 downwards.
CAGGGCTCCGTAGGTGGCCGTCTCAGGGATGGGCTCCTGAGCCTGCAGCTGGAGACTGTAAAAATGACAAAATTTTATATTGCTATTATTTTTAACATAAGAGTATGCACAGCCATTTGAATGTGTCTGGCTTCCAGTGTCATCCGCTCTAGGTATTTTTAGCTATATAAAACAGCTTGTTATGCTGCTTGATAATGCAAACTAGTATTTCTTACCATATTATTTTAATGTATTGCTGTAATCATAAACTCACTGGTTTGTAGCACAAATAGTTTTACCATTTACTGCACTTTATTATGCCTCCAGTTATTTACCTATAACAGCTAATGAGTCTCGCACATTCTCAGAAGATTCATTAAGAATCATTCATTAAAACTGAATTAAATTAGAATTGAATCATTAAAATTGAATTGAATGAATTCATTCATTAAGATTCATTCAAGGAATTGTTCACCCAAAAAATATAATTCTGTATAATTCTAATGTATTTACATTGTACATTATTTACTTACGATATTACTTAAAATGTATATTTTTGTAGCTCTTTTTCATACAAAGACAGTTTATAGTGACCAAGACAATCTTCAAAAAGGCCAAAAAGAATCATTAAAGTAGCATATGCATAATATGCAGTATATTTAGTCCTCTGAGAGCTTTCTGTGACAAAAGGACTGAAATATAAAATGTTATTTATTGATAATCTTGTTTGATTGCCGTAAGCATTTGTCATTTTTTAAATCTGTGCTTTCCAATTAAAAAAAAAAAAAAAAGTTTATGAAGCAATGTTCTCATATGTAATGTGATCAGATTTAACGCTACTATTATGTGGGATCCAAAATGAGATTTATGGGTGAAAAACAACCAAAACTTGGTCCCTTCACATTAAGAAGACAAGGAAAATAGCGTTAGTCATATCGGTTTATTGGTCTTTTAACAGTAAATTTTTGGGTGAACTATTCTTTTAAGACCTGTTCACATCGAATCCAAATGAAATAAAAATGAAAATTTAAAAGGTTAACTTTTTTTGTACCAAAGATATTCAAACATTCTGAATTTTATTGTTGTTTGAGCTTAAATACCGGAATGACAGCAAAATCAGCATTTGCACAATTAGAAAGTTCATCTAGCCTCCAAATAATGTTCAATATTGGCATGAAGAATAAAATCTAGTGGTGCAGTTTTATTATAAAAATTAAGATTTGTGAATATGGCTTTGGATTCTAGTACCTGGAGCAGGACTCTCGCAGCCGGCTGTGCTGCAGCACAGAGGGGGCGGGGCTGATGTTGGGCGTGGCACAGCGTGATGTGCTCAAATCACATTGGTCAAGCAGCTTCAGCAGCTCCTCCTCAGTTGGACCTCCCATCTCTGAAAACAGGTAATATCATTTACAACTTAATCCTATATGCTTTTTAGATTTTCCTTATTTCCAGTACAATAATAATCGGACCTGGCTCACGCCTAGCCTTGTCATCACTCTTGTTGACTGTGTCCATGGCGGTGGTGAGATCCCACATCTGAATGCTCCCGTTTGCATGGCCAGTGAAGAGGTAATGGCGTGGTCTGGAGCCCATGCGACTCGATCCCTCACACTCCCGCACTGTAAAACACGTGATTGTAGTGCCATCTACCGCCTGCACCTCACAGATCCTGAAATAGAGACACAAAAACATCAATATAAAATAATTCATTCTTTAATTTACTATTTTTATATATAACAATTATGGCTGGGTAACACAACAGTTCGATTTGTTAATATATATATATATATATATATATATACACTCTACATTTTAATTAAGACTTTGATCACATTTGACAGCAGTGACTGGCCATGTTGAGTCACAGGCCACATCTGCGATATTGAGGTATTTTTAATAGTACACTAATCATGTGTATTTCAACATGTACCTCTTCCCTGTAGAGGACAGACGAACAAAGAGTTTGTTGGTAATGGGAATGACTTTCTGAATAAACACCTGTTGGTCGTCTCGCTCTCCAAATGGACCTGAATGGAAACAGCACATGATTAGAACAACTGTTCAGCTCACAGGACAGTGGAGGAAAATAGCAGCTTTTCGCTTCTTCTTGTACCTTAACTTTCTGATATGGTGGAAAGCTACAATCAAATCTCTCACCGATGTCATTGCCGGAGGAATAGCTGCTGTGGCTCTCTGTCTCCTCCAGTGAGATGATCTTAAATGAGGCCAGTGGAGTAGATCCTGGCTGAGTGGAGATCATTCCTCTGAACCGAGTCACCGTCCATGTGCGTACATGATTATTGTCAGCGCACACTTCAACAAAACAAGGGCAAAATTATAGATCACCAACATTTTTCATTATAATGTCCAGTGTCTATGTAGTTTGTACCTGAAACTAAGTGCTTTTCGGAGAGCATGATCTTAGTGACAGGGCTGCGGTGGACAGTGAAGGTCTGGAAGAGCTGTGGACCAGATCCAACGGTCTCCGGATGCTGCACGATGACACGCACGGCCCCTGAGCTGGTTCCGTAAGCTATCTCAATCCAGTTCCCACTCACACCTGCAAACACAGTGAGATCAGTGACTGATCAGACTCACCACTTCTTTGTTCCTAATTAGAGTAATTAACCATCACTGGACGCACTGGTTTTAGGAGTCAGGTAGACACTGAGGGCTGTGATGGCATCATTTGATGGGTCGTGGTACAGCTCTGTCACCAACAAGTCATTATCCTTCATTCTCAGAGGAAACTTCTGCATGTCTGAGAGTGGAGAAAATAAGGTTAGGCCTTTCCTTTTTCATCTTTTCATTTAAAATATTTCATGTACCTATTAAAGGTTTTTATTTGTCACAATGGTGACATTTGTAACATACAGTGTAATGGGTTTAATACATTTGCTATGGACATATTTAAATACAGTTAACTCAAATATAAAGTTAATATACACTACTGTTCAAAAGTTTGGGGTCAGAAGGATTTTTGAATGTTTTTGAAAGAACAATACAGTAAAAACAGTAATACTGTGAAATATTCTTAAAATATTCCTGTGATGGCAAAGGTGAAATTTTCAGCATCATTACTCCAGTCTTCGGTGTCACATGATCCTTCAGAAATCATTCTAATATACTAATATGGTGCCTTAAGAAGCATTTTTATTAACAATGTTAAAAACAGTTCAAAAGAAAAGCATTTATTTGAAATATATATTTTTTTATACTATTATTAATGTCTTTAGTGTTTTTTTTATTATCATTTTGACCCCAAACTTTTAAACAATAGTGTATATATTAATATATATAGAGATTTATTTTTTTTTTTTTTTTTAAATCATATAGACCTCCCTTGCATTACATTACAATTTGACAAACCTTGAGAATATAAACTTCTAACACATGTGGATCACAGAACTACATTAGGATGATGAATTATTTATGAGTTTGTGAACGATTCAGTATGAGAAATTAATTACACTGATGTCTTTATGCAATTTTAATTACATTTTCAACACGGATTCTGTTACTGCCGGTTTCACATCTCATTAATGACTCATGTTATATAAAAAATAAATTCGCTGCAGTTGAGAGAAGATAAGCAGCTTACCAATATAGTAAATTGAGCCATTGTTACAGCCCAGCAAGAGGAAGGAGCCAGCAGTGTCACAGCTTGTGATGGGCACCACATCCTGTACCTGTACAAGTGATGTATTGCGAATGACATGATCAAATATGAACCCTGATTATTAAACTAGCACCTGACTGTTGTAGTATATAATGTGAATTGCTTCACCTGCCAGTGCTGGGTGACGGCGTTCCACACTCCTACCTTCCCTGTGTGACTGGTGGCGACTAGCTGACTCCCAATGAAAAACAGAGAATCAACAGGTACTCCAAGACTGAACACACCTTCACAAAGACAGAGAAACATTATCTCACAAAATCTACACACATGAGTGACTGTGCATTTCATTTCTGTTCTGTCCTCCCACCTATTTCACTTCCGCTCCCTCCATCCTGGATACTCCACAAAATAATGCTGCTCTCCGATGACGCTGCCACCATCTTGTCTTTATCTCCATGTGGGCCGCCCACAACTTTAGCATTAAGAGCCACCCGCTCAATGGCCCAGTCCAGGTAAGGGCTGGAAAACACCTGCTGCCAGCCTGATGATTCCTTTATTCTAAAGAACAGTCACAGTCAGTCTGTGGTGAGTATAACCTTTATTATTTTAATATTGATATGTAGCTTTACCTGTAGCAGATGACAAAATGTGCATAAGCAGCTACAATCCAGTTATGATGGCCAGCGACAATCAGCACCTTTCTAGGGTCCACTGGGGATCCTATTGTAACAAAACAATAACCAAGTATGTTACAATGCAGTACACTCAAATAAAACTACAATTGTCACAGTAATTAAAAATTCAGACTAAACTCAATTATGCTCACTGTCTGTTTTATTTATGATTTATATAAGAAAGAAATTAGAATATAAACTTTCACCATATGTCCAGTTCTATGGCATTCAGTGGATACTGTAAAATGTAAATGCATATATATTATTAAAATTTTATTAAAAACAAGCAATGATTGCCTATTATTAGTGACTATAGTCATTCTTTTTTAACTGTTTCAACAAATAATGTGCCGACACATTTTCATTTTTTTCTGTTCTGTCAGTTATACAAATTCTATGTGTTGTGGATTCTATATGATATTTCGGTATTGCATTGTTATAAATAAATGCACCAAAATGCAATAAAATGGTTAAAAAAAAGGCCTGTCCATTAACTTGTTTTCTCTCGCTCTCGCTCTCTCCATTCTTCTCACATGACTTTGCTGGGCACAGAGGACATAAAAGGCCTTTTAAGATGACCTTACCCTGCCTACTGCACTACTGCTTGTAAGGGGAATACTTTGTCTTCATGGCACATCCCCCCTCCTCTCTGTCTGTCCTCGGTCTGTTCTCTGTCTGCATTGAGACAGCTATAGCAAACCCAATTCTACAGCTATCTCACTGCGACACTAATACAGCTCTTATTCAAATTCCACTAAAACTTTATATTAATTTTATGTAGGGTGATTTATTAACACTTAACTCAACCCAAGAATATTTGAGCTCACAATCAAGCTCTGTCAGTGGTGATTATACAGTGATGATAATGTCTTTCATCATTTGTCCTTCATATATAAATATAGCAGTTGTGCAGCTTAATATTTTGGTGGAAGCTGTGATACATTTTTTTTTTCCAGATTTATTTAAAATAGAAATCATTATAAATGTCTTTACTGTCACTTTTTGATCAACTTAATGCATCCTTGCTAAAAATGGCTGAGAAATTACCCCCCAAAAGATCATTAAAAGTCATTATTTTGTTAGATAAGAAAAGCATTGAATAAACAATACAAAAAATAGCTTTAAATAGAAGCATTTTAATTCAGCATAGAATTTATTACACAGCAACTTCTAAGGCTATAATGTGGCCATAATTTTTTTTTTTTCGTTTGTTCATTCAAAAGGCTGATTCATTCAGGAACAAAGCAAGTGGCTGTCTTTATGAATGGGTCACTGAATCAACAGCTCACTCGATTCGTTAAAAAAAATGTAGATTCATTCAGTAATGAAACACTGCTGTGTGTTGCTCGGAGATGCACAACAATTCTGCTGTTGCTTAGTTTGGAACTATTTTTATTGATAAAATTGAGCAAAAAAAGCATCAATTGTACAGATATTTGGGAAAAAACAGCACTCTTTCTCGTGATATTGCAAGACTACTGTATTTAACATATGATATAAATATAAGACAAAAACTCATACAGGTGCATTTTTTTCTCTCATATCTTATATTTTAGTGGCATTTTAAATGCAATAGGCTTTATCATGTAGTCAGTCGTTGCCCTTAAAGTTCTTAAAGTTAGTGGGGTTGGGGTTAGTTCACCCCAAAATGAAAATTTTGTCATTAATTACTCACCCTCATGTCGTTCCACACCCATAAGACTTTTGTTCTTCTTCGGAAGACAAATGAAGATCTTTTTGATGACAGAATGCTGTCAGATTTCCTTCCATTGACTGCCTTTGCAACTTCCACTTTGACGCTTCAAAAACTTAATAAAGAGATTGGAAAACTAATCCATATGAATTGAGTGGTTTAGTCCAAATTTTCTGAAGAGAATCGATCGAAGAACAAACCTTTTCTGGAAGTTCAAACGTGCTGCGTATCCAATGAGATTCATTCTCATGTGTTACGCAGCACATTTGAGCTTCCGGAAGAGGTTTGTTCTCGCGCGTGTAGCAGGTTTGGTTGAGCTTCTGCTTATGTTTGCTGATCAATGTTTACATGCGTATAAAAGTCTAAATTAAATCTGTTCGTCATAACAAGCGATCGATTCTCTTCAGAAAATTTGGATTAAACTACTCGATTTATATAGATTAGTTTTCGGATCTCTTTATGAAGTTTTTGAAGCATCAAAAGTGGAAGTTGCAAAGGCAGTCAATGGAAGGAAATCTGACAACATTCTGTCATCCAAAATATCTTAATTTGTCTTCCGAAGATGAACGGGTTTGGAACGACATGAGGGTGAGTAATTAATGACAGAATTTTCATTTTGGGGTGAACTAACCCTTTAACTGCATGCATTTAAGATGACACAGGTTTTTCCTTAATCGCACCAAATGACAGCTCTAATATATATATAGAGAGAGTGAGAGAGACACAGAGAGAGAGAGAGAGTGTACTCACCCAGTCTTTGCGGTCCATCTGCCCCAGAGGGTCCAGGGAGAGAAGACTGAGGACAGGAACGGGTGTAACCCCCCTCTGCACCACTGGGGGCTGAGCGCTCCTCTAGACCTGCAACAGCTGCAGCTTGCCCACTGGCACTGCTCCTCGCTGGGAGAGCTGAAGGACAAAAATACCAGGGACATACTGATGTTATATTTGGCAGAGAGGAAGAAACGGTGACTGTTTTTTCTCTTTCTTCTACAGATCTACTCTCACCCTACCTGGTGGAGGGAGGTAGCCATGAAACAACACACTTCCACACGACGATCGCTCCAGTTCTTCACAAAGCAGTAAGCGGCGGACTAACCATATCAGTGACAAATAAAAATGCAAGGCAAGAATTACACATTGATACAACTGTCAAGTGATAATAAAAAAAAATTTTAACAGAAGCATCCAGTCCAGTTATGCCATACCTAATGGTGTAATACCATAAAACTCAGCTTCATGTCGCAGGATACTTATGTTAACCCCCCTATCAGAGAAAGCAGGAATATTACAAACCTGAAACTATACAGATACTATGTGTTTCTGGGATATGTAATGAATAACAAATAGGCATATGCCATTTCTCACCTCAAGTCCAATTCTTTAGTTCGAAGGAAGTTTAAAATGGGTGCAAATGCTGTTGGGTCTCTGTCAATAAATATCTTGTAGAAGAAAAAAAAAATCTGATTCAGAGTGGGAAAACATTTCTAATTTTATTGCATGTGGAAAACTTTTAAATGATTTTTCTTTAACAAACAACCCACAATCAGTGTTGGGGGTAATGCATTACAAGTAATTTAATCAGATTACTTTTTCAATTTACAACAAAATATCTAAGTTACTTTTTCAAATAAGTAACACAAGTTACTTTTTCACATTTATTGACTGACAGCTCTCCTGTCCCCATGTTGAGAGAAATAAAGTGCAGAGGTGTTGTGTGCTATGTGAACATGATGGTTATTCTTTAGTATAGACTAAATGTGAACATGCATTTACTCATCTCACTTGCACGAATACATTCAGTATTCCTCAAAATGAATAAAAGCAGTAAAATGCAATCTCAGAATTTTATGCAAACCTGTAATAATTAACTATATTAAATTACACAAATATACTTATTTGTATTTAATCTTAATTTATTACCCATTGACTTTGCTGCTGACCTTCAATTATCTAATTCAACCATATTAATAAGCAAAAATTACTTAAGATTAGATTTAGAAATAATAGTGTTAAACTTCCTTCTCCTGTATCCTATTCTTCTTTAATCCAGAATATCAGCACAGCTGAAAGGTTTGTTTGAGCTGCGCCCTCTACTGTACAGGTGTAAATATGCATTTCCTTCAGCCTGAGGATTATTCATTTCACTTTTGGTGTGAAAGGGCCTTAACATTTGCCAAAAATATAACTTTTTTGTTGTTTTAAAAAAACAAACAAGCAACAATGCAAAAGTAATGTAACACATTACTTCACATAAAAAGTAACTAAGTAATGCAATTAGTTACTTTTTGAGGGAGTAATGCAATATTGTAATGGATTACTTTTAAAAGTAACTTTTCCCAACACTGCCCACAATATATGCTCATTTTACTATTTCATTAAGCATTTTCTTGTTTTGTTTTTTGGTTTCTTTTATACACAATTACAGCTACAAATGGAACTTAGGACTTTGGGTTAATCATAGCATGATACATATTTGTACTCACTGCTCCAGTTTCATCCCGTAGCGTTGATATTCTCCCACTAAGTAAACTGGGCAGAATTAAAAACAAACATTTATAGCTATGCAATGTTTGTAATACAATGACTACGATCATTTCATTATTCAACAAGACTGGATAAAGGTATAATATGCATACAAAGAGGATATCATGGTGTGGTAATTCAGATCTATTAGTGTTTATATGATGAATCAAATTTTTCCTTGAACTTCTCAGATTGATATAACAAACCATAACTCTCAAAAAAGTCACAAAAAAGGGGACAAAATAAGAAAAAAGAAATTGAGCAGGAAACAACAACAACAAGGATATGGTGCTGCTTCAAACATCTTATCTTACCTTGAGAAGAAAGAGTCAGGAATCCATGTCAGAGTCTGCCTTGATGTGCTAAATCTGAAAGAGAGCATGTAGATAAGATGTATAATATAATCACTTCTGATTTCTTTCACTTCATGAGCTAGAATGATCTAATATTCAGTTTACAGTTATTGTTGCAAGAGTAAAACAAAAATTAATAGGGGTCTCCTAAAACAGTAATAAGCATTAAACGTCGTTGTAATTGATTTATTATTTTTGCAAAGCACAATTTTTTATAGTATTAATAACTTAGATAAACATGGTATTTCGAAGGGAAATTGTGGCACCTTCTAGGATATTTCTTTCTTTTTTCCCTTAGATTTTAAAAGTAATTTTTTTATTATGATGATATTTTAGGGTTTTGGGATATATCATGATGCTATTTAGGACATGTAGAAACTGGGGATGAAATAAGGAACCGAATAGTCTTGGTCCCGTTATGTAACGTAATAATAATATTAATGGTCTTGTTCAAGACATGTAGTGTGAGTTCAAAATCATGTGTTTTGTAGTGTAAGACAAGATTGTTACCGTTACATATTAACGCTCATCGCGTCACATCAAAGTCAGAAGCCGTTGCACAACATTGCTCAAATAAACTTGTTTTGACTCCGAGTTTATGTAAAGAAGTCATGACGTCAGCGTACCTCATTCCTCCGACATTCAGCTGAATGATGTCACCCATTCCAGATGTTGAACTGTTCCCAATTCCAGCCATCCTCTAATTCTGTACGGTTAGCGAGGAGGAATGCACTCGATCTGATTATCCAGTTTGTGCATCGATCCAGCTGGAGTACTCAAGATTCTCCTTATTCTTCCTCACGACCCAGCGAACCCATAAATTATGCGTCACAAGAACGACGTATGAGATGGGGATGTTGGTACACAGTGTTCTCCATATTCAGAGCTTAAATAAACAACTCAAAACATGGCCTTCAATTATCAAAGGCCCTTTTCTGTAGCCTATGGGACTTGGGATCGCTACGTTCAGTGTTGTGGGCGCCATAGAGCGATGCTAGAACGCGGTGGACTCATCAGAGCGTCAGCCAATCGGATAGCGTCATTCCTGACACAGGACGCAGACCCCGCCCAGTGTTTTGGGAGTGTATCTTGAGGAAAGCTCGACTTCTCACATCTATAGTCTTAAAGGTGTACTCAGTATTTTTTTTAATGCTAATTAAATAAGTTTTTACAAATGAAAAAATGAACAGCGCTTTTATAAAAACATAATTAAAAAGACATTTACATTATAATACACTCTGAACGTAACGCTAGTCTTCTAGATAAAACAGCTTTATTTTACAGGGAACGGGTCGCCCCCTCATGACTGCCGCGAACTTTCCAAAACCGGCTGTGTCTGGCAGTTGGCCACTAATAAATATGTTTACTTAATATAGTGATTTCAGCCAGTGCTCACGGCGCTTTACAAAGCATAAACAACATGTCTGTCCTCATGGGGCGACTCGCGCATGTAAAATAAAACAGACGACTGGAGTCTTCATCTCATGTGAGTGAACATGAAACAGTTTACATTAAAGTAGCCTATTAATTATTTATTTAAATGGGTAGAACTTCTTTGTTGAGGAACAAATTAATGTAATGTAATGTACAAATTAAGTATGCTACATAGTGTGCACTACAAACGTATCAAATACAAAGTGTGTATTACAAATCTCGTATGCACTGCAAAACTAGAATACAACTATTAAAAGCTACTTAGATTTTTTTATAGTAAAATAATTTTTTGCAACACAGAGAGACACAAGTATTGACTGAAACATTTATTGCAGAAAATGGTGTTATTTAGGATTAAGGCATATGTCTTTCCTCATTTTCTTCATAATTTATCACCCGGGTGCAAGAACACTGCATTGACAGTACAGATGAGCTTTTCTACTCGACCTTGTTCAAAAAAGCAGACAAAAATCACTCAACATATCAATCATGTTTGTAGGGAATAATGAAAGAAAACTTTTCCTTTGTTGTTCCACAGGTTTAACTAAACCCTTTATGACATGTATTAATTTCACATCCAAATACCATTATGGATTTATTATTTCCTTTGTATGTTTTAAGCTTTAATCCACATCCATATCTCTGTCACAGCTTTAACCTCTTTATTGTTTGATTGGCTTGAAAAGACCTAGTAATAAACAGCATTATTTATCATCACAGAAACTTTAAAGCCTGCTAAAGTTTCAATAAGTGGTTGGACATTTCAGTCAGGTTATGAAGGTGACGTGAAAGGTGAAGAGCATGTATATGGTTCAAGTGACTTATCAGGGCTGATGCAAATCAGAGTCTGGCCAAGAATTGCCATAAAATTCAAATTTGGAAGTATTCTAATTACTTTTAGTACACTAGCACACACAAATAACCATGCAGAATTTTTCTGGGAAGCAAGCTGGAGGATAAATAGAAGGAACAAATACTGAGAATGGAATGCTTTACACTTCAGTTGTGAACACAGTTATTAATTAAATAAAAAATAATTTTGTAGTAAACAAAAAAGATGTTAACGTACAAATTGAACATTATGGTCATATTAAAAGAAAAATGATTCTTTCTTCATATAGAATACTACACAAACGTAACAAAAACTTAATGCAAAAGACATGGTTAAGCCACTGGAGTCTGGTCATATCCAAAGTATTACCTTAACTGCATATAAATAGCAAGAATAGGAAATGTCAAGTGCATGGAGTGTCACTAAGCCACAGTAATATTTTTCTTCAGTTTAAATATAATGTGTTGGTAAGCTGCACTCATTTAAAATTAGCATAGTCAGAGTAGATGTCAACAAAATCTTGCACAACTCTGTAGCAGAAGTCATATTGTTCCTGAGAAGACAAATGAAAATACGTTGTATCATAATTCACACAATGATGTGACAGTCAAAAACCTACTCATTCTGTATTGTTTTAATATAATACTATTTTCCATATTGTAATATAATAGTGAAGCCATCAGATCTATAATTTCCATACTGTAATATAATAGTGAAGCCATCAGATCTATATAAATTATGTAGTGTTTTACATTCTTACCACAGTTTGGACCATATGTGGTCTCTGAGTGCGTAAACTCTTCACGGTCTGAAATACATCTAGCAACCCCTCGGCTTTGACCCGCTCTAAGATGTTACTGAGGGCAATGAAGGTTCCGGTCCGACCAGCACCAGCACTGATGTCAGATGAAATAATAAATACTTTTATGACAGGTTACACAAACTTATGCAACAGTTTATACATTTGTGCTTTTGAACAAAATAAAAGGCTCTGTGTGGGTGTGTGTGTGCGTGTTCTTGTATACATGGTTTATACGGACACAAATGTGTATAATGACATGGGTATTGCAACGTAAACATGGTTTATGAGGGACACTTTCTGTGTCCTCATAAACCAAATGGCTTAAAAAAAACTTACTAAATGGTGTTTTGTTTTGTTTTTTATTTCAAAAAATGCAGACAGTTTTCTGTGATAGGTAGGTTTAGGGGTAGTGTAGGGGGATAGAATACACAGTCTGTACAGTATAAAAACCATTACGTCTATAGAGAGTCCCCGTAAATCACATATACAAGTATGTGTGTGTGTGGCACATTGTGTGTGAGGGAGAGATAGAGAGTGTGTGTACCTGCAATGCACCACTATAGGGTTGTTTCCAGATTGCTGTTGTTGTTTTTGCACTGCAGCAATAATGTCAATCATTCCCTTTCCGTCTGACGGGATTCCAATCTCTGGCCAACCATGGAAGTGGAACTGTCTGACTAGACGTGTCTGCTTCTCCTGCAAACAGCCCAATTTAGCCACAGCGTGGTCAACAAATTTAGCACAATAAAGGACGCTCCTGAGTGAAGCGTATGATGGACCATAAAATGAACAAATTCACTGCATGTTTAACTCACTGATGCATATGACAGCAGCATGTCTCGAATGCTGAAAGTCTCACAAAGTGCGTCTCTCTTCAGCTCCAGTACATACTCTCCAAATGAAACGCTGCCCTCTGCTGGCCAGTAACGTACACACTTCTCCTGGAGTGAGAGTTGGAAACGAAGTGAATGCTTTAATTACTTCAGACATGGAAGTGTAACTGAACCATTTCTTTATGTTGATTGACATATAAACTGTTAAACTATACCTGTTCTCTCTCTTTCAGCTCAGTCAGCATGACGATAGAGTGGCACTTCCTTTCCCATACCATGCGCCAGAAGTCCTGCACAGTGTGAGCCAAAGGTGCCTGAGTTGCTATAAAGTAATCCTTTTGCCTATAACCCTGCAACGGTAAAACATAATGTTATAGGTACATTTGCCTGTGTTTTTTAATGATCTTAAATACATTTATTACAGTTTCTTTCAACTGCTTGCACACAAAATCCTTACTTGACACACAATTTCTGAAACCTGACACTCAGACACTAGAACCACACACCAAATCTGCAAAATCATACACTAATTCCTGGCCTTCGACTCGGTTTTCGATTTCATAAAACACTTTTTGCAAAACACCAAACACAATTCTCTATGTAACGCACAAAAATCTAACAGGAAGTATCTTGATTTCCTTTTTCAAACACAACCATTGTTGATGGTTGATGTATTTCTGGTTGATTTTCATGTATTTATTTTCTTTCGTACTGTGTAATACTGTATTCGCAATCACAAATGCTTACAGTAAAAAAAAAAAAAAAAGTTTGGTTTCAATCTCGCTTTCGTGTTTACTGTGAATTTTTTAACATCTCTCTGCCAATTACTTTCAATCTTGTACAGAAATGTACATAGGAGCTCATGAAAGAAGATCTTTAGGTTCTGAATAACTGTGTGTATATATTTTGGCAATATTATGGCAAAGGTGCTTGCATCGTAAGACAAATAATTGCTTTTGAGATGTGTTTGTGATATTTTAATGCAGTGCTTAATTTAGCAAGATATGTGAGGCATTTTGTGTGTGCAATTCTTGGATTTGTGTGTAAAGTTTTGAAAAAAAGAGGCAAAGTTTTGAAAATGTGTGTAAGCAGTTGAAAAAAGCTGTAAAATGCATATACAAATTATTTATTTATTTATTATAGGCCATTATTTGTATGCAGGATGACATGTGGTCTTACAATAATAATAATAATTATTATTATTATTATAAAATATATAATTATACATTATTATTATTATTATTTCAATACTTGTGCCTATACGTGTGCAAAATTTCTGTGTATTATTTTACTTTAAAAAGTCAATTTAAGTAGCTTTAAATAGATGCACACTAGTTTTGCAGTGCATACCAGATTTGTAATACACACTACTTTGCATTTGATATTGATAATGCATAAAATGTTTGTAGTGCATATCACATAATAATAATAATAATCAAAAAAATTATGAAATATATACTTACATCTATGAAAGATGCATTAATGTAGTCTGTAAATTCTTGCCCTCTTTTCATTGATAATATTACCCTGTTGAAGTCATCTGGTAACAAAAACAGGATAATGATTACAAGAAAGAAAAAAAGAACGAAAGAAAAGAAAAGAAAAGAAAAGAAAAGAAAAGAAAAGAAAAGAAAAGAAAAGAAAAGAAAAGAAAAGAAAGCTAAAGTGATAAATCTTTACATATTTTCTCACATGGGATGATCTGCAGTACTCTGTTTTTTCTCATGTTGGCAGGCAGATTTCCGGTTCTCATGTTCTCCTTCATTATGCGGACATTAGTCAGTTTCTGAGGAGATTCCAAACAAAACGTAATGTTAAAAAAAACACACTGTTATGTCAAAGCTATTCACTTTTGTCAATGTTCGTAAGATCTTTCCATACTCTTGCTTATCAAACCCTTTAACTGATGTGGTTCTTACTCTGAATTCTTCCTCCAGACCCACTCGGTCCATGTGTGTGTGCGTGTTGTGGAGTTTGTGGAGGTGGCCCTCCAAAGAAGCAATGTCTAACTCAGTGTCACCAAACAGGTAATGCTCCAAAAGTGCCTGGTAAATGAATGAATACTGCATCTGTGGGCGAAAGAGAGAGAAATATCAGTGCCCAATCACTGCTGAAATGATGAGTCAAACACAGCAGAGGGACTGCGGAAAGTTCTTTACGTCTGTTTGAATGAGCTGACAGCGCTGCTTTCTTATTCTGGACACAAAGCCGAACACGTCCATCCTCCCTTCAGCGTGCATCATATCCATCATCGCGTCAATCACAATGAACGTCCCAGTCCTGCCAACCCCAGCACTACACAGAAAGAAAATGAGTCGTGAGATGTAAAGTAGGGCATGAAATGAAGGATAATGAGATATTGTAGTCAAAACTGCAGGGTCTTTCCATTTGTATTAATATCTTGGGCTAGATAATTATCTCAGTTCAATTAAATGTGGAAACAGTTTTATAATGCTGTGAACATGAAAAAGACCTGAAAAAGTTAGTTTTTCATTTTACTACAAAAAGGGCCTTTTCACACTTTAACCAGTGGGAAAATCTGTTGTTCTGGCTGAGGTGTTAACAATCCCACATGAGGGGGCCGTTTAACAGCTGAGCCTCAAGACATCTGTGTTGGTGGTTGTTTCTACATACTTTGCATTTCAGACTGTTTGTTATTGTTGAAATGTTCAGGGTTTCAAATGTGTTTTGGCCAATAATAGTACTAAAATCACTAGCATAATGAAATGCACCCCACTAGAGTGCAACAGTCCATAGGGAAAATTATTTTATTTGATTGAATTAATGGATTTAAACCTTTAAAGGCAGTCCTGTGTTCTCTGAGGGTTGTTAATTGATGGTACATGCCATCAGTTTGCATCATTTCAGCATATTTTTTAAAGAATTGTTTAAAGGTGCAATAGGTGATCTGGAATGCTAACGTTAGCCTGCTAGCATTGAAAGCATACAATCCCACCCTCCCTGCAAATCCAAAGCCATGCCTCCTCTAAAACACGAAGGCGCACACAAACACAGCTGCTCTTGGCAAAGCGTCACAAGAGCACATAACATTATAATAATAAAGAACATAAACAATTTAGAGAGCTTGTACCTGACTGCTGCAGATTAATTTCGGTGTTGAAACCGTTAACATGGATATTCGTGACTGAGGTCTGTCTGTATAAACTGTGCATAGCATGAAGCGCGCTAATGACATTTGATGTCTGCGCAAACAGGGTGCAAGAGGGTATGTAAAAACATACGTTGACAGTCATGTCGGACATTATATTATTTCACTCAGTCTGAATTTAAAGATTGGATGAACATTTTATGGTCCTACGCCTTCCACAGACGATAAAATACATTTAGACCTTTTAACATAATGATTGCTATCTGGATATGGAGAGACTTTCAACCAGTATAACAAAAAATGTCCCTGTAGAAAATCACCTATTGCACCTTTAACAGCAGAATTTCTGGTGGAAAAACTACATTACCCATGATCCTGCAAAAAAACCTCCACCAACCAGAGAGTCCCATGAAGCACTGCAAATGATGTAATCAAGTCATTCTGCTTAAATATTTGTATATACATATATATATTCATTTTAAATTAAATTATAGGCGTGCATGTTCGACCTAAAGCGGCGCTGCACCGACCAATCAGTGTATGACATCAAAGTACAGCGAGAGTGAATAGAGAGCAGACGGCTCGGTGTGTTTTAAATTTTTTCCCTCATTAAAGCAATTAAGTACACAGTCTTGTATCTTTGTCTTTTTGTCTGATTTTTAAATACTTTTTTGCTTCAAATCAAATTTTGTAATGTTCTGATTCACATCGTAGCTAGTTGGTTTTGTTCATGGCTTATAATGCTTTAACAAAGACTTTTTAATGTCCCTATGGGAAAAAATGGCACTGAAAAAGTGGGGACACAGTTGCACTTTAAAGATCGGATTGATTGTATTTTGTAACATATTTATATTACAGTATATACATTTCTTTTCTTAAGTCTTTTCTAGACGTGTATGTTAGAATAGCCCACAATCTTACCTGCAGTGCACTATGATTGGTCCAGCATGGGCAGGGTTGACAATCTTGACTTTCTTTAGGAACTTTAGCATGCCAATAGGGGAGAGGGGTACACCAAAATCAGGCCAGCTGGTGAAATGCAGCTGAGTGACCAATCTTGGAGGTCTGCAGCCATCAGCAGAATGCTGCAAAATCACACCAACTTGTCAGTCAGTTGTGGCCTTACTGATTCCACAAGAGTGTAACATATTCTGGACTACTAAATGGCATGTCAAGAAAATTTGTGTACTAGTATATGAGTATAGTATACAGAGCATTTGAACAATGATGCTAGATGCTGTAGAGGGAAATGGTCACTCACATGCTGCACACAGAACTTCCTGATTGTGTAGTCCACCAACACTGTGACATCTTCCATTGCCACCCTCACACAGCCATAGATCCAGCAGCCCTGCTCAGGCCAGTACTGATAGCATTTTTCCTGAATTTCACACATACAAATCACAGATTTTGATTTTACTAATACTTTGATTGTTTGGAATTTTGGCTTCTTTTGAATTTCTTTTTTATATGGATCCTTTTTATATGAGTTTTAGGCCAAGATCTTCTGTGCTACTTTACATGTTAAACTCTCATAAAGTCTGTCTGGTGTGACTTTGTGATATCTTCTCTTACCTCTTTTCGCTCTCTTGTGTTGGTCAACATGACTATAGTGGTAGATTTCTGCTCCCAAACCATTCTCCAGAAATCTCCTACTGTCTCTGGTTTGGGGCCTGAAAATTCAAAAGGGAGATAAGGCAAAGGTCATTAAGGGGGAGAAAAAAATACATTTAACTGATTACATTACCTGGTAATTTTTAGTAATTACAACTGAGAAGAGGGGGAAAAAAATAGCATACCTTGAGCTGCAATAAATTTGTTTTTTTCTCTGTAGCCCTATAGGAATGGTAAATTAATTAAACATGAGACTTGAAAAAAAATGTAGTATACTATAGGTCAAGATATAAGGAAACATAGGCACAATAGCAATATTTTATATACTAAAATTAGATCACAGGTTCCAGTAATTTAATTAGGACCTACAATATTATTTCAAAAGCACTGAGAAAGTACTCACATCTATATAAGAGGCATTTATGTAATCTGAGCCCAAATATCCATCTATATGTGAAAGAAGCACTCTTGAGTGGTCATCTGTGAAGGAAATATACAGATATTTTATTAAACTCTAGGACCAACTTCTTCCATCCAAATCCTAACAGTTACTATTGTATTGTGTTACTATTAAAAATTATACTAAACTTAACACAAAACAAGCTCTTCCACAGTGTTTGGAAAATTTTCAAGTGTGTCTATGAAAGAGTGAGGAACATTTACAGGGCATAATATTGGGATATCTGTTCTTTTCTCTGTTCTCCTCTCTGCTTGCCTCTTCAAAGGTACCACAGCCAAAACCACAAGGCAAAGACTGTAAAAGAGAAGCAGCGGAAAAAAAGAAACAATACGTGAATGTAAGGAAACCATATCGAGTGAGAGCGCATGTGGAGAATGATAAAGTTTGTGTGTCTAAGATCTTACATTAAATTCCTCTCTGAACAGTTTGCCATCATCTGCCATGCGTAGGCGAAACTCTTCCTCCAGGGAGTCTAGCGGGATGGGGAAATAACGCTTTGATGGAGAGGGTGATCTGGGGAGGAGCACCACCGTTTGTTCTGACAGAGAGAGAAGAAGAAAAATATACAGGGTCGAAGAGAGATATTCTCTTACTGTTACTGTTTTATATCTCTCAAAGCAAGACAAGTTCTAAAAATGTTGTTCTAAAAATATAGACTTAATGGCAAAAAAACAGACGAATCAACACTTACCTTGATCTTCCAAAAAACCATTTGGCAACTTCTTGTCAACCGAGGCGACAAGATCCTTCCTTTGTTCTCTAAACCTGAGACATTTTGAAGTAAGACATTTACAGAGAGGTAAAACAAAAAATTTCAAATGACTGAAAGTTCACAATACACACCAAAATCTAAAGTTCTTTCTCATGGGAGATTGTTTGGTTCTCTGATTCCTCAGAGCAGCTGAGAGAGAATGACTCACTAACACACCATCACAACTGCTTTCACATTTCACTACACATGCAGCTGCTGCTGGAGCAACTCGGCAGGGTCATAAACACACACACTTCAAAGTTTTTAAATTATTACAATTTAAAATAACTGCTTTGAATTTGCTTTTCATATATTTTAAAATTTCATTTATTCCTGTGATCAGTTCTCAGCAGCCATTACTCAAGTCTTCAGTATCACATGACCCTTCAGAAATAATCCTGCTGATTCGCTGCTCAAGAAACATTTCTTATTATCAGTGTTGAAAACAGTTGTGCTGCTTAATATTTTTGTGGAAACCATGATGCATTTTTCTTTAGTTCAAAAGAATAGCATATA
Source organism: Elopichthys bambusa (assembly GCA_037101425.1). Taxonomy (NCBI): domain Eukaryota; kingdom Metazoa; phylum Chordata; class Actinopteri; order Cypriniformes; family Xenocyprididae; genus Elopichthys; species Elopichthys bambusa. Next base: position 12,733,434 of record CM074442.1, on the reverse strand, counting down.
TTTAAATATTATATATTATAATTTTTTTTTTACTGTCACTTTTAAATGGAATTTAATGTGTCCCAAAAAATATTCTTACTGACCCCAAACTTTTGAACAGTAGTGCATACTACAGGATAGATTTGAAACTATGCAGTGTAGAGATGTAGAAAAGATAGAGAGGAAATGAATCTTTAAGAGTTATGATTAACATTATATTTAAAAATGGTGAGTTGCTCCACCATTGAGTGGTAAGGATAACAGAATTTTCATGTAGCGAGAACAGGTGCCTACAAACAGGTATTCGTACTAGCTGGTGTGAGAGGTTTAATGAAGGACTGGAAATACAGTAGCAGGGGGTTATGCTACTGGCAACACTGTAGGCCAGACTAGAAAAGACTAGAGCTGGGTACAGTAGGGGTCAAGAAAAGAGCTGTTCACTCATATATATTTCATTGTATCTATGCACTGTAGAATGTATTTTTTGTTTCAAAAAGGATGTTTTGGGGATGTGTATTTTCTTACCTCAGAATGTAGGCGATGAGGAGAAGAAAGATGACGAGAAGGAGAGAGGTGACAAGGCCAGAGGCTAAGACATGTGAGCCCTGAGGCGCTGGAGACTCTGAACAAAGAGAAAGAAAGACAACTGAGTGAGGTAAGATTATCCACAGGAAATCTGCAGACTTGTTCCAAGAAGGAAAAGCCACAGAATTCAGCAGAATGGATTTAAACTGGATAAAATGTGTCAAAAATGTGAAACTTTCCAATTCCAAGCATTCCAATTCTGTGGTAACAGGTTACAAGCGGACCTGTTTTTAAATATTTTTGAGTAAAAAAAAAAAAAAAACACATCTGGAAATGATATACCTGTGGTCAGGTTTCCATGAGAGGAACTGTTTGAAATGATAGCTGCTGAAACTAGAAACAGGACCATCATGGCTACACATAAAGAGAGAAAACCACAAACAATCAGGTTTTTGTGAGTGTCCAGATGACAAATTAAAAAACTGTTGACAGTTGAAAAGATACATTTTTACTAAGATTACAAAATGTCATTTAAAAATGTACATTTCAGAACAGATAACTTTCAGAGAATTCTGCAGAGCTGAGATAATCTCAAATGTGCAAAAGCTTCACAAGAGATTCATTTAACCTATATTAAAACCATCAATCTTCTTCTCATGCATTCAGTGAAAATCTTCCCTCTACATGAGCAAATCTAAAATTAATTTCAATTAATGGTCCAGAGAGTAACAGCCTCTAGAGATACTGTACCATCTACCGCACACAACCAGCAGCAACTGAGAAACTCTGAAAGTAGGACAAGGCTTTTTACTCTAGATATGATCACACTTTTATATCTAAAAAGGTATTGTGTAGAAGTGAGTGCTGTCAAATCGATTTAAATCAATTAATTGCAATTAACACACAAACTTTTTTTTTTAGATGCGTTTAATCGATTTGACAGCACTATTAGAAATACATCTCACAAATGTTAATTACTGTAATGTGATGTATATTTAGTGGGGTTAAAAAGATAACACTGAAAATGTAATTTGTAAAAATGTACAAAATAATGTCAAATGAATATGAAATGTTTCAGATTCTGCTCTATTTCTAGGTCACTGATCAAATTTGTGACCATGATCATGTAAACTTTGTATAGAAGGTCAGAAGTTAATTTACACTTTTGGACCCCACTATATTTTTAAATGCCTTCACAAATGAATAAGACAAATTAAAAAAATTCTTAAAATAATATTTGAAATATTATCACACACACTTTTAAGGGGGTAGGGATAAGACGACTCTACATTTATGGATGTCCAACCTGTGAGAAATCACCCCAGACAGCAAATCTGTCACATAACCTGTATGCCTGATCTCCTGTGACATTTTCAGAGAGATTTCAGATATTAATCCTTTCAAATGCTGTAGTAGAAAATCTACCTGCCACCAAACGTCTATAAACTCTGTCTATAGAGATTAGAAAAGACGAGATGAAGGATTAATGCAGCCTTACACAAAAGTGTACTCACAAATGTGAAATATGTCTCACACCAAGGCAACTTCTCAGTCCATAGCTTTCAAGAGAGGAGACATGAATTATTATGATACTTTTCCAGAAAGTCTTCAGGAGTCATGATATCTGGGAGGGCACTTCTGTCCTTCAATAATGTATGAGTTCAGGTTTTTTCATTGTTCTCTCTGGGTGGACTATCCTTAGATAGCCACTGCCTGCAAAGAACAAGACATAAGGATGCATTAGAAAAGGGGAATTGTCTTTTTTTAAAACCTCATAAAATGTGTACGACATGCAGAGGAAGTTGTGGATGGAGGGAGAGAGAAACCAAAAGATCTACTTTAAATCTGTCCTCTAGCATTGTGTTAGTTGATTTGTCACACCGAAATCCCTTTGAGAAGATCTGCTTAAAAAAATGTTTTTTGTAGTCAAGCATGTCAAACCTTATCCATACCTTTAGAATATTATTCCTAGTCTAATGTATTGCTTTTAACCAGTGATACTGTAATGCAGCATTTAACTCCAGTCATGCAGCAGCTGTAAATAACCATTTCATACATATTTATACCACAGTAACCTCAAGGATGAGAAGGGACCCACCCATAAGAATTTTAGCAACAACACTGGTCATAATATACTGTGTAAAACTGGGTCAGTCACTATTGGTCATGTCAGGACCCTGACCAGATCACATGAAAGCGAAGCAAATCAGGAATGTTGTCAATCAAAACCAAGTGACGGTTAATAAGGCTCTAGCTGCACTAAAAACCAACATTTTTACATATACCATTATTGCGACTCATGACAGTGTCTAGCCATTTATTACATGCAAACGTTAAATTAAGGTTAATTTAGTATATATCTGGTTACAGTCAATACTTGATCTCATCCATTAAGTACACTTTCAAATGTAAAGTCAGATGGTAAATTTGATGAGAAGGTGAATAAACTGTACTAAATAGAATATGTGCATCATTAAACCTTTATTCAAGACATGTAACCATACTTTGTTTTATTTTTTCATGGTCTTCCTCTAAGAGCTGATTGTGGATTACACTGCTCAGTCAATATAAAGGATTCCATAGCTGAGGGAGTCTGAAAGCTGTTGTTAATGTATGAGTCAATGGCCTTCATGAAAAAATTCTCATGAAAAAATCATGTAGACAACACCAAATGAAACAGTGAGTCACCAGAAAGATGAAACAACATACTGACACACTACAAGGAACAAGCAGCATCTCAAGCAGTAAAACCTGATCCGACTGTCAATACAAGCGGTGACCTTGAGATGTGCACGTTGCTGCACTATGCAGATCTTTCATATGGAAATTGAATGCATATTGTTGGTGCAATGTGAGAGAGTCTCTGCTTTTCATTTCTTTATGTATAATATTTAATAATATACACAGCCGGCCAAAAAAATCCTGTTTGGATTTAAATAGGCATATGCTTAAGAGTCTATGATTGGATCATTATTTTAGTGATTATTATATTTATAGCTTGTTGTATGTTTGGCAAAAGTTCTTTTAACCCTAAAGGATGGAGTCTGTAGCTTTTCATTTCTTAAACAAGCATGTAGGAATCATATCATGGCCAATTGGCCATGTTCCAGGATGACAAAGCCAAGATTCATCAGACTCAAATTGTGAAAGAATGGTTTGGAGGGAGTATAAAGAATCATTTGACACATGAATTGGCTCCTCTGAGTCTAGACCTTAAATTCATTGAAAGTCTTTGTGGTGTGCTGGAGTAGACTTTACAGAGTGCTTGACTCTTGCATTGTCGATACAAGATCTTAACCAAAAATTGATGTACCTCTATTTTGGAAATAAATGTTGTGATTTTATTTCCATGAAAAGCTGCATCAATTTTTGGTCAAGGTCTTGTAAAGTCTACTCCAGCACATCCTTAAGACTTTCAAAGAATTTAAGGTCTGGACTCAGAGGCGCCAATTCATATGTGAAAGTGAATCTTCATGCTCTCCCTCTGTGTTAATGGGGGTCTTTAGATCTACAGCCAGGATGCTGCCTCCTGTTACACCCTTAACTGATTGTTGCGTATAGTCCATTAAGACTTTTTGCTTTTCAAGACATTAAAAAATAACATCATACAAAATGGAATCATATTCAAATAGTGATTAAAATTTTTGTCCACTGTCAATTCCAGGATTCTAAGCAAATCAAAGCAAATATAAAGGCTAAAGTTTTGTGTATTTTAGGTACAGAGAAGAGTGTCTTAGTCTAGCATTTGTCATTCAGTCATAGCTCATACTGTCTTAAATATCCTGTGCTTGGCACTTCATCTTTAATAACATGAGATCTTGGCTAATGACAGAAAAAAACAACATAGTGCCGACATGTAAACAGTAAACTTTAAAACCTTCAAGTTAATGAAAACATAATGCAGTGCACTTACTGCCTCAAGTTTTAATGTTGGACAAAACACGTATAGCCAAAATTATCCAAAATTCACTGGTCAAAAACCTTTTAACTTTTTATTTGAGCTTGACTTTGGTCAAATGTTAATGATATAATGACACATGCAAGTGTCTGACCATATATAAGGCCACATCAACTTTGACATCACTGTTTAATTATTCCAAAAAAAAAAACAAAAAAACAAATGAGATAAGTGTTGGTCCAAGTAACCATGTTTTTTTTTTTTAGACACAGGAAGCAGATGGATGGAGGTGGTAGTATAGCTGCATATGGAGAGATGCTGACCAGCACACAGAAGGCTGACTCTGCACTATGACTGACCTCTATGGCAGAATGTGACTGCCAGTGTTTATTTTCAACTTTGAGAGAGATGCATTTAATGCAGAACAAATGCAAATGCTCATGCATAGTAAAAATTCTCTTTCACAAGCGATGAAAGCTTCTACTTCTTTTAATTTCTTATGTGCATTGCATTACCAGCTTATGACTTATAGTCTATAAATGATATATATCTAAAATTCACTTAACCTTCAAAAATGTGTTTCACCCCATCAGTAACATACAACTCCTAAACCGATATAGACCGAAAATCTATAATCTTGGCTGAATTTCTAGAAGTAAAATGATTTGTAACAACTTCACATTACTCCCATGCAATCGAATGTCCTATAATTAGATTAGATCAATGAGAGACCTGAAACATAATCACTTCAGTGGAAGAAGTCAAAGGCATTTGTTTCTTGTGAAATATCTACTACCTGAGTTACATTATGGAACCATAACAAACAATAATCCGACTCCAGTAAAGTCTTTTACATCTGCAGTTTTGTTTATAATGACCTCTTGGCCTTGGCAGCTACGAGGGTGCTAAACCCGAAGTGTTTACCAACATCTTAAGCTTTCAGATTAGAGTGCTGTGCATAAGTAATTATGAAATTAATCTTCATGTAAATGCATGTTGCTTTAATCCTTCCGGCTGTGATTTCTCTCTCTCTCCCTCTCTCTCTCTCTCTCTCTATTAAAAACAAGGTCACATTACACTAATTGTTATATGTATTGCATAACCTTCAAGAAAATGCATCTGTAAGTATGCTAATGTTATTATAAAACTTTTACTATTTATATATATATATATATATATATATATATATATATATATATAGTGATATTAGGATTTAAAACACAGTATGCTATGTATAGAATGATTTTGAGTCTTAAAACAGCTTTGGTTTAATCTCTGAGGGGGAAAAGCTGGAAAATATTTAGATGGAAGAGAAACTTTTGTGACAAAAGATGTTTGTAAAATTGTTATCAGTGAACAATCAATACTTTGAAAACAAACTATTTTTATAGTGGATGTGAGGTTTTATAGCCTGTAGAGCATAGTGGTTCTCAAAAATGGATCACAGATCTGTTTTGATCAAAAAGTGAGGAGAAATGCTTGCTATATCTTTTGTTGTTGATCTGTTTGGTTACTGACATTCTTCAAAAATCTTCCTTTGTGTTCAGCAGAACAAAGAAATTCATACAGGTTTGGAACTACTTGAGGGTGAGTAAATGATTTTTCAGAATTTTCATTTTTTTGGGTGAACTATCCCTTTAACACTGCCTGAAATTTTTTCAGCAAATTAAAGATGCAAGCAGCGATTAAAGGGCCTTCGCATCCGGGCTTACCGCCACCTGGTGGCCTTAAGAAAAACTGAACAGTGGGCGATATTCATTTAAGCGGATAAATAGAGGAAAAATATGGCAAAGTCATTTTGATGCACCACAGTTCCTGCTGGCAGCAGGTGGCGCTTATTATTATTACTGAATATTGCCAAGTAGATGTCTTCTGGCCAGGACTATTATTAAACATGTGAAGTTTGGAGCAGATCGAACATTGTATGCCTGAGTTACAACAACTTCCTGTTTCGTGGCGTTATTTGTATACATTAGCACTTAGCCAAGTGTTGCATGATTTAACGTGTTTCTAGCATGTTTGGTACTTCATGGCATAAACAAATGTGTTTCAGGGAGTGAATTACAGTGCAAAGCATGCCATTTCCTGTTGCCAGCAGGTGGCGCTATGACTAACTAAATTTTGGCATATAGATTTCTTCAGGCCAGGACTCTTATCACACGTGTGAAGTTTGGGGCAGTTCGGACACTGTATGCCACTGTATTACAACAGCTTCCTCTTTCATGGTGAAATGTCAGACTTTCTCAAGACCTTCACAAGTTAACATTGCTAAGGCCTTAAGATTAGACTGACCAAATATGATTTTGATCTGATTAAATCTCAGAGGAGTTAATCACAGTGTAAAACATGTCATTTCCTGTTGCCCGCAAGAGGCGCTATGACTGTAACTGAATATCGGCATGTAGATGTCTTTAGGCCAGGACTCTAATAAAACGTGAAGTTTAGGGCAGATCGGACACTGCATGCCTGAGTTACAACAACTTCCTGTTTCATGGCGAAATGTCGAAATGGCCGCCACAGACACACCCTTCAGTGAAAACTCCAGATCTTTGCAATTTAACACCACAAAGGCCTTTAGATTAGACTGACCAAATATGACGTTTTTCTGATTAAAGCTCTAGGAGGAGTTTGTTAAAGTACAACGTCTGGAAATGGCAAAAACTGCAAACATTTTGCAGAGAAAATTCAAAATATCTCACTTCCTGTTGGGTTTACAGATTTGCACCCAGGGACATTTTTGTAGGTATTGGGCTGTTACATGTGTCTACCGAATTTCATACCTGTACGTGAAACGTAGTGTGAAAGGTGCTTAATTGAAATTTTGTAGGTGGCTTTATCGAGCCATTTTGCCACACCTAATTCAGAAACCCATATCTGATGTAAATTTTCACCACTTCTGACATGTGTGCAAAGTTTCATGAGTTTTCGAGCATGTTTAGGCCCTCAAAAATGCGATTTATTTCAGAGAAGAAGAAGAATTGACTGAGCAATTACAATAGGGTCCTCACACCACCTGTGCTCGGGCCCTAACTAAGCGTATAGTGTAAAAATTTTAGTTTTACCCCCATAGATTTGACCTAACCCTTAATAATTACTTTGGTGGTGTATCCTAATGGATACTGATTGATCGAGTCATATATTTGTGACTTGATTAATTTAATTTACATTTAAGTTAATTTATGGCTGTAAACATTTAAAACAACTGGATCAAGAATGAAGATGAGTATGCCAATACCAATAGCATCACTTGTCAGCATCACTCTCCCTCACCCTCAGGGCAAAATCTATCAGCCCTTTTTTCCAAACCTCACATCCACACTAACAGGCTCATGACAGTTGCCTTATGCAACTTTTTATGTTCCATTAAATATGCATAAAGGAATAACCCCAATAGAAGAAACAAAAAGTTCAGTCAGCTGTTTTTATCCATATATTAGTGTAAAGGATGCTGATCCAATAATGCAATAACACTAGAGAGAGTGCTGATATTCTCCCTCCCTGTTTAACCCTTAAAAGGGCAGGAACAGAATTAATTGAATTGAAAATTAAACAGAATTAGTTTACTGATATTTTCCAGCACATTAGGACTTTGTTTTATGTGGTTCTCCAAAATAAAAAATATATTTTCATTTTATTTTAACTTTTCTTTTAATTTGATTTTTATGGCATATTTTAGTTTCCTGACCCAAGAATTGTAGGGACCCCTACCAGGGACCCCCTTTTCAACACTGCATCCATACACTGTATCCATTTAAAGGTAAATCTCTGTCTGTGTCCGAGCTGCCTACAACATTTTTGAACATCATAGGCGTGTGCAACATTTTTGGGCATCATAGGTTGCGGTACAAGGCAGCTGAAAAAAATCTTGTCTAGACAGGCAGCTTACTAGGTTTGAAACACAACCCCCTGACTCCTGTTCCTTATGAACAAATCTGAAATGACTAAATCTGAGGTAATTACCTGCAGTGTAAACACGCAAAACGTGTTCATAAAACCCCGTGTTTACGCGTTATGCGAGTAAACGACAAAATGGGCGACGCTGAGAGAATGAATTATTTTGAACTCATCAGCGTGATCGAGGCCGTTTTAAAACATATTTCCTTTAACCGTATCAGCCCTAACTAATGCATGCTTTACCGTCGAGCGAAGAAAAGCTACGCAAACGACAAATTACTTAAAACCATCTATTTTGAGAAAAGTAATAACTGCAATATTACCAGTATGATGTCCAGGTCCATGTAAAGTCTCAGTAAAATCCAGTGCTCAGTGTTGATGGTTATTGAGGATGCTGTGCAGAATGGTGTCTGTCTGTGGTCCCTCCTCTACGAGTGCCGGTGATGATGCGCCGCCGGTGCGTCACCCTCATTTATGTAGAAAAAATCCATCTACATGTACTCTCTAGACTGAACATTATTTTTGCAGCTAAATATTTGGTTTAAAAAAAGTCGAATTGTATAATAAAAGGAATAGATAGCTATGAATGGATGTCAGATTTGTAAAAAATCTTTGCGCAAAAACAACAGACTATCCTTTTTTTTCCATCACTTCATTCTGCATGAAGATAAATGTATAACTATAGATGGAGTGATGGATGGATGTGAATGTGTATGACATTCAGTGTGGCATTTTGTCTATGAATTCAATAGTATATCAATAAACATTCATATTCATTTTATTAAGCCTATACATTTAACATGATGGCAGATAATCATGCTGTGACTAAATACTGATTGGAAAAAGCATTGATCCTGTCCTGTTATGTTTGTGCCAGTAGGCTCAGTTAACAGATGTGTTCTGTGTATTATTATAATGCTGAACAGTCCATCCATCAGACATTTTGGTGAAGAATAGTTTGAAGAAACTATTTAAAGGCTGATATGTTAGGCTATTTTGTTTCATTTTAGATCCATCATTGTCTGGTATGTCTTTTTCTATGGCCTATTAAATTTGAGTGCATATCATCAGAGCTAATGAAATATAGACTGTCCGTTCTGCTCTGCTGATGCCCCATGTAATGGTGGTACATTGACAAGCGTTGTCATTCCATACACTGACGATATCATTAGTCCTGTTTCATTAGCTGTGCATAATTTCCATCTCATTTTATAGAAATGAGAATTGTATGTTGGTTTCAAACCATTTTAAGTTAGAATATTTTTGGTTAAATCATATAGAATATTTCAAGTAGGACAACATTTATTGATTTATTAAAGAGGATTTGTTTTAAACTTTTATTAAACTTATTCCATTAGGCTAACAAACAGACATTGTCATTGTTAAACACAAACACAATAAACCTCATAAAAATATCCAAAATAAATCTAAAATGTAGCTATACAAGCAAATTCTCTAACATAAATTAAACTGAATCATTTTGGAAGTAATTTAGAGTACTTTCAGATACTTCAAGGATTAAATAACATTTTAAGTTTTAAAAGCATTTCTTAAAAGCCACAACACTTTGAGCAATTTTCGAAATCTACATTTATTTGTAGGCTAAACTTATCACGAGAGTAGAGGAATTTAAGCAATATGAGTTTCACTTCCGCTGCTGTAGGTGTCGCTGGCATCACAATTCTGTTTCAACCCAAAACATAACGAAGAAGATACGCGAGGCTGTCAACAAGAGCTATCTGTGAAAGCAGCAGAAATGTCAACAGATCGCCCTCATCCAAACTATAAAAACGTTTACGGTTCAGTATTAATGTGAGCTTTTCCCGGTGGTAAGTTTTGTAGAAACTGAAAAGCTCACGTAGTTTAACTGCATAGAGTACGCTAACTAGAAAACCTTCTCATGTTGTACAGCTAATTGTAAACGACTGTTTTTTTGTGTGTGTGTGTTATTAGTCTTTGATATTTATCCAAACTAGTGCATAGGCCACAGATAGAACAGTTGGACGCTTACTGTTCTGCTTGACCGTGTTTAACTCGATGAAGCCTCAATAATGTTGTAAAATAGACAAAGATGCTCTCTTGTGTATTTGAGGCGTGGTTAAAGTGATTAATATTGGCTTGTGGGTGTGCTCACTATTTAGTTCACTATACAGATGTTACTGCACCAGTCCCGTGTTGTGTTAGATCAATGACTAGCTGTGTTTCTGATTGTCCACGTGATTGAAATAAACAATAAATGTATAAAGATACACAGTAACTTCTTTATTATCATCAGCAAGGCATAAACTTTTTATAATCTTGTACTTGGAAATGTCTGGCCTTTTTTGCTCAGATTTCAGCAGCAGTGGGAGCACAGATCCACAGGGTATCATGGCCAACCATCCAGCACCGCTGCCCTTGAGGGAGTTCTGCCCACTCTACTACCTTCTCAATGCCATCCCTGCTAAAATCCAGAAAGGTTTCCGTTCGGTACTGGTCTACCTGACCGCACTGGACAGCAACAATGATTATATAGCCATTGGCAGCAGCATCGGCATGCTGTACCTTTACTGCAGGAGAGTGAGCCAGATGAACAAATACAATTTAGAGGTAGGTCCACTTAGTGCTTCCTCTCTTTTCTGCAGCACTCACTGTTGGTCTGGTCTGGTCTGGTTAGGGTCTGTTTTCTGTATCTTATGTTTTAATAGGGCAAATGTGAGGCCATTACTGCAGTGAAATTGCTGAGTTGTTTCGATGATCTTGTGGCTGTTGGAACGGCATCAGGCCGGGTTGCTTTCTTTCAGCTTGTGTCACCATTGCCTGGCAGAAATAAACAGGTACAGTTTAATCTCTAATTACAGCTTTCAATCAGCAAGGATTTTATTTAAATTAGTGGTTCCCTTTAATATTTTCACGATAATTTTATACTTAATTGGAATAACAAAGATTGACTATATAATATAACATTTTTACTTTCCATATTATATGTAATATTTATTATAATATTACACATTATTACATAATAACATTAGAATAACATAACATTATTTTAGGTCTGTTTAAAGTAGCTGTTTTTTGTCCCTACTACAAGTAAAAAGCATAAAAATTGATGAAAAAAAGATTTTTGATGAATGAATCTTAGTAAATGGGCCATAGTGTCACATTTTTTGTCATCTTGTTGCAGCTGAGAAGGTTTGATGTGGTGGGCTTGCACAAAAGCACAATTACTGCATTAGCCTGGAGTGCTAATGGCATGAAGCTTTTCTCTGGTGATGATAAAGGGAAGGTGGTCTACTCTGCTGTAGACTTGGACCAAGTAAGCTTTTAATATGTAGTCAATTGAGTCAATTTTAGATATTTGCAGTTTAATGGACAATATCTTTACTTTCTTTAAATTCTATTTGTTTTACTGTCTAATAGCTGGATTTGTGTATGTGCGCATTGGTCTTTTAGGGAGTGTGTAATCCAGTGGTCCTTTTTGAAGAGCCTTCAGCAATAGTTCAGTTGGAATATAGTCAGAAAGTACTTCTGGTTTCATCCTATCAGCGCTCTATGCTCTTCTACACGCAAGAGCAGTCACATCAGCAGCTGGGCACTAAACCACGTAAAAGGTACAACATCCTCAATCCATCGTCACCTGAAAGTGCTCTATCATTATCAGGGTTTCACCACCACTCTGAGTTTATGCTCAGTTCTTAATATCTGGCTTTTTTTACAGCAATGGCAAGTTTGGTGCTTGCTTCCAGCCAGCTCTTTGCAAGCAGAGTGATCTTGTGGTTTACGCAGCCAGGCCAGGGTTGCGTCTCTGGAGGACGGATGTGCGAGGACGTGTTGGGGAGACCCATGTCCTAAAGCCCCTTTTTAATCAGGATGTTCCTCAGTTTGAGCTGTTCCCACGTTCAGGCTCCACCGGTGGCTACAGACCTTCAGAAAGACAGTTGGGAATGGTCAGCTGCTTCCTGAAGGAGGGCTGGGTCCTCAGCTGGAACGAATATAGTGTTTATGTTGTTGACTGTACCAATCAGGTATAAACGCACACTTCAGATTTAAATTATATCCATAATTGAAATGTTGCAGATGCAAACATAATTTGTACTGTTGTTTTTCACTTATTTCATTTGTTAATTAAGGTCATCATTGGAGGATTGGAAAGCAGTGGAGATATAGTGTCTGTGTCATGCACTGAGAATGAAATCTTCATTCTGAAAGGAGATCGGGACATTTTGCGGATCTCAAATTGCCCTGAGGGATTGGTTTCTAACTGTGAGTTGCAGTACTGATGACATAATGGCAGTTTTAGTCATGCACTTTGCTCCATCAGCAGTACTCGGATATTAAGGGATAGGAAAAAGCCTCTTTTGCCTTTTGGCGCTCTGATAATTGGATTGTTTTTCATCCATCATAGAGTTGACTGGTATGAATAGTAGCTTCATGAGTTTTTTAATGTTTTTGAAACTCTCTAATGTTAACCAAGATTGCATTTGTTTGATCAGAATTACAGTAAAAACAGTACTATTGTGATATATTATTACAATTTGAAATAACTGCTTTCTATTTGCCATAGAAAAATTATGCCATTTCTCTCTCTATGTATTAAGTACGTCAGGTGTATTTAGTTTGAGTTCCTTTAAAGCAGGGGTGGGCAAACTCGGTCCTGGAGGGCTGCTGTCCTTGCAGAGTTTTGCTCCAACCCTAATCAAACACAACCGAACCAGCTAATCAAGGTATTCAGGATTACATGCAGGTGAGTTTTATCAGGGTTGCAGCTAAACCAGAGATCGTATATAATGGGGAGATAAGAGGGTCTGTATCTCTTACCATTGGAGAAACCGTAACGGCTAACTTGATCACGTGCGGCTCCTCTCATCCTATCGTGTAATGGCAGTGACATCACACGCAACGTTCCCTAGTCTGCCTTCTCTTAAAAAAATACATTTTTATCAAGCTAAAATCTACATATAGTTCCCAACGAAAGTATTTTTTAGTGTAAAACATGCTGAAGATTAGCAAACAGGCTGTCAGTTAATTAAATGATTAGCTATTTCCCCACAAAAGCGGTTTAATCACCATAGTGAAGTCTCTCATCCATTGACATCCATTCAAAAAAACAGCCTCTGGTCTCCTTCCATGCGTACCGCCAGGGGCGGGGCGTTAGCATTAGTCGTTACGCTTTTTTGGCTAAAGGTTGCAGGCTTGCCTTCCAGTGGCTTTGGCTAAACTCTGCAGGACAGTGGCCCTCCAGGACCGAGTTTGCCCACCCCTGCTTTAAAGGGATAGTTTACCCAAAAATTTAAATTCTGTCATCATTTACTCACCCTCAAGTTACTCCAAACCTGTATGAATTTCTTTCTTCTGCTGAACACAAAAGAAGATATTTTGAAGAATGTTAGTAACCCACATTCTTCAAAATATCATCTTTTGGTGAGTAAATGATGACAAATGTTTTATTTTTGGGTGAACTATCCCTTTAAGTTTCCACAGGTGTCCTATAGCCACATTTCCACTTAAATTACCCAGAACAATTTGTCCCAGGAACGTTTTTTCCCATAGCCGTTGATGTGTGCGTTTCCATCGCGGTCTAAAGTACAGTGAAGATTATTCTAGTGACGTAGGACCAAGTAGTCCCTATTTCCTGGGAAAGTTCCTGCGGTGGAAATGCGGCTTATGAAAATGTTACAATATGTTTGACAAACAGAATGTGTTAAACTTGTCTTTTTTTTAAGCATTGTCCATAATGCTTTTGGGGCCACTCTATCTCACATATCTTTGCGCTTTTTCTCCTCTCAGTATTAGACCAATCCTACCGTTTTACATCTCCTCTTTCCACACCCACCTTTTTGCTGCCTCCTAATGGTGCCGTGGAAACCGCTCAGCCAATAAGGACCATGCCCATCATTACAGAGCCGCAGACCCAAGCTAGTCCCAGCTCAGAGGATGTACATGATGGGGTTGAGGAGTCAGAGGAGGTGCAGGAGGTGCAGGAGGAGCAGCATCTTGAGTTATTCAGTCATGCGGTCGAGGCTCTGGAGGTGGCAGAGGACTTGGAGCAGCAGCGGGCCAGTTTGGGTACAGTGGAGTCCCGCAGCCGCAGCAGCTCCATTACCTCATGGGAGAGCGCACAGGGCATGTTCACCACCACAGAGGCATCCACCTCAGAGCTCTCCTCCAGCAGATACAGCGCCATCACTCAAGAAGACTTCCAACAGGAGCTGGTGGTCAAGGCCATCAAGCTGAAGAAGAAAGGCAAGAGGAGACGACAAGGTAAGAGGATTAGTATCACATGATATGGTGTGATGTGATGTATGAATTTGTTTATATTCCATCTACTCCATATATTCTTGTATAACTGTAGATAGTGGGAATCGTGTCAACGAGCGCAACAGCTGGTCTGAGAGCATTTTCAGCCAGGACGGTGCAGGCAGTGACGTTCTAAACACACCCATGAGCGAGCCTCCTTCTGACCACACCAGCATCCTGTTCAGCAGCCTCGACCTGCACAGCACCGGCTCACCCGACCAGGACGGTTCTGTATGTGGGGAATCCCACAGTTCCAATGCCTTTCCTATTCAGAGCCCATCAGAATGCTTACAGAGTCAAGAGACTTGTCAGGATCCAGTTACCCAAACAGCAGAGACTTTGCCGCCTTGCCCTACATCACTACCACTAAAAGACATTGAGTGTCAGGTGTGCAGTGAAAATGTGTTTGCAGAAAACAACCAAACTGCAGCTACTCCTGACGTGGACATGCTGCTGGAATGTACCTTCTCGTATATGCAGGCATCTGATGAGCAGGACATCATGAAGGAATATGTGAAGGAAGGCAAAGACACCCTGGAGGATTCAGAACAACAGTTTAAAAATAGTTTATATGGGGACTTTAATTTGGACTTATCTTATGATCCCATTAGACCACTGGGTTACTCCCCAGAACCTGAGCCAACGCCATCTAGTGACGAGGAGGACATCTATGCACATGGAATGCCATCTAGTGCTAGTCTGGGGGACGGACTAAACGCTCTGAGTCTGCAGAACTCATCTGCTAAGCAGAAAGAGGATGAAGAGATGCAGCTTCTCAAAGCTGACCAGGTTATAGAGCTAACCAACTAATAGATCTGTTTCATATCATAAGACAGTTACTTATTTAATTTATATAACTGTGTAATAAACACTACTGTTCAGAAGTTTGGGGTTTGTAAGATTTTTTAAAACATTTTTGAAAGAAATCTCTTATGCTCACCAAGACTGCATTTATGTGATTAAAAACAAAGTAATAACAGTAATACTATTAGTTTAAAGTACGATTTAAAGTTTTTATTTTATTGTATATTTTAAAATTTTAATTTATTCCTGTGATGGCAAAGCTGAATTTTCAGCAGCCATTACTCCAGTCTTCAGTGTCACATGATCCTTTAGAAATGTAATACATTGATTTGGTGCCCAGTAAAACATTTCTTATCATTATCTATGTTAAAAACAGTTGTGCTGCTTAATGTTTTTGTGGAAACTGTAATCATTTTTTTTCAGGAATTTTGGTTAATGCAAGATTCAAAAGAACAACATTCATTTGAAATGGAAATCTTTTTTAACATTAAATGTCTGCTGTCGCTTTTGATCAGTTGAATACATCTTTGCTGAATAAAAGTATTTCATAAAAGTATTTTAAAAAATCTTTCTGACCCCAACCTTTTGAATAGTAATGTTCTTGACACTTTTTCTTCTCTTTTTTTGTGTGAGAATCACCATATTAAATTAAACTGATGTCAACATATTCTGTTATCTATTTTAATCTCTTTCTGAATGTATTTCTCTTTGTTTGAAGTTGGCTGAAAGTTGGATGGGCTACAGTGGGCCTGGCTGTGGCATCCTCAGTCTAGTAGTGACAGACAGGTTTATCTGGTGTCTGGACTTCAAAGGAGGCCTTTTCTGTAGTGGTCTTCCTAATGGTGGCTTGAGCTGGCAGAAGTTTGAGGAAAATGTCCACCAGGTGGCTCTGTCCCCTTCAGGTAAGGGACATAGATTCGGTTTGTTATTAAAGCGATAGTTCACCCAAAAATGAAAATTCTGTATGAATTTTTTTCTTCTGCTTAACACAAAATAACATCTTTTGAAGAATGTCAACTATATAGAAGTCGATGGGGCCCATCAACTGTTTGTTTACCCATATTCTTCAAAATATCTTCTTTTGTGTTCACCAGAAGAAAGAAATTCATACAGTTTTGGAACAACTTGAGGGTGAGTAAAGGATGACAGAATTTTAATTTTGGGGTGAACTATCCCTTTAAATAAGCATACACCTGTTTAAGCAAAACTTAGCATTATACAGTTAGCATTATACAGTGCTTTCATTTGTAATATTTCTTTAAAAAACAAGAATGACAGCTCTCTACTCTTTACAATTGCCTGTTACTGCATGTTACGTTATATTTTATTACATGGTCTATTTTTAGATTACAGTACAAAAATTATTCCTAAACTGTTCCCTTTAGTACGGTAATGAAATTAAGATATATCTAATTGTTTTGATTAGTATTTATTTTTTTATATTTAGAATACATTTCAGTGGGGTATTACTGTAGAAATGTAGCAGATTGCTTTTTTTTTTTGTTAAGTACAGTTTTGGTCTGATCTGGCTGATGTGTTTTCTTAGGCTCATTGCTGTGGAAGGTGGAGCAAAAGACCATGACTGCTTATGCTTGCGGGAAAGTCACCATCAAGGGAAAGAGACACTGGTACAAAGCCCTGGATGACACGGCATTTGTGGCACTTAGTGATGACACAGCCTGGATCATTCGCACTAATGGAGACCTGTACCTACAGACAGGTGTGAGAGAATAATAGACACTCGCAATAACCTCACATTTTGATAGCTCCACAGAGCCAGTGTGTACACTTCCTGGGGAAATTAACCAGCAAGTGTCTTAGGCCCCGTTTACACCTGGTATTAAGATACTTTTTGGTCGACCGGATCACAAGTCCACTTCCAGAGGTAGTCAAAAAAGCATTCGAATGGGTTGGTTTTATAGTGTTCGAATAGCCACAAAAGACCGCCTACTGACCTAATGCGTAAACTTTATGAAAAGCGCGTTAGCCAGATGGAATTTAAACCGGTGTAAACGGGTATGTGTCTCCCTCATCGTCTTGTGATCTGATCAACCAAAACTCAACCAAACTTAATACCAAGTGTAAACGGGGCCTTATAGTCTCTGTATATTCAGCTGGGATAGAAAAAAGTATTTTAACCTCAAAGAAATTACACACATCACCACAGACCACAGAGAACCAAAGACAAAAATCTGCTACCTGTTATTTCACTGTTTGACCACTAGAGAGTGCTGTATGTTCTTGAAAAATAACTTTCTGTGTTTGGGACATTTCACCCAAAAATAAAACATCTGTCATTATTTACTCACCTTCATGTTGTTCCAAACTCATGTGACTTTAATTCTTCCATGGAACACAATAAGTGAAATACACTAGTCATTTTTTATTATGCAGTTAGTTCCCAGGTGGACTTAGTAATTAAAGGATTAAAAAAGAAATAATAAAACCATCATAAAAGTGCTCCATATGACTTTGTGTGTGAAAAAGATTGAATTAACTGACAAAAATCTGATTTATACAAGAGTTTAATTAAATGGAAAAGAGCAAACACAATTTCTGTGTGTGTTTTACAAAAGAATGACAAATGACAAAACAATGGTCAAATCACATATGGTATTTTTGCATAGTTATTCTAGGTGTTTCCTGTCAAAGATGTTTTGTTCTATAAAGGAATGTAACTTTGGGCTGGGCTCTGCTTTAGGATTATGTAATAAAGAAGAGCATAATCAACTAGACTCATACCAGTTACCTTAAAGCCCTGTTAAAGCCTTGTCATTCCTTTATGATCCAGTAGCTACAGTACTGTAAATATATTGCTATAAACACACTAGTAGCAGTTTCTGGTTTCATTGGAAATTTTAACCATGAAAATATGGCTAAAACAGCTAAAATTCTACTGTTGCTGTGTCTGTTTCAGGGCTGAGTGTGGACAGGCCATGTGCGCGGTCAGTGAAGGTGGACTGTCCATGCCCCATGGCGCAGATGGCAGCACGGGGCAGTGTGGTGTGGGCACTGAGCGAGCAGAGGGGCGTGTTTTACAGAGAGGGTCTCAGCAGCTACTGTGCGGAGGGGGAACACTGGAAGTATGACACCATCAGGTATGTTTGTCAGCGTGGTTTTCTCTTAGAAGATAGCGAATTTACTATAGTGAACAGATGAAGCATTGGTTCTCGACTGGTTTTACCAAGTTGCCTTCTAATGCAGTATCTTGCAACACGGCAGTAAGCTTTTTTGTGTGAACGAGCCGTAAATAATGAACAATAACAAAGAGCAGTAAAAGGTAAAACTATTTGCGCTACAAATGTTTGTTAAGATTATAATAATAAAAGTTTATATTTAAAGTATATGTAAAGTATTTATGTAAAATATATGTATAGTTTGATTACTTTTTTCAATAGGTTACGCAGATATGTATGTTATACACCTGTGATCCTGTGAGGCACAACATTTAATTTTCCTTTGTATATCTCCACACATTTAGCGGAATGACAATATAGTTCACTTGACTTGTTTTTGTACAGCTGAAATTACTGAAAGTGGACACTGAAAGCCTCGCACATTCAAGTTACAAATGGCCAAACTCACTCTTACATTAAAAAATTAAGTGGACAGCGTATTGAATAAGTAAACAAAAATGCCCTTAATAACATTTCAATTTAGTTTTTATATATATATATATATATATATATATATATATATATATATATATAATATATATAGATCTTTAATAATATTACTTCAAAAGGATTTTTTAAAAATTCAACAGGCTTGTTTCAATGTATATCTGACACATTTGATTCATTTAATTGGGTCATATTTTCTTTTAACCTTGCATAGTTCTGTTCATGGTTTTTAAAGAGGAGGACATTTTGACCTTCCCTTCCCTTTGGATATGCCAAAACTTTCTTCAGTTAATCAAAGTCGAAACTTAAGTCATTGCATTTGGAAACAAAGATGAAATTCTCAAGGTGAATGCATATGAGTCATTGCCTTGACTCAAGGAGTGGGAAAAAAAACAAAATACCAAGAAGCTTGGTGTCATTTTGGAGTTTCAGTAGTCATGTCAAAACAATAACTAAACAAGTATACTATCATCTGAAAAATATTGCAAGAATTAGTCTCGTAGCTGGAACCAGCTTCCAGAAGAGAGCAGATGTGCTCCAACAGTAGCCACATTCAAATCCAGACTCAAACACATCTGTTTAGCTGTGTATTTACTGAATGAGCACTGAGCTACTGTATGTCTGACTGATTGCACTTCATCTCATCTATGTGTCCTCTTTTTATTCTTTTAAACTGTTTTAAAACATTTAAATCAATTTTAATCAATGTTAATCTTATTCTTATTCTTTTTATTTGTCATTCTTATTTCCTACGCACTTGTTGTGATTATTTTATGATTCTTTTTTAAATCCTGTTTAAGTTTATAAATAAACTTGCCTTGCCTTTAAACATTCATAAGCCTATTTATTTTGTTATCATTACTATGCAC
Source organism: Elopichthys bambusa (assembly GCA_037101425.1). Taxonomy (NCBI): domain Eukaryota; kingdom Metazoa; phylum Chordata; class Actinopteri; order Cypriniformes; family Xenocyprididae; genus Elopichthys; species Elopichthys bambusa. The sequence goes on along the minus strand of CM074442.1, from coordinate 12,713,566 downwards.
AATTATATGCTTTTTACTATTTGCATATACAGTAGCATTTTTCCCTATCAGAATGGACCTGCAACCCATTTTTTTTTGGGTGGGTCGAAACCCTGTCATGAAACACTGCAAGCAAGATCTGACCTTATTCATTTTTTTGCTGTAGAAATAAATTTAAACATTGAGATATTGTATATGCGTGTCCATAGTGAGAGCCAAGGTCTGGAACCCATCTGTATTGCTCTGGGAGAGAATAACACAGTCTGGGCATTGGACACCAGTGGCAGCTTATGGTTCAGAACGGGGGTCACGGCTAAAAAACCCCAGGGTGAAGATGACCACTGGTGGCAGGTACATATATGCACAATATATCCTCTTCTAGAGCTGGTCGGATTTTCTGTCTGCATGCGTTTAACGCCCTTTCTGTAGATGAATCACACATTTTGTGTAAAAATGCTAATTATTACAAGAGCTTTAATTTTTTTTTTTTTTAAGCCTTAAGATGTTGCTTCCTGCAAGAAATGTATCAAAATAATGCCTTAAACACTACAAATGTGATCCTTTTTCCCCCTCATCATCTTTTCATTTAGGTGAGCATCACAGACTATATGGTGTTTGATCAGGGCAGCCTTTTACAGACTTTGATCCAGGCCACACAGACTGTCGCCACAGCAACCAGAGCTCCAGTAGAGCGGGTGGCTGAACGTCTGCGTGTGGCCTTCCTCTCCCAGCACTCCCAGTGCCAGCCTAGCCTCATCAGTGTCAGCACCAGTGGCGTCTGGATTGCTTCTGGACGCAACGACTTCCACGTTGCCAAGGGCAGCCTCATCGGTATGACACAGTGAGCATGTTCTTAGAAGTGAAATACACTCTCCTATTGACTGAGGAACTTTTGATTGGTACATGTTTGAAAATGACAGATTTATTTTATGGTGATGTTCACCTTAATGCAGGGACATTTTGGAAGTGTATTGTACCCAGAGGAACTGCCTCTGCCACGAAATGGGCCTTTGTGTTCTCCTCTGCTGTTCCAGCCAAAGAGGGTATGTAGAAATCCTGTCTTCTTCTTTGCATTCTCACCCATGTAGTATTTGTTGTCTGGCAGGAAGCAATGTAATAGTATTGTATTTTGTCTGCACAATTAAAATCCTGTATATTCAAGCATGTTCATCTCGCTGGTGTCTCCATAGGGAGTTTCCTGTGGTTAGGTCAGAGCAGGAAAGATCTGTTCTGTATCTGGGACCAAGATCTCCAGATGCGGCCCTTAACCATACAGTTCCCCCCAGACGTAGAGATGGTGCAGCTCTCTGCCTGTCGTGACGCTCTTTGGGGTTTAGATCACTATGGTCGTGTCCATATCCGCACTTTATCAGCCACTTGCTCCACAGGAATTCACTGGACATTATTGGACCTCAGCCAGCTTGGTGAGAGAACTTTCTTTCCATAGACAATAGTCTTATTAGTGGATCATATGTCAGCTGTACATTTAAACTAAATTTAATCTATTGTAATGTGAGAATAGCACGTTCAAAGAAATTGCATGAAGTAAATGCATTATATTTTTATATTTATAGTTCAAATATTTTATTCATGAAGATATTGTCACAATGCAAAACATTTTTCATGATAATTATGCACTCCCCTTCCAAATGTTTATAACAGTAATGTGTCTGGACATTTTTTTGTAACTTCTATTTACATCAGTTCATATGACCATATGACCATATTCACCATTTATATAATACATTTTTTCCATAATGGAAATGAGGATAAGATTATTTGATCAAAATGCAGTAAAAACAGTAATGTTGTGAAATAGTATTACAATTTAAAATAACTGTTTTCTGTTTTAACATATATATATATAATATAATATAATATAATATTATATTACTATATATATATATATATATATATATATATATATATATATATATATAATTCAGCTCCACACTTTTCATAACAACCTCGTTTCATTTTGACTATGCACACAGCAACGCAAAGGTAATTCTGCGATAATTTGATATCTGTGCTTTTAGAATCTTTACTTTTTCAAATAATTTTGTTCCTGTATTTTTAAAATGAACATATTTTCATGACCGTAATCTGTTGCTCCATCAATGTTCAGTCAAAACATGAAGTAGTGAAAAGCACATTTTTCTTAAAGTGTGTCTTTAGCTCTGTTGTACCCTATAAATTAGATTCACCTGATTTTACCAACAACTAAACAGAATGCTCAAGAAATACCACAATGTTCTTTTCCACTTATTTGTATTCACCCACCTATGCATTAGATAGCACTTAGTCATCCAGCGTTAGCGTCAGTTCTGGCAGGTCACTTTAGTCAAGCTCGCATTATCTGACTCCCAGGTGACTTACGTCCACCTATAGGAATACGACACCTATCCAGCATCCATATATAAGCTCCTCAGTATTGTCAGCAGCTATTGCATTTCTCAGGAGCTAATTACCCTCCTCCATCCCCAGCTCCTCCTCTCTTCAGTCAGGATTGGCCTTATGATTCCCCTGAATCAGACTAATTCTTGAATTGTGTACATATTAAATTATTGACATTAATTATATCTGCATATGTTGGTTCTGTTCTGTTCTGTTTACCCTAGGGGGGGTTATTGCTGCTCTCCCTGCTCTAATCTATGCTAGGCTGCATGGATACGCAGGGAGTTCTTGCCCAGAACAGAACCATACCGCCAATACAAACTCTCTGCAATTATCAATCATATTTGCCGATAGTGGTCCTGACAGAAATCCCTTTGATGACTTGTTTGACACACGATTTAAATTTGCTCAAATGTTGCTGCTCCTCAAGGCCTCAAGTGCTGTTTGCACAGGTCTGGTGTGACGGAATGACGCAAGTTGGGCATACTTTGCTGAGGACCCTCTTCTAGTTCAGATTACCATGTCTTCTGGCTGTCCACGTGCTCTGCTGCTGACCTACTTCTGTCAAATTCACGTATAACCAGCCAACTCCCACTCCTGCTGAAGCTTTACTCCTAAACACACTTAGCTTTCGCTTTCACATCTTAATTTCCATTTCTTGGAATTGAAGAGCCTCTAGCATGTTAAATAGAAAGCCATGGTTTCGTTTATCAGAACGGCCTGTTGCTAAGGGTGGTGTTTATATTTTTAATTCAAGCAGGTGGTTCTTGCATAACACGTTTTGTAATAAAGTCGGTAAGCTAAGGTCATGAGAGGAACAGATCAATCCTTTGGTATTGAATATTGCAGTGATTAGGCTTTAGGAATGCATTAAACACACATTTTAATCAGTGAATTTGGTAACAAGACACAAGTTCACAATGTCAGACTCACAAATGCAATCAATGCAGCGTTTCACTGTGACATGACAATGCTGGCTGATCTAATCTGATTACATCAGACATATTTTAATTACACAGTTGCACTTCAGTGCAATCAGTGTAAGGCGTGTGTTTATTGAGCACAAGTGTGTGTTTTGTATGAGTGTGTGTGTGTGTGTGTGTGTGTGTTTGTGCTATGACAGGATGGAGACACAAATAGGCAGAGCCATGTGATGGAGCAGCTGTAGCCCTGTCCGTCTCGGGTTGTTTGCGTGTGTGCGGCAATGTGAAAGATGAGTCTAGGGCTAGTCCTGGATGTACAAGCATTTTTAGATCGGGTACAGACTGAGCACATGATGTTTTCTGTGCTTTTAGACTCTGGCCTACGGATTAAGACTCAGTGAAGGTTACTATTGGAGTTCAGCTGGTCTAATAAATTATTTTCCTAGATGAAATACTGGTTCTTTAGATTCCTGGTTAGTTTCATGAACCTTGTCCTGTGGTATTTGTTCTCAATGAGTTGTCTCGTTTCAGGAAAGCTCTTAAAATGCCACAGCAGAAAAAACACTAATGGTTTTGAAAAAGGCTGTCCTGTGAACTGAAGCGTCAGCTTTGCTTTATCTGGTTCTGTCAGTAATGAATCAGCACAGTGTGCAAAGAGCTCTTGCGGCCAAAGGCCACGGGTGTGACGACATGTAAGCAGTCTATTGTTTTCATTCATTGTGCTCATCAGGCACCCATAATGTTTTTTTTAGTTTTTTTTTGTATTGATTTGGTAGATAAGTGTGGTTCATATTATCTCTAACCCAGTGAAAGAATGTGAAACACCACATCAATAGGAGATAAAGTAGATCTCAAGTTTTTTTTGTTTTTCAGTTTTGCATTTGGATGAGTTCCATTTAAACAGCTACAATTAAAAAGGTATTCATCTAATTTTATATATAACAAAATTAACAATTATTTTTCTTAGCTATTCTTTTTTTTTTTCAACCAGAAAGTGTCTAAACAATTTTATCTTAATTTTGAAAAGTACCGTATCATATATATATATATATATATTGAAAACTTTTGTGCTATTTATTATTTTTGTGTTTTTACTGTCACTTTTGATCAATATAATGCATCCTTGCTGAATAATTTCTAATAAAAAAATCCTAATTTTGAACATTAGTGTAAATTTTTCATTGTATAGTGCATTTTGATCATTTTTGATATCTATTATATGTAATCATACAGTGAAATGAATACTGTCATGGAAAGTGTGACGGACAATATGAGCTGTAAAAGAAAGAGAGAATGTGTGCTGGTGTATCGCAAGTTATGTTAAGATTTGCTATCCAAGTCCTCAACACAAAGCCCTCATTACGTACCATGACGTAAATGTCATGTCAAGGTTTCCCTATCATATCATAGTGTACAGACAAGACCTCTTTACAGTTCTAGACTCCTCCCACAGTATGGAAAAATGGCCCTGGATGTCCTTGACATACACATTAGTGAAATTGTGCTAGATGTGATGTATGGTTTAGAGCTTAACTCAGGCACACTGCACAAGGTCACAGTCCATTTTGTCAGTTACCCTCAGATGGATTGTGATGGCTGAATATTTCCAGTACAGTCAGGCATTTCAGGAATTTATCAACGCATAAAACTTATATTAAAATTATAATCGCCCATATTTTAAGTTATTGGCTTTTTAGAACTTTTGTGTGTAAATCATCCCATGTTGTTTGTGCCATGATCAATCATATAGTTTATTGATAAAAGGTCATATGGGATTATTGGGATGTTCAGTCTCTGAACAGCCTCATCATATTTCACTGGAGTATTGTGTTGACACGCGAAATCTCTTTTTTACTCTGTCTGTTGCTTTCTCACAGGGCACGTGAAGTTTCTCAGTTTGTCTTGTGGCAGTCAGAATGTTTGGGCATGTGATGCTAATGGAATGGTGTATTTTCGGGTTGGAACTCAACCTTTGAACCCCAGCATGATGCTCCCTGCCTGGATCTGCATCGAACCTCCTGAACAGGTAAACAACTATTTGACATGACCGTATTGGCTGCAAAATCCCCCTTTAATGTAGACAAGCTTACATCTAGATAGTATATTACTTCAATACACTACGGTTCAAAAGGTTTTTTCTAAAGAAATGTAGACTTTTATTCAGCAACGATGCATTTAATTGATCAAAAGAGTAAAGACATTTATGTTAAATTAATGTTAAAAAAAGATTTTAATTTCAAATAATTGCTGTTCTTTTTAGCTTTCTGTTCATCAGAGGTTCCTGAAAGAAATGGTTTTCACAAAAATATTATGCAGAAGAACTGTTTTCATCATTGACAGTAAAAATAAATGTTTCCTGAGTAGCAAATTAGCATATTAGAATGATTTCTGATGGATCATGTGACTCAGAAGACTGGAGTATTGATGCTGAAATTCAGCTTTGTGTCACAGGAATAAATCACATTTTAAAATATATTAAAATCAATAATATTTTACAATAATTTCTAATAATTTTGTTTTTTGATGAACATTTCCTACCATGACCTGTGAGGGATTATTTAGCCTTTGGAATATACCTTGTCATTATTTCCCCGGCCTTATGCAGTTGTTTTATTCTCATGTTCTCTTTGAGCAGCCTGCTGGGCTTCATCTGGTGAAAATTCAGACAAGTCCTAATGACCGCATGCTGTGGGCACTGGACAACAGAGGCAATGTGCACGTGCGCACCGGCATCACTGAGGAGATGCCTGTTGGGACTGCATGGGAGCACATTCCTGGTATGCCTTCAAAGACATCCTGGAAGTTCCGGGAGTCTCCCACATATTGATAGTGGCTCCCTGGTGCTCGCATATCATATACAATGTCCTTGAAATCTACCTCCCAGAAATAGGTTTTTTTAGAGTGGGATGTTTGCCTTCATTACATAATCTCTTTCACTGGTTTTATTATTCTTGTATTGAGACTGTCAGAGTTCAGCGCTCTTTCATAGGAACTTGTTTGACTGGTCATTGGTTCAAGTTTGGGGTTTTTTCCACATTGTAGGACTACTGGCAAGCCAACTGGTTCTAAGCATGAGGACCGCTTGGGTTCGCCTTTCTAACGGTGAAGTGGCTCGTCGATACGGCATTACAGAGAAGAACCCTGCTGGAGACTACTGGAAGAAGATCCCAGGACTAGTCAACTGGCTCACAGGTGAGAGTTCAAAGTTGGTTAATGATAAAGGCCTGGTTTCACAGCAAGGGCTTAGATTAAGCCAGGATTAAGCCTTAGTTCAATTAGGACTTTTAAGAAGCTTTTATAAACACGCCTTAGAAAAAAAAACATTACTGGTGTGCATCTTGAAACAAAACAATGGCACTGTCATATGTTAGTGCAAGTTGATTTCAGCTAAAATTGCTCAAAAATGCCTTTTGGTCTGGGACTAGGCTTAAGCCTCGTCTTTGAAACCAGTGGTTACATTAACATCTGCACACGTAAATGATAAAAACTGACCAAGTAGCCTTTTTTGCAGTGACCCCGATGGATGAACTGTGGGCAGTTGCTCCAAATGGTGCTCTCAACCAGCGCCTTACCAAAACTCTGCAAAACAATAGGAACAAAAACCATGGCAACGCGGGTTCTCTGAGTGGAGAGGAGCTGGAGGAAGAGTGGGAGGTGATTTAGATGCCACAAATTGTGTCAAAGCATCCCAGACTCACTGTTCTGTGAAGTTTCTTTCTAGGCACTTTACTCATTTCTTCTTAAAGGAGTAGTTCACTTGAAAAATTGAAAATTGTCATAATTTACTTACCCCTCATGTTGTTCATATGAGTGTTTTATGCTTTGTTGAACCCTTCCTTTTTTTAAATACCATGTGCACCTTGTGAACTGAAAATGTTTACCCATTTTGTTTTATTCAGCATATTATTTATTATATACAGGTAGATCCGTTCTTTTGTTACTTGTATTAGTTTAAAACAGAGGCTCCATTATACTGTTCAAAAGTTTGTGGTCAGTTGTATTTTTGAGAGAAATGAATACTTTTATTCAGGAAGGATGCATTTAATTGATCAAAAGTGATAGTGAAGACTTAAAATATCACAATTTATGTTTCAAATAATTTGAACTTTCCATTCATTAAAGTATCTTGAAACAAAATGAATTACTGTTTCCACAAACATATTGAGCAACGCAAACATTTTAAACATTGATAATAATAAGAAATGTTTCTTAAGCAGCAAATCAGCATATTAGAATGATCTCTGAAGGATCATGTGACACTGAAGACTGGAGTAATGATGCTGAAAATTCAGCTTTGCATCACAGGAATAAATTACATTTTAATACATTACAATAAACATTTATGAATAAAAAAAATACATTAAAATAAGTTATTTTAAATTGTAATAATATTTCACAGTATTACTGTTTTTACTGTATTTTGATCAAATAAATGCAGCCATTGTGAGACAAAAACAGTAAACAAAAAAATCTTACCAACTCCAAACTTTTGAATGGTAGTGTATCCTAATGCACTTTGCTCACTAGATAGGGAAATATTTAATGTGAAACTGTTTATACTGTAGCTGTGGTCAACTGCTTTAGAAGGATAGATTATGTAAATATCTCTTATTTGACCAAACTCATTTAATTAAACACATAATTATAGATACAGGAAATATATGTCACAATACACTTTAGACTAACAAACAAGAGGGCATTTGGAAGGGCAAGGTGATTTCTTTTTTGAGAAAAGGAACTAGGTTTGCATCTGCTTTAGTTGAGGAAGTTAAGGGATTCAGCTCTGTCTGTAAATACACTTGTACCTTCTTAATTACTTGACGGGTAAAATCATGGTAGCATTTGGCACATATCTGTGAGTTGTATAGAGAGCATGGTCTCTGACTTATCGCTGCCTACACTGTAGTGATGTGTTGCACTTAATTGTGAGGTATTTTAAAAGGACGGTTCGACTTTAAACTCTTAAAACAGATAAACTATTTGAACTTACTACTTGGTTGATAGAATCTATCATAGTCTGTTATGAAAAAACTGTATATTAATGCTAGACAAGCATTGCTCATATATGTCCATATACAGCATCTTGATGAGTAATCTATCATAGATAACTAAATATTAATTCAGTGCTAGCTCTGATGTTTCATTTCCTCTCCTCTCTCTTTATTGTCTGACTGTGAAGTCCATTTTTTTGAGATTTTGACACCTCAGTAATGCATCATATGCAAAAAGATTGAAATGACCATGTAAGCAATGCTGCAAGTTGTTTTTGCTATTTGTCTGTTATATTTGCCATTGTTTTGGGCTATTCTGCCCCACTAGTTTCTGTTCTGCACTTAGTGTGGTACACTGGACATGTAATGCTAAGCCAGTGTGGTTTAAGTGGTGATTCAACTCATATTAAACTAATTCTGTGGTCTTTGCTCCATGCTTAGTCATGACAAACTTCCAAATAAAATGTTTACAATAAGTGTCTCTACATGTTGTGGTTTAATCGCAACCTTATCGTATTACATATATATGTACACTAACAAATGTTTGGAAGCACTTGCATTTACACCATCGCTGATTTAGAAGGTTTCTTTTGAGAAGTGAATACTTTTAAATTGATCAAAAATGACAGTCAAGACATATAATGTTACAAACGATTTCAAATAAATGTTTTTTTTTTTTTTTTTTTAACTTTCTATGCACCAAAGAATCCTGAAAGAAATGGTTTTCACAAAAATAGTTAGCAGCACAACTGTTTTCAACACTGATAATAAGAAATCAGCAGTGTTGGAGGTAACGCATTACAAGTAACTTGAGTTATGTAATCAGATTACTTTTTCAATTTACAACAAAATATCTAAGTTACTTTTTCAAATATGTAATTTATTGACTGACAGCTCTCCTGTCCCCATGTTGAGAGAAATAAAGTGCAGAGGTGTTGTGCGCTATGTGAACATGATGGTTATTGTAGTTCTTTAGTATAGATTAAATGTGAACATGCATTTACTCATCTCACTTGCATGAAAACATTCAGTATTCCTCAAAATGAATAAAAACAGTGAAATGCAATCTCAGAATGTTACGCAAACATGTAATAATTAACTATATTAAATTACACAAATATTCTTTATGTATTTAATCTCACTTTATTAACCAGTGTCTTTGCCCTCTGCTGTACAGGTGTAAATATGCATTTTCTTTGGCCTGAGGCTTATTCATTTCACTTTTGATGCAAAAAGGGCCTTAAAGGGTTAGTTCACCAAAAAATGAGAATAATTACTCACCCTCATGTCATTCTACACCCACAAGACCTTTGTTCCTCTTTGGAACACAAATTACGATATTTTTGATGAAATCTGATGGCTCAGTGAGGCAAGTTAATTTACACTTTCAGTGCCCAGAAGGGTACTAAGGTACCGATTTCAAAACACTGCTTTGAATCTTTTGTTTAACCGCCAAACTGCTGAAATCACGTGACTTTGGTGCTCCGAACCACTGATTCGAAACAAAAGATTCAAAGCAGTGTTTTGAAATTGCCCATCACCAGATATTGTTGAAAAGTCATTATTTTGGGGTTTTTTTTGGCACACAAAAAGTATTCTCATCGCTTCATAACATTAAGGTAGAACAATTGTAGTCACATGAACTGTTTTAAATATGTTTTTTTACCTTTCTGGGCACTGAAAGTGTAAATTAACTTGCTGGCAATAGAGGCCTCACTGAGCCATTGGATTTCATCAAAAATATCTTAATTTGTGTTCCGAAGATGAAGGAAGGTCTTACGGGTGTGGAACGACATGAGGATGAGTAATAAATGACATAATTTTCATTTCTGGGTGAATTAACCCTTTAACATTTGCCACAAAATAGAACTTTCTTTGTTATTATTAAAAAACAAACAAGCAAGCCCAGCCCAGGTGAGAAAAAGTAACGCAAAGTAATGTAACACATTACTTTTCATAAAAAGCAGTTACGCAGTTACTTGTTTTAGGGTGTAACGCAATATTGTAATGCATTATTTTTAAAAGTAACTTTTCCCAACACTGGAAATCAGCTTATTAGAATGATTTCTGAAGAATCATGTGACACTGAAGACTGGAGTAATGGCTGCTCAAACTTCAGCTTTGAGAAAACAGTTCTTTTAAATTGTAATAGTATTTCACAAACTATGTATGTTTAAATGCTTGGAATCTAAATATAAGGCCCATGTAAACTGTGCATGAATATTAAGTTACACTTTAAAAAACTAGTGTTTTTGTTGTTGTGTTTTTAAAGTTGATGAGGTGAACTAAATAGTTAGGTGTTCCCATACATGGGACTTCTTTTCTATTTAAAAACCATCCCTGGATGCACCACATTAAGTTGTTTGAGAGAATGTCCCATACAAAAGGTGCAGAAGAAGAGCTTTGAAGAAGCTCAAAATGTGTTTAACATTTTTTACTTCTTGCATAATCTTTCTTACTGTAATTATTTTAATTAGTTCTAGTAAAAACTTTATTATCCAACATCGAGGAAAATAGTCATATTAGAGATGAGTGATTGTGTCCAAAACTTTTTACTGTTAATGTTTAAGACAGAGGAAGATGTCTAATTTTTCATTCATAAGACCCAGAATGCATCTTGAATCAACTTAATCTGAAACATGACACTCCAAGACAACAAATGCAAAAAATATATATATTTAATCATTTTACAGTGTCTTTCACAATGCTGGTACCCTAATGTACAACACCAAACTATTCACATATTTACAGAGCTTATCACATACACTCAAACCTGAATATTTCAAGAAACAATGGAGTTAAACAATGTGCTTTATTACATTAAGCTTGATCCAGTCTGAAGTCCAGAGGTTTCAAGAAGTCCGGCAGGGAGTCCAGCTGTTCTTTGGGAATGGACTGGCTGAGCTTCTGCATGGCCTGAACGAACAGTGAAGGAGGTGATGATCCTGAGAGCAACTGGAAGGCCTGCTCTCCTATAAGACCCCTCCACACATCAGCATTGTCCTGCAACTGTCTCTTCATCTGAAAGCGAAATGTGGGCATGAATAAAATGAGGTAGCCGAGGCAGATGCGCTTCGTCCGCATGTCAAAGTCGCTCTGGCAAATCTGTGTGAGTAAACAGTCCAAGGGGGTGTTCCCTGTCAGGTCCGTTGCGTAAGGACAGGCGCCGTGACCCAGCAACAGTATCAAGCACTCAGGACGCACCAGATCACACGCGAGATGCAGCGCGGTCTTGCTGCCGTCAGTATGCGCGCATCCGTGACGGTTCAGGTAGTTCTGTCTCTCGCAGTCTGTGAAGTCTTTAATAGTGTCCATAATCATTTTCAGGATGTTTGTGCGGTTGTAGCGGACGGCTATGGTCAGGTGCGGTGTGTTAGATGCCTGGCAGCAGCAGAAACTTCTGCTGGGCATCTCCAGCGCGCGGGCGGAGAACCTGTTGAGTAAATAACGCGCGTACTGCTGGTGATCATGCACAAGAGCGTACAGAAAAGCCTCCGACGGGGAGTACGCGCACGCCTGTCCGTCATCTTCCCAATGAAACACCTCCATTGTCCGCATATCCTCCAGGACCCACACCGGCAACAGGTCCCGTACAGCCTGATAAAATGCAAATGAGGTTTTTTGGCATTGTTTCGGGGATTTATAATCCGCGCGACTCTCATACATCCCCAGTTCCAAAGGCATTGTGAGTTCCGCCGTTATATTAAACGTTTTGGAGGGCTGTTTTGTATTAAAATTGCGATTTAATTTTGTTTCTCGTGGGGTTCAATGCAGCCAGAGCTGATACTGAAACATCTGTGAGAATATAAATATGCAGGAGACTAGGCGGAATAATAAATAATAAGGCGGTAATCTCGTACGATAGAATCTAAAACTGTTCACCCGCCTTCAAACCCCACTACAAACTCAACCGAGAGTTTTTATATGCTGGGCAGCGCGTGTTGGTTTACGCATATCGCTGCGCTCTTTGCCATTGGATGCTAGCGCACGTCACACGGGTACAAAGTGCCTCCAACCTTTCCTTATTAGTGTAGAACGCATGTGTGTGTACTGTATGTTTGGGCGATATCAAGTGACCCCCGCGCATTCAGTACATTCACCACAACTCTTGTTACATAATATTCCACAGGCCGAGCCATGCGCTCTTTCACGGTGTGATCTACCCGATCTGTTTATCGTGGCATTCTGAAAAATGTTTATTATTATGGTAAACGATTATTTGTGTTTTCTTCGAGGTTATATTAATTGCACTTTTTTCCCCTTTTTGTCTTTTGGAAGAAGTCAAGGACAAAATTATATCAAAGTCAAAATTAATAAAACTGGGTGACAAACCTCCAGACACTATTGGAATGTCTAAACTGAAGTAACAAAAGTGGAGCCTTATCAAAGGGTGACTGAGATGTATGTTGAGGAGCATGTGTGCCATCTAGCGGAGAAGTTCTAGCATTTTGTTGTTGTTGTTTCTTCAAAAAAAAAAAAAAAATAGATACGTAAGTTTGTCACTAAATCATTTTTCAGAATTTATATTAGACCTCCGCTATTCTTTGGTTATTATTATTTATTATTATTATTATTATTATTTCATGTAATAAAATAAAACAAATGGTTTCTGCTTATTGTTAGACACAAAAATTATCTCTTCTAAATAATATCAGTTTATTATTAGGCTATTATTATTTCACCTCGATATACTCACAGCGATATCAGCAATATCCCCGCTAGAAATTTTACGTTCCCAGAACATTCTCAGAACGTCCCCACTGGTGTTAAGGACGTTGCCTAGTAACGTTCCTAGTAAGTTCAGAGACGGTCACGATGTGGAGTTCTTTTAAGGGTTGGGGGACGTTATTTGGCGGACCTTCAGGGAATATTCAGGCCGTTTGGAAACGTTTAGGGAAACATATTTTATTTGTGATGTTCCCAGAATGTCCCTGCTGCCCAAAAAATTTAATTGAAAATTAGAGCTGAATTGACTAACAAAACTGGCTGTTCAAACAAAAACTAATTTTCTTAAATGTCTTACAAAACAACAATTTTTTTTAAATGTTATGTATTTTAGCCCTATATGTTTCGTCTGTTTTTATATTGTTTGTCAACACACATTACATATTATGTATCTGCATCCACTAATCTTCCATCCATACGGACTAGTGCTGGCTATTTGGCTAATTCATAATTATTCATAATTATTTTGAGCAATAGGATTATATAAAATATATAACAAAATTAAATGATATAAGTGGGCTATATAAAATTACAAAATAAACATTCATACTTTTTTACTTAAGTACATTAAAAATCAAGTACTTTTGTACTTTCACTCAAGTAAAATTGAAAAGGAGCACTAAATACTTTCACCTGAGTAATATTTTATGATACGTATCTGTACTTTTATTCAAGTTCTTGATTTGTGTACTTCGTCCAACACTGAAAAAAAAACGTACCGTTAATTAATGGCAAAACTAACAGTTAACACACTCAGAGTTTAGACTCTGGAGAGGATCAATGAATCAGGACACTCCATGATGATTGAATCACCATCAATAAAAATCCAAATTCATCTGATCAGAATTTCTTTTGTAATTTTTGCTGTAACAAGCTTTACAGTTTTGGAAACGCAGTTAAAGCAGCCAGAGAAAATCTAACGTTAAAATATCAAGAATCAAGAAAAAGTTCTCTAAAGGTGACGAAAATTCTGAACCTTTAGAGAATATTAGGGATGTTCCTAAAACGTCCTCTTTTGGCAATGAATGTGTTGCAGTTCAAGGTTCCTTATATGACTTTAAGGGGACATTCCAATTTTAACATTTTATGGTCACATAAGAACATATTTGGGACATTAACAGAACGTTCCCACATGGTCCGCTGTTAGTCATTTAACAACTTTCCTGATATGAGTTTAGGGGGACGTTCTATTTTGGTTATTTTATGGTCACGCGAGAATGTTACAAAGAGGACCCTAAACAGTAGTAGTCTGTACTAGTAGACCCTTAACAAATAGTCCCCTAAACATTCCCAGAATGTCCTGAATGTTCCCTGAAGGTCCACCAAATAAAAGAACTCCACATTGTGACCGTCTCGGAACGTACTGGGAACGTTACTAGACAATGTCCTTAACACTAGTGAGAATGTTTTGGGAACGTAAAATTTCTAGCGGGGTAACCTGTCACCTGGTAACGTTCCCAGAACGTTCAGAGACAGTCACTATGTGGAGTTGTTTTAAGGGTTGGGGGACATTATTTGGTGGACCTTCAGGGAACATTCAGGACGTTCTGGGAATGTTTAGGGGACTATTACTATAGGACGTTCTGTTAACTTCCCAAATGTCCTCTTTGTAACGTTCTTGTGTGACCATAAAATAACCAAAATAGAACGTCCCCCTAAACTTATATTGGAATGTTATTAAATGACCAAAAGAGGACTATGTGGGAACGTTCTGTGAATGTCCCAAATGTCCTCTTTGTAATGTTTTTTTTTTTTTACCATAAAATAACCAAAATGGAACGTCCCCCTAAAGTCATATAAGGAACCTTGAACTGCAGCACTTTCATTACCAAAAGAGGACATTTTAGGAATGTCCTGAATGTTCTGTAAAGGTTCGGAATTTTTGTCACCTTTAGAGAACTTTTAGGGAACGTTGCAAGGTCACAAGAACATCACCTTCTACATGGGATACTGTTATCTGACGCCGCCCACACTGCTGAGAGCGACTTTTAGATGAATTTGTAAATATGTGCAGTGCGCTTTCCTCTCAATAACAAAATAAACACAGCAAAAATGAGAAAACAGTAAGCATTTTTGTTTTCTAGTAGATATTCAGTAGATTACTTAAAAGCAAGCAGCTTCACAGTATCAAACATGAAAAGAACTGTCTCATTTCATCAGGAGCACAACTTCATTTTTTTTTACTATAAAGCGGCTATCCAGTGTGTTCATGTTTTGACCCGCGGAGATTCTACCTAAACGGACTCAACAGATGAAAAATGAGTCAGAGAGAAGAGGTATGAAAGAAGGCGAAGGCGAAGCCTCAGCGCACACCTCCTACTACATTATTGTCACAGGCCAATGGTAGAATGAGGGTGTTTTGCAGCTGGAGCAAACTTTTCCTGAGAGTTTGCTTTGGCAAGCCATTTTGAACTCCCAAAACAAACTTTGTTTTGGCCTGATTTTGTTCGAAATGACATCACATCAGTTTGTTCTTTGATTTTGTTTAAAGTATATTGGGGGCCTTAAGACAATTACTATCTAAATTAACAAAATTTTAAATATTGGGCAGAAACCTCGTAACTCCATATTTTGTCCCTTTTTTTCATATATCATTACTATTGGTCACCCTTTACGTCTGTCAGTGGGTTTTGCAAATATTTAACCAATGAAACGTATTAAAGAGATCTTTGTGACTGAAACTCGTATCTTCATTGGATCCTCAAACTGTCGGTCAAACCTCATAACTCCACCCTGCGTCTATCGTGGACCGTCTCTGCTTGTTTGCAATACAATAGTAAATAAAAAACTGGTTCTCTGAATACAGTGTTTTCTTTATTTATGAAACACTATATGTAAAGGCTAATATTTTATGTATTTAAGGAGCAGAGAAGAGTGACGTCGAGGCATAGCCATACTGTCTTAAATAGCCTGTGCGAAGCTCTTCATCTTTTATAACATGAGATTTTGCCCAAAAATGTATTTTGCCTATGTCACAATATGAGGTAAGGCCCTGAGATTATGAGAAATGATCAGAACATAATCAGATAAAATAACATGTTACAACCTGTGTAACTGTATAGCCATATTACTGCAGAAAATGTAGGCCTACTGTTTCTCATTTTTAAGCTGTTTTGGATTTGATTAATTAAAATGTCTTTAAATACTATTTTCAGGTCATATGTGCTATTTACACTAATGTTCAGGATCTCAGTGGGCTCTCACCTGCTTTTTATACATTTATTTTGAGCTGCCACCATATACACTAAGAAATGGCCTTAATAATGGCAAAGATCAGTATTTTAAGAGTACTTCCAGAACAATAAGACAAATGTTGTGCAGTGCAACTGGCACAGTCTATGTAGTAGATGAATTTGTAGTCCTAAATTGACAGGTGTACTTCAAGTGACATGAAATTACAGTGAGACTAAATGCATAAACATCACAATAAATAAATTTAATTCCTTCCAAATACTAATCTAATAATTAATATTTTATTTATTTGTAAATATTCCAATATTGATTAGTATATTTCTATTCTATAACTATTCTTTTATAGTTATAGAATAATATAGTATCGTTTTTTTTAGACAATTGCATTCCAATTGTTGGTCTAACAATTGTGATAGATCTAGTGTCTCATAAATATGCACAAGTATCTAATAACTTGCTATAACATACTAGTTAATACACAAAAATGCAAAAACTAACCATGTCTTAAACATTGGGGGTCCTTTTAGTTTCTCAACATAATAAAAGTAAATTGAAAGAAAATGAAAGTAACGACCATGTTCATTTTTAGGTGAACTATGCTTTTTAAATCATGCCTGACACTTGAATTTTTTTGTCCAAAATACATAATTAAATAATAATAAAAAAAATTAGAGTAAACTAGTTCAACTAGAATGTAAATTAAATGTGACTATCCACAATCTAAAACACATATGACTCAAAGCCACAGATGCTAGTTTAAGTGAAGTCTGTGGATGCCAATTCTTCTACTTTTGAGTTTCATGAGTTTTTTCATTATCAATGTCCGTAGTGGTTACTGTCTGAAAAAGATGTCATTTGTTACCAGTAACAGAATAGTTATATCACTGCTGGGATAGTGACTATAGCGACAAAGCAATAGTTTACCGGTGAAGCTAAAAAAGACATTAAGACATAAGCAATACTAATGAAAATATAGATAATAGTTCGTTTTAAGGAATAACGTCAACTGTTTGCTATAGTGGGAGGTCATGCTAGCTGATGTCTGGATGCACTCATTAAGGAAGCAAGGATTTTCACTGAACTAGTCCAAAAGTACAGAGTGTGAGCTGATGATGCTTATAGCTGTCTAGAGTTGCTTTTGATGTACATCGATGTTTTCTAGACAAACCCTACTTTGACGCTGGGCCTGGAGAAAATAATTTTGTTTAATTTCGTTATGCAGAAGAAGTTTGAACAATTTCTGCCTTGAAGAGGAACTGACGTTAGCTAAAGCAGGTCAATCAGAGAGAAGGAGAAAAAGAGAGAGAGCGAAATAGAGAGAGAGCGAGAGCGAGCGAGCTAACGCTAGAACAGCCGCACTGCTAGCACTGCAGTCATATGTGCTTTTATCCGCTTCCAAAGCCAAACTTCATTTGATATTGGGACTGAGGGAAATATTGTGCATTCGATGCACATTTTAAAGAATTCGTAGCTCTATATAGCCAGTTAGGGGAGTTTGCATTAGTGCAGGACGGTGTTATTTGTTTCAGATCAGAGCAGTTGAGCTGAGTTAGCTTAGCTATAGCGAGCAGCCAGCGAGCCCAAGTTCCTTCAAGCTCTTTTGCGTTTCGCTGTTAAGATGCCTGCGATGTTAGAGAAGGGCACTGCTGAGATATCGGGTAAAAGAAGGGGCAGAAACTCCGTAAATAATCCGACCAAAAGTTTTACTTCAAATGGGAACAGTAACAATTCATGGGAGGAAGGAAGTTCGGGTTCCTCAAGTGATGACGAGCATGGTAAGTCACGGTGGTAGCCTCGGTCCCTCTTCACAAGTTCATACACTTCTGATGAATGTAATCAGTCCATCTCATTTGTTATTTTGTCGTTCTCAAGGTGCAGGCGGGATGCGAGTTGGACTGCAGTATCAGGCAGTTGTTCCCGATTATGATCCTGGTTTGTGACTTTTGAGTGTTGGAAGATTCTTTGACAGCACAGGGTGGATGGCGTAATAGCCTCAAACACTGTTCGTTGTTGGAATAGTTCGTCCGTTCAGTGCACTTCAACCCCTAATTCAACACTAATAATTTATTTTTTGTCTCTTTGGCAACTTACATTAAAAATAATTAGTTATTGTTCATAAAGATGTTAAAACAAAACAAAAGATGAAAAAAAAAAAAAAAAAACTTTTGCTGGTTGATATTTGAAACTTGAGGTGAGGATAATGAGCACCTGATCTGTGTCATACTGAAGAGCGTTCATCATTTTCCTTTCAAATTCTAATTTAATATATTTTAACTCCTTTTTAGTTCGTTGAACTTTAAACCTTTCCTTTTTATCTAATTGTTAAAAGATTTGGCTTGGATGTAAGAAAAGGCCTGAAAAATTGCAATTAGTAAAATAGTTTTTGTTTTAAGTCAAAATAGATGGATGTGTTGTTGTTGAATCCACTAATGTTGTTTTTTTTTTTTTTTTGTCATCAGAAGTAGCAAAGGCAAGCCAAGAGAGAGATAATCTGGGAATGCTGGTGTGGTTTCCAAATCCGAGCATACCAGAGGCCAAATGTGAGTCATTTTATGAGAATGTTAATTGGCTGTATAAATAATAAACCAGCATGTTAAACTGTTTTCATATGTAAATATTGGCATTCTTTCTAATTTTATCATGCTACCCAGTGTTATTATGACACTTTAAAGCTGCGTAAAGTGTGTAATTTTCTTTGTGGATAAATTACTTTCTACTCTCACAGCATACTACAGAGAGCCATTTGCTGTGTGATTTCCACAAAAAAAATGGGAACGCTTTTGATCCGTTTAGCCCAAATAAGATAATTAACCAACATTTGAGTCTGGAGGGGGACTGTTTGTCCAACCAATGGAAGACAAGGGCTGTATTCAGCCAATGAATATTCAAAGAGGTTGTGCTCGTCTGTAAGGGCAGATGGGGCAGTCACCAAAATATTCGTCCAAAACATAGACCTCTATATAAACTGAATCAATAATAAATTGTAAATGTATTCAGCATTCTGTTACAAATTTTCGGATGTCTAGGCTATTTTAAGTCGTAAACAGCGCCCCACAATTTTCCAATGTGAATATGTGGTGAAAAATGTAACTGCAGCAAGCTCTAATTGAGAGCCATTGTGGCAGATTCCAGACATTTTCACGTTTCCTTATGTAAACCTCGTTCCAGACCAAGACTATATGAATCCGCTTCAGCTTTGTGTATATTAGTCTGAATCAGGTCAGTAACTAATTGGCCTGTCTGTTTTTCGTATCAAATTAATGAAAGTTTAAACGTGCTAATGTGAACAGTCTTTATATTGTTCTGTTGTTTTTGTTATATGAAATTTCTGAGAATAAAAATGACTTTCTTTTATTCAGTGGAGTTTCTCTGCGACTTCTAAAACTCTAAAACAACATTCAGAGGCAATAAATACTAAGGAAATACTAAGATAGCATTCTGTGTCTGTTGTGTATTCTTAAAGGGATAGTTCACCCAAAAATGAAAATTGCCATCATTTGTTCACCCTCAAGTAGTTCCAAACCTTTATGAATTTCTTTGTTCTGCTGAACACAAAAGAAGATATTTGGAAGAATGTCAGTAACCAAACAGATCTCACCCCCTATTGACTACCATAGTAGGAAAAATAAATACTATGGTAGTCAATGGGGGGTGAGATCTGTTTGGTTACTGACATTATTCCAAATAAATTCCTTTGTGTTTAGCAGAACAAAGAAATGAATACAGGTTTGGAACTACTTGAGGGTGAATAAATGATGACACAATTTTCATTTTTGGGTGAACTATCTCTTTAAAGCCTGTCAGTCATCATTAGAGCACCGTTTTCAGGCTGAATTATGCAAGGACATAAATTTACAGTCAGGAGCTGCTACTGATGTCTGTAATACTTTCTATCTTTTAAGATAGTATGTGAGATACGTGTCAATTGTACAATTTGCATAGAATATTAGTAGTATGGTATTATTATGGTATTATCTAGTGGCACAGAAATTACACAATTCATCTTTAAATATTGGCTTAAATCAGTCACACAATAATGTTGAGGAGGCTATTTATAGGAGGAAATAATGATTTTAATGTATTTTGTCATTTAAAGAAATGTATTATGTAAAATGTTTATCTTTTAAGCGTTTTTATTTTTAGTCGTTTGAATTATTTTTGATATGTTCTGATGATTGTTTTTGTCCCGTTTTTGTTACAGTGGATGAGTATATTGCAATAGCCAAAGAAAAACATGGGTATAATATGGAGCAGGTAAAATGATTGTTGACATTTTTGTAGGCTTTGTAGGCACAATCATTGCTTTTCAATACTCTTTTGATGTGTAACTCATAAGATAAGGTAGAATATATTTTACTGCATTAGTTGAAAGTTTCTTATAGTTATTAGTTTCACAACAAACATGAGGTGTGTTTTTAATTTTAAGTCTAAAATGTCGGTGAAACATGGGTCATGATGTGGGTTTCTGTATTTAACAGGCATTGGGCATGCTGTTTTGGCACAAACACAACATTGAAAAATCTTTGGCAGATCTTCCCAACTTCACCCCTTTTCCAGATGAGTGGACAGTTGAAGACAAGGTGCTGTTTGAACAGGGTTTCAGCTTTCACGGAAAGACATTTCACCGCATCCAGCAGATGGTGAGTGAGATGGCTAAAACCGCTCTCACCATCGAAAAATAAAACATGCAGTTGAGAGAATAAGCAACTTCACAAATTAAAATGACAACCAATCATGAGGAGCCTCTGAAATCCAGTTTATTAATAAACAGTCACTGGTGCATATGAAGACCAAATGGGTTCTGTCAAGTCCTAAATTCTAATGCAACTACAACTGAATCAGTGTCAGCTTTGATCATAAATAATGATGTATCCTTATGGTATGTCCAATGTTTCCATTGCTTATGTGTTTGATTTGCAAGTACCAGCTTTTTTTTTTTTTTTGTTTTTGTACCAGCTTCCAGACAAGTCAATTGCAAGCCTGGTTAGATTCTATTACTCGTGGAAGAAAACGCGCAGCAAAACGAGTGTGATGGACCGCCATGCACGCAAACAGAAGAGAGACAGAGAGGAGAGGTCAGCGTGAAGATATTAATAGGATGTTTGATGTCTCTTTTTCTGTTTACTTTGGTTTTAAGAGTCTTGATCAAAGATTAGGCTGTCATGTAATGCTAGCATGGTCTATTTTTAGAACACAACATTGTCATTGTTGAAAAGGAAATGACATATTGGAACTTTTTGTTTTATGTAGTGATGAAGAAGGAGAAGAAAATGGTTGCACCTCTCCAGGGGAGGCTGAATTTGAGCCAAATAAGGATGAGAAGAAAGAGGTAATATATAAATGGATATATTTCTGCACATTATTATGCACAGTTTTCAGCAATACCATCTGTTATGCATTAACATATTTAGATGATGGGTGTGTTTTTGGGGGGTTTTTTGAGAATATTTTATTTTATTTAGATTATTTTAACTTTTAGCAGTGCTGCTACACTTTACATATTTAGCGTCTATCTCAATAAAACATTCTCTTTTTTTTAAGGGAACATCTGGACTTGAGAAACAAGAATCAAAACCTGCAGTTGTGCAAAAGGTACTATACTAAATTTATATTTTTAATGTTTTAATTTTTTTTTTTTTTTTTTTTTTTTTAATGTGCAACACTCATTCTCTATACATGTATAAATCTACATCATTAAACATGTTTTAAATCAATCAGAGTTTCAAATGGCTCCGTGTGTTTCTGCAGCCAGCAAATATTGCAGAGAAGTCACTGCATGTTAAGAAGGAGGTACAGGGACTTGCTGGGAGGAACCTACATAGAGCAAAGAAGAAACCTCCTAAAGGAATGCATTTAAACTCAGATGATGTGACGGCAATGTCCAGCAGTGGCCCGGCCGCAGTTAGTGTTCTGAGGCAGCTGGATATGGAGCTCATTGCCATAAAACGACAGGTTAGAGTTTCATTACTTCTCAGCAACATCACTTTCATCTCAGTGTTTTATATATTTGAGACTTTAGGCTGAGCTAGAAGTAAATCTGACAGACAGTAGACAGTTATCGTCTAAAACTAAGAACTTTGAAAATGATGCAAATAACCCTTATCTATCTTGTTACAGATTCAGAGCATTAAACAGCACAATAGTGCCCTCCGAGATAAGCTAGACACAGGTGTGGATGAGTTTAGGCCATCTGAGGTAACATATAATCTTTACAATTTATTTCCATCCAACTTATTTCATAGAGGGCCATATTTACAAAATATATAAATGCGCTTTGTTTTCCTCAGGCTAATCAGAAATTTAATACCCGCTGGACCACAGAAGAGCAGCTGCTTGCAGTACAAGGTAAATTTGGCCACATTTCTCAAATGGTTGTTGGATAAAGACTGATTAGTTAAATGAAAGCAGTGAGATTCTGGTCAATCCTCGGTTCCCTCTCTCAGCTATAAGGAAGTATGGGCGGGATTTCCAAGCCATTTCTGATGTGATCGGCAACAAGTCTGTGGTTCAAGTAAAAAACTTCTTTGTGAATTACCGGCGTCGTTTCAACCTGGACGAGGTCCTGCAAGAGTGGGAAGCTGAGCACGGTGTGGAGGGACGCAAGGGTATAGATGAAGAGAAGATGGAGGTGTCATCCGAAGAGGGGACCACCCCGGGGCCTTCAGAAAACCAGACAGAGGTCATTAGCTCTTCTACTCTCCATTTCCCATCAGAACCTCTTAGTTAATGGGCTTTTCCACCAAAATTCTGCCTTCAGGACAGTCAGACTGGAAATTCTTGCTCTAATTTAAGCATGTTTTTCCTGCAACTGGTTTTGTCTTATGAATCTCATTTTAGAATGATCATCAAATTATCTTTTTCAGGAACCTACGGCAATGGAAACGCAGAACCCCTCAGTTTCCTGAGTTCTCCAACAGCGGTCAGTCGAGCTCAGATCAGTTGATGTCGCAACTGTACGTTAGAGGCATTAAGGCTTCAGTGGCCTCAAGTGAAGCCTCTTCGTAATGGACATTCCTCCCCCCGGCCCCTCCAGCTCTCACCCCTCCTGCTGAACCCAGGACTCTATAACAGGTGCTACCGCATGGGAGCGCAATCTTCACAAAGATAGGAACTAGGACCATCTTTTTAGTCACTGCCAACAGAAGTAGAGTTTCTGTCTGGTCTCTACCAATCTGGTGCTCCAGCAGTTCTCCACAAATGGTAATTGGTATGATTTAGGGGGAATAAAACACCCATATTATAATATATATATATATATATATATATCTCCCAATGTCACTGAACAGTGAATTGTGGTCTTGAAAGATCTGTAGTCTGAAGGAGTTTACTGTCACTTGACCATCTCTTTTTCTTGATATATTCATAGGACTTCGATCTGGTCCTAGTCCAACATCCCTTTCCAGTTACTTTTTTTTTTGTTACTGTAGCATATTATCTAGTTATGATTTGATATTTTGAATTTTTTTTTTAATCTCTGGTTGGAATTTTAAGCTATTTATTTGCATAAAATTGAATTATAAGAACTGCACTGTATAGATAAAATGAAATGTCAGTGTGGATGAAGTTTAAAAAAAATGTAATACCAATTTCAATATTCTTTTAAAAATGCAGCTCTTATATTGTTTAAGTGAATTGATTTTAGTATTAGGTTGTAATATGTTTAATCATGGACCCTTGTACATGGTGTATTTGAAATGCATTTTATCTCAAAAGGTTGCTTGGCTGAGGCTGATGATTGTAAGAATGTAATGGAATGGGGAGGTTTTTTTTCTTTTTTTTCTTGGATTTTTAAAATCTTATTTTGAAACTGTTTTGCATGCATGAACTGTTTCTTCTTCATGCCAAGGTCAAGCTTTTTGCACTCTTACGGGTGTTTAAACATATATGAATTGCCATGTGTAGTTAAGAATATTAAAATATTGCAGCACATCTAAATTTCTACAATTCCATGCTTGTAGATGTTTTTCAATACCTTAATTATTATGGTGTTTGGAGATTAAAGGTAGATGAGTTCATTTTTTTTATGTTTAATTTGAAAGTGGAATAAGTTATTTAAAATACATGCGCACTCACTTGTTTTGACCAACTTTTTCCCTCTCATAACTGTAATGGTACCATACATGTGTGAACTCCTTTTAAACTTATGTGTGCAGATAACATGTACATGGTTGGGGTGAAATTCTGTTTGTGTGCGTGTGTGGGTGGGAGCTAATGTGGTCATAAACTGTGGCCTATATATATGTAATCAGTTTATGTTACATTAGCCATAATAAAACTAAGGGATTTATACTGTCGAATGCGTTCAGTGTTATTCAGCCCATATATATCACATTTTGTTACATTTAATCCATTATTAGTAAATAATAAATTATAATTTGTGATAAGGAGCTTGGAAGATTATTGGTGGATCACAGTGGGAATAAAGCATAGGAATTTGCAAAAGTGGATAAATCTCACAGAGCGTGTCTGGGTTTTATTTTAATCCAAAAAAAAAAAAAAATTGCAGAGAGGAAATTAAGACTGAAGCCATCAAGATTTTTTGTTTGTTTGTTTGTTTTGTGATATATTATTGTCATGACAATTAAATACATTTTCATCCCCAGTTGAAATATTTTTGGGTTGATGAAAATAGCTCCTCATTCATATTGTGATTTATTTGTAATTAGATTCCTTCAACTAACTCGATATATCAGGAAATGCAAACAGTAATGTAACAAAAGCATTTTACAGTTCATCACCTATTAGAAACACGTGGAAAAGAGCTGCTGAAGTGAAAGCGATTCTAATTACTATTTGGCGCCACCCCGCGGCCAGACCACAGCCTGTTCTTTCTCTATGGCGTCCTTTTACAACCAGCTACATTTTTTTTCATGACGGGGATTTCCTGAGGAAGTCAGACCAAGGGGGCTTTCCAAGCTAGTAGACTTGATATCAACAGCACCCTGCCACAGTGGCGGCTTCTCTACCTATTCGTGTACCTCAACCGAGTCGTTTTTGGAACATTCCGATGTCAAAATGACCCGTTTTGATCATATGGCCGTTGTTGCCTATTTGAGAAGCGAGGACGGAGCTGTGGCCGCGTAAATTTGGACGTTGTTGTCTCGGTGTGTCTGTCATATGAGTGGACCATCTGTGGCTCCATTCGTGAAATTCTTCAGAGAAACACGGTTGGATCATCGGACGACATCGTTGATCAACTGATTCATGTAAGTGGATGGCTATTTCATAGATCCGCATGTAAAATAACGTGTAGCTCATGTTAGTGAAAGGTAAGATTAGGTAAACCCAAAGTCTATGGGTTCACCTACAGTGATCAAAGTGTGTCCTGCTTTGATCTGAGATGTTCACCTGCTCTCTTAACCGTCTTCAGGACAAATATAGGCTCTTTAGGGCTCCGATTCTTCAAGTTGTGAAACATGTAAAGCTATCAACATGTTAACAGGTTAAATCCTGTACAGCTCCTTTACAAATTCATGGTAGATGAAGATGAGCTCACCTTTGCATGTTATGTGTGTAGTGTACTTTTTAATTTACTTTTATTATGATCATCAATGTGATGAGTTTACAGTTAAGGGTCTATAAATTCCACATATGTTTTATACAGGCTTTGTTGTATAGAAGAGGGTTTGGTCTATAAACTTAAACCTATATAACCTTCACACAGTGTTTTTTTTTTTTTCTTCTTTTCTTTTCTTTATGTTTTTTTTCTTTTTTTCTGCTCTTTAATCTTATTATTCCTTGGGGGCAATACCTAACTTGCAAAATTCTTGCATGATTTAGGCCTGTACACTACTGATGGAAAAAACCATGATGGCATACTGTATTCCACTGTTGGATGCAGTTTATGAGACAGAGAATGGGTGTACTGCTGTCTTACATATCATATTTTAATCAGAAAAGATTAGTTTTTATCAGTTCATTCCTTTTAAACACAATACGTCTGTACAAATTTAGTATACTAATATTGATTTTTTCACAACACATAGTTTATAAAAAAGTATGTCATGTAAACTATATGTAGGTATATATATAGGGTAAATGTAGGTATATATTTTTTATATATGCCCTTTTTGCACCATGACAAAA
This sequence comes from Elopichthys bambusa, assembly GCA_037101425.1. Lineage (NCBI taxonomy): Eukaryota > Metazoa > Chordata > Actinopteri > Cypriniformes > Xenocyprididae > Elopichthys > Elopichthys bambusa. The sequence goes on along the minus strand of CM074442.1, from coordinate 12,687,273 downwards.
AAACAAAAACAAAAAAAAAACATACAAACCTAAAACGAAGTATTTTAATTCTAAAAATAAACATGTATAAATAATGTCAGCTAATAATAATCGTCTATACACTACCATTCAAATGTTTGGGGTCGGTAAGATTGAAAGAAGTCTCTTACACTCACCAAGGCGGCATTTATTTGAACAAAAATTGTAAAAAATATTATTACAGTTTAAAAAAGCTGTATTATATTTTAATATGTTTTACAAGCGCATTTATTTCTGTGATGGCAAAGCTGAATTTTCAGCAGCCATTACTCCAGTCTTCAGTGTCACATGATCCTTCAGAAATCATATTCTGATTTGGTGCTCAACAAGCATTTCTTATCATCATCAATATTGAAAACCATTGTACTGCTTAATTAAACAGGTTAACAGGTATGTGTTTTTTGTGAAAACCACGTTACTTTTTTCCAGGATTCTTTGAATAGAAAAATTCAGAAGAACAGCATTTCTTTTCTAATATTATAAATGTCTTTACTGTCACTTTTGATCAATTTAATACATCCTTGATGAATAAAACCATTACTTTCTTTCAAAAAAACAAAACAAAACAAAAATCGTACTGACCCCAAACTTTTGAACAGCACGCACTGTGTATAAATTTTGGTTTTAAATTTGTGAGTTGTAATTAAGTAGATTATATTTAATGCTAAAAACAAACTAACTTGTATATCATGCGTTTTGCACTAGTGGATTTTCTACAAGCTCTGGTTACGTATTGCGACAGTTATGCAAATGTCATAATATTATTTCTTTGAAGAATATATTACATTTATCTGTAAATTCAATATTGATTATATTTCAATATTGAAGTGAAGGCTAATAAATTAGGAAAGTGTAAATATCATTCAAAACAATTATTTTTCAATCTCTATTTAAATCCACTGATGAAAAAAAGCCAGTGGACAGAAGCAGTTTGAAAATCTAAAATAGTCCAACATGTGCTGCAGATCAAAACTGAGACTGTTTGAATCCAGCTTAGTTTCACTCTCAGAATAACACAGTAAAGTGTTGTGATACACTACTGGGAGCACACATTTGGGGCTTGATTTCAACCAAAGTTGGAGCAGGCTCTTTTGTGAAAGCAGAAGGTGGCTGAGAAGATGACATAAGCCTAACTTCTTCCTTTGCATTTTCACACAAAGTAAGCCATCACACCTTCATCATATGTTCACATCTGAAATGGTATTTTATTCCTGTAAATGACCTAAAATAGTCACACATGTCTTCCTCTGGTAAAAGGTCAGGCCAGAAAAAAGAGGTGATATTCCCCTTCTTAGTTCTCTTTCATTTTTGTTATGAGATCTCCTGCAGCACAAATACATTCAAAGAATCTGTATTACCTTGAAGCTTCTCAGCTCTAAACTAACAGTCTGAAATGTATTGTGTTACGCTTTTCACCTGCAGCTCTCTCTGGTATTATGTTCTTTATTACATGGATGCTTGCTTTACTTTAGCATTTCTTAGTCTTGTAATTTTCGTTCTTGGTTTTAAGTGAGGTGTTTAATTTTTAAGATTTGCATAAACTATAAATGCACTGATTATGAGAGATTTTTGTTGTTTTCTTGCTTTTTTGGGACTCCTTAATGTATATTATAGCAATAAAGGAATAGTTCACTCCTCATTTACTCTTTGTCATGTCATTCCAAACCTGAATGACTCCATAAAGTGAAAGTGAAAGGCTAAACGGTTCATTCATTGAATGGGAAAGAGCAACTTAAACATTCTGCTAAACATCTCATTTTATTTTCCAAATGAATTTTGGGTGAATTATATACTAGGTCACAATTTTATGTTTTTTTTAATTTATTTAATTTTTTTTTTTTTTTTTACACATTTTTACATTTATACTACTGTTCAGTAGTTAAGGGGCAGTGAGATATTAATTCTTTTATTCTGCAAGGACACATTAAATTGAAAAAAGTAACAGTAAAGGCATTTAAATAGATTTCTAATTTAAATAAATGTAGTTCATTTGAAATTTTTATTTATCAAATAATCCTGAAAAAAAACAAAAACATCAGGGTTTCCACAAAAATGTTAAACAGCATAACCGTTTTTAACATTCAAAATGATAATAAATGTTTTGTAATGTCTAATATGCAAATCAGCATATTAGAATGATTTCTGAAGGATCATGTGACACTGAAGACTGGAGTAATGATGCTGAAAATTCGGCTCTGCCTCCACGTGAATAAATTACATTTTAAAATATAACAGAAATGTTAATTTGTAATAATATTTTACAGTTTTTACTGTACTTTTGATAAATTAAATGCAGCCTAAGAGAGGCTCCTTTCAAAAACATGAAAACTTTTTACTCACCCCAAATTTTAAACAAACATTAATTAATCATTTAGTTTCTTTTATATTTGGATAAGGTCACATAATAACAGTTTATAGCAGCAGCTTACTGACTTTTTTTCTTAATGGGTGTTTGTGTGAGTGGGTGTGTATTGTCAGCAGTGACAGAGAGGGATGAGGCAGCAAATGGAAAAGCCCCTTAAATATTCCTGGAAATCCCTAGAGAACTGCACGTTCTGGTCAGCTACCAGTACATGGATTTTTATTTTGCTAAATGTCTCTTTTGTTGGTTTGCGTAGTTGAGTATTTTTCTTTCTCAGAGTTTGTAGATTATTTCAGGGACAGTTTGATCCTTAGTTGTAGGTGGTTTTATTTTTTACCTCAGCGCAGTGCAGCATGAGATACGCAAGATAAAGGTAGGGAAGTACCTGTAGCTTAAGTAAAATAGAAACAAATTTCGGGACAAGATCCACTAAACTTTCCAACAAAACTAGTTTGGAATATTCGCTTTTGTTTTCATGGGTGACTCTGGATTTTTTATTTTCACTCACAGTCTGTCCAGTAAGGACAGAACTGGAATAAGTTGAGCTGTCGTTGTAAGTTTACAAAGGCATGTTGAGCCATGTAGCGTGTTTGTGAAACACCCGTCACTAAGGCAGTAACGTGTTGTATACGTCAGATGGGATTTAACATTTCTTGCTGAGAGTGTGAATAGTTTGATGGGTGTGACTATGTGTGAGTGTGAGCATCCCACATGACTGTCCAAACATGGCTGTCATCTTCCTCCCAAAAGCCATTTATCTGGGCAAACATTTAATCATTTGAAGAACACGTGAGTGGTGCTGAACTCTCCAAAAATTATAATCATGATTATTTTGGTCAATACTGAGACGATTATCTAACATCATTACCCACTGACTTAGAAACATCATTAATTTATTGACCTTTTAAAAAAGTTATTTTATTATTAATTAAAATACCTGATTGTTTGTACGTATGTATATATAACTTTTATTGCACATCTACAGTGCACTACTAAGTATTTGAAGTAACTTTTTTAAATATATATTGCATTAATGATTAGTGTGTCTATAGATATATAATAATTTTTCAGTGTATATATACAGATTAAAAAATGTAGTATGTTTGGTCTTTTAGTGAGGGACACAGTGTGCACCACTGTAAAGGAGAAACTAGTGCTGAATTTATAACAGAAGACCAAAGTTGGTGCATCATTGCAAAAAGGAATGTGGATTTGTAGATTTATGGAATTTTTCCACCATTTTGTTTTTCACCAGGTGTCAACCATGAAGCTGATTGGTTAGAAAAATAGTAGCACAGCTCTCTTCAGCAGTCCTCACAATTTTAGTTACTATCTTTGTCCATAGTACAGTCTTTGCAGAATGAATTACACGCTGAAGTTTGTTACTTGGTGCTAGTAGTTTATTCAGAACCCTAACTGTAATATGCCTTGCAAACAATAACAACAATGTTTTGTCATCAAGAACAGTTTTTCCACTGGCTGCTTGGTCGAACTGTTTTGTCTGATCTGTGACTGAGCTCTAATTTTCCAATTTAAAATATTTGTTTACGAGGTTTACTTACAGTACATTCATAAAAAATGCACCATAAATAGCTATAATTTCTGTTTCCTTTTGTGTCGGAAAGTCTCTGTTCTGGAGAAGAGGCATGTGCGGTGGGGACCAGTCACTCTTGTGGAATAACTGTGGTGTCCTCTGCTTAAAGGAATTCTAGCAGCGTTCAGCAACGGAGCCGGGACCTTCCTGCATGTGTGGTTAATGTGTAGCTGGCTCATAGGGGAGATATTATTAGAGCTAGCGAGCTATGCCTGTTATGAAGGGATTTCCCAGCCTGAGAGCTGCCGGTCAGGAGCTGTTGATGTGGCAATGTAAGCACAATGTTAAAGCATCGCCTCAATGGCAGGCAATTAGCATATGAAAATGTAAGAGGAGATGACTAACTTTTATCTGTCTAACCTCAGCTGGAGATGTGAAACAGGCAGAGAGGCAGAAGTCAAGCCGTTGTGATGTCTTACGGCATTTAAGAGGTTAATAGTTCTGACGATGCCCTCGTCATTTACTCGCAGTCAAGATGATTCAGTCATGGCTTACTTTGCCGTCATGCTATTCGTAAGCAATTATGAAATGACAATGCTGATATCATTTTATAATAATTCGGTTTTGTGTGTGTGTGTGTGTGTGTGTCAGATTGGAAGATTCAGAAAGAATACTGCTTTGTATTGTGTTGTTGGATAGACAAATCCACTTTTTAAAAAATAATTAATTATTTATGGAATAATATTTGAATATAGTACTGATTTTTAATTTACTTGATATTCTTGATATTACTTGATTATCAACTTATCAGTATTGACTGATAAGTAAGAGAATAGTATTTTTGGTGTATCCCTAATGATAAAACAATGGGAAAAAAATAAATAAATATATATATATATATATATATATATATATATATATATATATATATATATAATTATGTACTCTGTCATTCAATGTAAGTTTTTTTTTTTTTTTTTTTAAGGAGTTTCTTATGCCCCCAAAGCTGCATTTATTTTACAAATATTGCAATAAAAACCGTTCTCACGGTTCGGTTTGTATCACGATTTTAGGCTCATGGTTTTGGTACGGTATGTGCTATGTTCAGGGAAAAAAGGACTACTGTCAAATTAAAATAAAGAAAATAAGAACAAATAATCAAACTACAAGCAACAGCACAAATCAATACAATAGAGCAAAGATTCAAATAAAATAAACAGTGCTTTTCAGGTACAGCAAATGAATAGAATAATCAAATATAAAATAACAATGCATGTTATCTTCACTGTATAAATTAAATAAAGATTATTTAGTTACAAAATCTATTCAGTCAAGAGCAGTGAGTGATTTCTTTGCACGATTTTTTGACTGTTATACGTTCACTCAAGACATAACCGACTATGTTTGTTAGGATACTTGTCAAGACGGGCATGTTGACATAATTTTTGTGTGAATTTGTCCGTTCAAATGCATGACTTGAAAGAGAACTCCATATTTGTGCGCTGTCTGAGATAAAGAGCGTACAAGGGCACACAAATCTTCTCACAGCGCGCACAAGTTCTCTTTCGCGTCTTGCTCTTGAATGTTTAAATTAGCAAGGCTTAAATGAGTTTAGTTTAAACACAGATAGCAATGTGCGCTGTTCAGGTCTCACCTGCGCTCGTGCGGCATCAACATCCGGGTGATGACGCCATAAATGACTGTTCATATTCGAGCATACGGCACTCGCAGTGAACCAAGTTTACAGAGAGTGACAGTTTTGTCCACGCTTTTTTATCATCGCTGTTGTAACGTTTTGGGAAGCCATAATGTATATTCATCGACTGAAACATATATTATCCAAACTCCGTTTTACAAGTTGCTATTGTCAACAAACCTTATAGATGTGTCGTCATTCGAAATGAACCGCGGTGCAAGTGCGTGCCGAACCGTAAGTTCGTAACGGTACAGTTCGATTTTTTTACCGAGAACTGTTGCACCCCTAATATATATATTCATTCATTCATTAATTCCTGTGATGGCAAAGCTGAATTTTCAGCAGCCAGTGCCCCAGTCTTCAGTGTCACATTATTTATCAGGAATCATTCTGATATGCTGATTTGGTGCTGAAGAAACATTTATTATTATCAATGTTGAAAATAGTATTTTTCTGAAAACAGTGATCTTTTTTTTTTCTTTTTCAAACATGTTTACTGTTAATTTTGATTTTCACACATCTTCGCTGAATAAAATTATTATTATATATATTTTTTAAAAAGCAAAAAAAAAAAACTCTACTGACCCCAAACTTTAGTGTTTATATTCCACAGAAAACTGGAGGTATATTTGAAGGAGTTCCTATCAATGCTGGGCCTGCTTTTTAAATAAATGTAGCTTTGTCTGCAATGCTAATTTTAAGCATTAAACATAAGCATGTTTAATTTCCATAGCTAATGTAATAAACTACGTCAGTGGTTCTTCTACAAGGACACCTGTATGCTTAAGAGGAACTGACTCATTCATCCACTAAAATCACCTTGGGACCAGTAAAAGTAATTACAAGAGTAAAGTTAGACAACTGAAAGTCAAGCATCATTTGTTTGCAGATGTCACTTGGCTTGATATATTGCTGACATTTTAAGTGCATTAATTGTCCAAATGCTTTTGGGGGCCTCATGTAGTCACACCTTAAATCCATCAAACTCTTCTGACTCAATAAGTTCGGAACGGTATTCCTACTAAACACTTAACAGCACTTGTGTTCTTGAAACAATGGCAGTGAGGCAGCCACAAATTGGTGTTTGACAAGAGGGTCTGGACCTAATCAGACAACAGCCTCTTCTGTTTTACTTTCAATAATGTTTCCCAGACAATACAGAATTCCTGACAGCTTTAATCTGGACAAGAATTGAATGTGATGTGCCAAAGATGACAGTAGACTATTATTCTTTTGTCTGTTAGTATGCTAATGAGAATATGTAGTAAATCTGTTTTCATATTTTGGAAGTCACTGTGAACTTTTTACGTAACTAGGACATTCAGCATTTACATTTGCTCATGTACATATCATGGGTGCAGAGTTAGACCCTAATCTGTCTGTTTCTCTTCAGGTCATGTCCGCAGGGCGTAATGTGGAACAGCAGATTGCCCTGCAGCAGCGTCCGCCATCTCTTGCTATGTCCTCCATGGCCCAGCGGCCCAGGCCCGAGCCGGGCTTCTTGCCCATTCATGGAGGCTTCAGGGACCGCTTTGTCACGACACCTGAGCCGAAGTATTGCTGCGAGGCCTGCAGGCTAGTACTCTGTATACCGCGGCAAACTGAGTGTGGACATCGCTTCTGCGAGAGCTGCATCACAGACCTGCTCAGGTGGGCAAGGGTTCATTAGTGAGGTTTATTACATATGCTGTAAGAATAAGAAAGCTTTTTCAGATTTTATTTTCAACATATTTCCTATTCAGATAGTGCCCGTATATTCTTTAGCCTGGATTGCATTTACCTGCATTAGATAGCACTAACCTGCACAAAATGGAAAATGCTGCTTTCTTTTTACATTTCTGTCAGTTATTCTAGATGCCAGTAGGGATTAAAAAGAAAAATGAGGAAAAAATAAGTTTTAAAGTGTTTTAAATAGGCTGAGAGGAAGCTGTATGATTTTTTTTTTTTTTTTTGGAAGAAAAACAAGATATTATAAGTGTAGTTCAGTAGAAGAATTCTTGAAAGGTCATGTGACAAATCGGATGCCAGAATTGCAAGGTTATTTTTACATAATGTGAGCAGAATAAAAAACCCATGTGTACATAATCCATCCCTTACCTCCTCCAAATGTTGTTTCAGTAATTTGAATCTGACCACAATGTGTATTGGGTGCATTTACCTCCTGGCTTTTTTTATGGTAAAGTAATGTTCGATTGTGATCCAATCACTGAAAATGCATGTTAATACCAGTTGTACAGTGGGACAGTGTTTTTAAATATGATCTTAAACAGGGAATCTCCACCAGAAAACTTTCAAGATAAATTGAAATGATTTAAAATAAGACAAAACAAGCATTAAATTAAACTAAAAAAAAAAAAAAGATATTACTTATTTTAGTTTTTTCCCCCCCTCAACAAGTGTTTTTTTTTAAAATTTATTTATTTGTAGAACCAGTGTTTCTGTGGTATTGAAAAACCTGAATAGATGAGGTAGCCTAGTTTTTAAAGTGTAGTTTTTAGACCCACAAGTCATATACATTAATACAATTATAAAACTCCATGTACATTTTTATAATGAATATCCATTTTTCTGGTTATGCTCTAGTTATAAAACAAATCTTAAGCTTAAAGGGTTAGTTCACCCAAAAATGAAAATTCTGTCATTAATTACTCACCTTCACGTCATTCCAAACCCTCTTCGGGACACAATTAAAGATATTTTTGATGAAATCTGAGAGCTTTCTGTCCCTCCATAGACAGCTATGTGACTGACATTTCAAAAAGTTCATAAAGAGATCGTAAAACTAATCCATGTAAATTGAGTGGTTTAAAATGGACTAAACCGCTCAATACATATGGATTAGTTTTACGATCTCTTTATGAACTTTTTGAAATGTCAAAGTCACATAGCTGTCTATAGAGGGACAGAAAGCTCTCAGATTTCATCAAAAATATCTTAATTTGTGTTCCGAAGAAGAACGAAGGTCTTACGGGTTTGGAACGGCATGAGGGTAATTAATGACAGAATTTTTGGGTAAACAATCCCTTTAATCACAAACAACTGGAAAGTTATAGGAAGAATATCATAGTGGACAATGAAAAAGGTTTAGAAACACTGATCTAAATAGTATTTGCTAAATAATCTTAGGGTATTCCCAGTATTTTTATTTCTGAATGTAAGGTGAACTACGGATACAATTTGCTTACATTTGAATCTGATTTATTTTTTTTCAGTAAGCCTAACCCAGTGTGTCCAGCTGATCTTGAACCACTCTTTGAAGATAAGGTAAGAAAGTGAAGCCAAAACCTACGAGGACACACCCACTCCATTACATATTAAATCTCACTCCTACTGCTCTAAGTGAAAGTAATGTGGGCCATATGAAAGGCAGCACTCAACACATTTCTCTTATACAGGCCCTGTAATGGATGTTTGTTTGTTTCATTTGATGTCAGATATTCCGGGATGTTTGCTGCAATAGGGAAATTATGGCTCTGAAGGTCTACTGCCGAAGTGAGAAAAATGGATGTAAAGAACAAATGAGTTTACAGCGGGTCATGGTAAGTCATATGATTTTTAGACACAATAGTCTACATATCGTATGGTAAATTCCTCCCGACTAAAACCTGCCTTAAGCACAGAGAAATGTGAGCCTAAACTTTTTACAAGTATGAGAATGAGGAGTGTAGTTTTATTTATAGTTTAAATACCATGTATTTTATGTTTAAGTAGAAACTTTTAGGCGAAGTTAGGACGCAGAATTTAGATTTGTCTCTCTCTTTTTAACAGGACCACTTGGAAGTTTGTCCGTACTTTGAGGTGCCGTGCCCCTTGGGAAAGTGTAAGGAGAAGATGATGAGGAAAGACATGCCCGAGCACTTAAGCCGCAAATGCAAACACAGAGAGATCACCTGTGAATTCTGCAAACATAAGATGGCCCTCACTGAGTTACAGGTAATGCACATTGCCCAAAATCCCCCAGTTCCCATAAAAAGGACCTGAAATCAAATGGAAAGTACTTAAAAATTCGTAAGATCTTTTTTCAGTTGTCATTGAGTTTTTTTCCTTGATTGGAATTAGTGGACATCTCAGTTCCTCTATGAGAAGTATTCCCCTTGTGTTCTGTCATTAATGTCCCATGACCTTTAAGTTTCACATTTGTACAAGGAACTTAAGGGGAATCTCCCGTTATGTTGACTGTCATTTAGAGAATGATTGGTCTGTGTTTTCACTTCAAGAATGCCTGGTTAATCCTGTCATTATTACTCCACACACTAACAGTTTTTTAATCACGAGCATCTCGAACTTTGAAAGTGTGCAGTATACAGTATATATTTTTAGTGCATTTCAGTCTAACAGTCGTCTCTCTTTGCAGAAACACAAAGACACAGTCTGTCCTGCATTTCCTGTAGCATGCCCTAATCACTGCTCATTTTCTTCCATTCTAAGAAGTGAGGTAGGCTTGGAGTGCAATGAGCATTACTTTTGATTTACTAACGTGTGTGTTTGCTTTTTAAAAGCATGAAGAATTATGGTAACACTTTACAGTAAGGTCTCAATTGTTAACATTAGTTAATGTATAACTAAAATGATCTAATAATAAACAATATCTTTTTTAAAGCATTTTTTAGCCTTTGTTAATGTTACTTCATGAAAATGTTTATAGTCATGTTAGTTCCCAGTGCATTAACAAATATAACTTTTGATCTTAAAAATATGTTAACATTAGCTAAGATTAATAAACATTGTAGAAGTGTTGTCCATTGTTAGTTCATGTTAAGTAATGTAGTTAACTAATGAAACCAATTGTAATGTGTTACCAAAATTATTTGAATTGTAAATGAATGGTAAAGGCAGATGAATTGTGATATATTTATGAAATGAATTTGTTTCCTATAGCTGTCTAGTCACCAGCATGACTGTCCAAAGGCCCAGGTGACCTGCTCCTTCATTCGCTTCGGTTGCACCTATAAGGTGACTTTCAGTTTGTTACTTGACCAGATATTGATTTAAAGGACTTTTGAAATGTACTAACATTAGCAGTATTATAGTACTTTAATTTGGATAAAAATTAATTTGCTTCTAAATGTAATAAATATATGTACATTGTACATTTAACAAATCAAATCAAATCAAAATCTCCAGTAGAAAGCAATGTAATTACCGTCATTCAAGGTCCAGGAAAGTAGTAAAAACATAATTAAAATAGTCAACGTGACTACAGTGGTTCAACCTTAATGTTATGAAGCGACGAGAATACTTTTTGCGTGCAAAAACAAAACAAAAATAACAGCAATTTAAATAACTTTATTCAGCAATATCTTCTCTCCCGTCTTTCTTCTATGCTGTTTACAGCCATCGCTTCCAGGTCCTACGTCAGAAAGCCGACTCCGCATTGGCCGATGCTGTTCATGTGAGCAGCACAACGCACGTGTGATGCTGGCGCAGGAGCGCAAGCTCTCCTCAATAATGAGCCAGCGTTCTGATGTACAACCTGGAAGCGCTTAATGTAAACAGCGTATGAGAATGACACAGAAGAGAACATATTGTTGAATAAAGTCATTATTTTTGTTTTGTTTTTGCGCACAAAAAGCTTCATTTGTTTTTGCTTCATAACATTAAAGTTGACCCACTGTAGTCACGTTGACAATTTTAACGATTTTTTACTGCTTTTCTGGACCTTGAATTACAGTAATTACGTTGCTTTCTATAGGAGATAAAAAAAACCTCTCGGATTTCATCAAAAATAACTTAATTTGTGTTCCGAAGATGAACAAAGGTCTTACAGGTGTGGAAGGACATGAAGATGAGTAATTAATGAAAGAATGCTCATTTTTGGGTGAACTAACCCTTTAAATCAGATATTGTGCATGTTGTTGTTTAAGTTTCTTTTTCTTCACAGCCTAGACTAATAATATGGTTCTAATTATTTTAAAGGGGCTGAACCAAGAGATGAGGGAACATGAGACCAGTTTTGTCTCCGAGCACTTGAGAATGATGGCAGTCAGGAACACCACACTAGAGGCCAAGGTATAACAATCAACGCAGATTTCATAAACTTTATATTAAGTGAGATTATATTTATAGTTACAGTGTTTAACATATCAGAAACAAGAGACAGTTTTCTTTTAATATCAGTTTCAATATTTTAGTTTCTGGTGTGAAAATGAATATGGTTTTTCCTGTTAATATATCCACCATGCATGTAGTCAAATCAAACATGTACACTGATTAATCTCTCTGTGTAGGTCGAGGATGTTAAGAGCGAGCTGATGGAGCGTTATAAAGTTCTGCCCAGCCTCAGCAGTCGTCTTGCAGAGGTAGAAACACAGTATGAAGAGATGAGAGAAAAGAACAGGCAGCTGGAACAGAAGCTAGTCAGCATGCAGGTGAGAGCCGTCACAAAGTAGTTTTATTTATTTATTTTTATTTATTTTGGAGTCATCTGGAGAAGATAAAAATAACTTCCACTTTGTATAAAGTGACATAAGTTTGCTGTACTGTGCAATACTTCTGTCTAACACATGCTTTTCGAATTCAATGCCTTTGCTTTGTAACATGACTTCTACAGTGGGTTCAAAGTCTGAGACCACACTGAAAATATGGGATTCAAAATATAATTTAAACCAGGAAATAATTAAAAATTAAAGAAACATTATAAAAAATATTTAAGATTTCTGTCAATAATCAAATTATTGTGACATTTACCATGTTTTATACAAATTGTTTTCAAGATTGATAATAATAATATTTCTTGAGCACTATATCTGTATATTAGAATGATTTATGAAGGATCATGTGACACAGAAGGCTGGAGTAATGGCTGCTGAAAATTCAGTTTTCCCTTCACATAAATAAATGACACAACATTTTACAACATCTGAAAATGGCAAATGGTTATTTTAAATTCTAACAACAGTTCACAATATTACTACAACCCCAAACTTCTGAATGGTAGAGTAGGTACTATACAATTTATTAAATATGTATACATTGTAGTTAGGTTATTATTGCTATTTTCATGTGCAAAATAAGCACATTAAAGGGTTAGTTCACCCAAAAATGAAAATTCTGTCATTAATTATTCACCCTCATGTCGTTCCACACCCGTAAGACCTTCGTTCATCTTCGGAACACAAATTAAATATATTTTTGATATTTCCGAGAGCTCTATGACTCCTCAATAGACAATAATTTAACAACCACTGTCAAGGTCCAGAAAGGCACTAAATACTTTTTGTGCGCAAAAACGAAACAAAAATAACGACTTTATTCAACAATATCTTCTCTTCTATGTCATTAGCTTACACTGTTTACGTCCAGTGCTTCCAGGTTCTATGTCAGAACGCCGGCTCAGTATTGGCAGACGCTGATCAAGTGAGCAGCACGATGCATGCATGTGATGCTAACACAGGAGCCAGCCAATAATGAGTCGCCATTCTGATGTAGAACCTGGAAATGTTAACAGCGTATGAGAATGACACAGAAGAGAAGATATTGTTGAAGAAAGATGTTATTTTTGTTTAGTTTTTGTGCACAAAAAGCATTCTCATCACTTCATAAAATTAAGGTTGAACCACTGCAGTCATGTGGACTATTTTAACAATGTCTTTAGTACCTTTCTGGACCTTGACAGTGGTTGTTAAATTGCTGTCTATGGAGGAGTCAAAGCCCTCGGATTTCATCAAAAATATCTGAATTTGTGTTCCGAAGAAGTACGAAGGTCTTATGGGTGTGGAACGACATGAGGATGAGTAATTAATGACAGAATTTTCATTTTTGGGTGAATTAAGCCTTTAAGATTTATGACTTCTACTAAAAATATCTTAAAGTACCAGAGACCCAGCTATGAAATAGTAGAACCTGTGATGAAAGCACCTTCTTTAAACAGTTCTCCATATGCGTTTATGTGTGTAGAAGTTGATGAGTGCTCACTCAGAGAAACTGCTTGAGGTTGAGATGGAGCTGCGGGAGCTTCGTCCACTGCGAGCTATAAGGGAGGAGGTGGAGGCTCTGAGAGGGTCTGTGGAGAGCATGCGTTCAGTTGTATCTTCTCTCGACTCGGGTCGCGTTGGTTCCGGTTCCGGTTCTCACACCCTGGGTAAGTAGATATTATATGTGCCCAAATTTTTTATCACAGTATATTGTACAACATTCATGATTACTGATAAACACTTTTCGATACTGTCACCAGGCACCTTAGAGCAGCAGCTCTCACGTCACGATGACATGATGACTGTCCATGACATCCGGCTGGCAGAGATGGACCTGAAGCTGCAGGTGCTAGAGACGGCCAGCTTCAATGGTACACTCATTTGGAAGATCCGTGACTACAAAAGGCGGAAACAGGAAGCTGTGGCCTCCAAAACCCTCTCGCTCTACAGCCAGCCCTTCTACACGGGCTATTTCGGCTACAAGATGTGTGCCCGCGTTTATCTCAATGGGGATGGAATGGGTAAAGGTACACATCTATCGCTCTTCTTCGTGGTCATGCGCGGGGAATATGATGCCTTGCTGCCTTGGCCATTTAAACAGAAAGTAACGTTAATGCTAATGGACCAGGGGCCGGCACGGAAACACTTAGGTGATGCCTTCAAACCGGACCCACATAGCAGTAGCTTTCGCCGGCCCACTGGGGAAATGAACATCGCTTCAGGCTGTCCGCTCTTCGTGGCTCAGACTGTCCTGGAGAACGGAACCTACATCAAAGACGATACCATCTTCATCAAAGTGACTGTAGACACCTCTGACCTCCCGGACCCCTGAATTCAACTTCATTGGGTTCAGCTAATATCGAGTCACACAGCCCTCCCAGCCAAGACTTCGCTTGAGAGAGGAAGAACCCAGGACCGGTTTGGATTTGTAACAGTCCGAGCCGTCAGCTTGTGCTCGTGCGTTGGTGCACTCTTCGGGAAGCAACAGTGCCTTTTAGTTACGGCCTTTAAGAGGAGGTTTGAGTAGATGAAATCTCCTATGTCAACCACATATAAGATGCAGTGAAGAATAGTATGTCAACTCTAATCAAGCAAGAGAATGTTCATGTCTCTGGATCTACAGAACAAGGAGAAATGGAAGCCAATGATGTGTTGGTTGATTAACATCCAGCCCAAAGTTAAACAAAAAGCTTTTTACATTCATCATCGTGTTAGCCTTCAGTGAGTATGAATGCGTTTGAGGCAAATAGTCATCTCTCAAATTGTTTAAGTCTGCAAAGTAAACTTTCACGTTTGGTAATCATGACAAGTTTAGTATTTGTTGTTTGTTTTTGTTTTTTTGGGGTGGTTTTGTACTATATGCAAATAAGTACTTGAGCTGACATCTGTTGTGTTGTGGTGGTATGTTGAGAACAGTTGATATGAAGAGGTGTTTTGTGACTAGAAAGTCTTGTTTGTGCGGGCAGGGATGGACGTGTTTCTGTGTAGTAGATATAAAGGACCTGATTATGGAGCATTCATGAAGGACTACATTGGCACTAAACAGTGACCCTGCAAGGGTTCCATTGTCAAAAAGTAAAACCTCAGTTTTTATCCATGTAAAACCTATTCTTACATGACTTAACCTTCCCTGCGTTTACCACTTTGACACATTATTTTTTGTAATGTTCTAATTAATAGATGCTATGCATCCGAATCTATTGTCCTTTTGTGTTTTGTATTTTATTTTTAAAAACGGTCTGAAATGCCTTTATGCCTCCAGCCATGCTGCCAGACACATACAATAATCCAGATCATTTTTCATGGTAGGGATGGTTTTTGCACAAGTATTGTTTGAATGTGTAATATATGTATAAATATATCAATATAAAATTGTTGAAAAAAAAATCTGAATTCTGTTATGGATGTGTCAAGCTGAGATACAACTGAAACTTACCTCACTATGCAATTAAGCAAATCTCTTTCTAGAAATTGTATCAGTTTCAAAAGGTTTTTCTTCTAAATTCATACAATTGCACAAAATGTCGATTTTTTTTTTATTTTTAAATGAAGTCTTATAACAGGTCAAGTTAGTGGGTTGCAATTAATGAGTGGAAAATCGACTGATGACACCAATACGAAAATTATCATGTTCTACATGAGAGGTCTAAGCAATAATTTACATTTGACTAATGACATTAAGAAACGTATTATTATTATTTATTTAGACCCATCCTAGCTGACGAATTAGGGTCAACAACCGGGCCGCCTAAACCACGCCCGTTTGACATGTAATCATCGCCAAAACCTTCTTATTTTTATTAAGGGGCATGTGGCATTTTTGTAACATGACACGTGTTCTCTATTTATTTTAAATCCATAGCATAAAATATTTTACGAAATATATAACATTTTAGATAACAAGATTTTTCACTGCAGGCGCGTTCACATTTTAAAAATCTTGGGCATTTTTTTGTGTCACTTTCAGTGGCGAGCCCTGGTGAATTTATACTATTGATTTAATCTGTAATAAAATAAAATACTATTATTTCATTGCTTACCACTAGGTGACGTAAATGCACAAGCTTGGTTGCAGTCTCTGGAGTAATTTGTCTGTTCTGCTAATATAGCGGGGAATTTCAGTCACATTTAAACAACATAAAAACGCGCCAGTCCATAATCTGAATTCATTCAAAACAGATACACTAGTAATGTTTATCCGCTCTGTTTAAAATGCTTTTTTTTTTAAAGGTTTTAAAATATCCTGCTGCGCCCAGCTCGTTTCCACAGAAAAGAGCTAGCAGTCAGCAGCGCCCAATAGAGTGCCTACAGGTTCACTGCGCCCTAACAACTCCTCCCTAGCAACCCGCCTTCAACAGCGGGAGATACGTCAGTGTAGCTCATGAATATTCAAACAGAGTCATGAGAAACAGCGTCACATAAAAGGATACAGGTGAGGTCACGGCGACAGACACAGCTGGACAGTACTCGCAGAGGCCAGTAGACGGGCTAGTGTTGCTGCTGAAACAAATAAAGGAAATAAACAAGGCGGAAAAAAACTGGAACCGTTTTAAATTCCTCCAGTATAAAAAAGGAACTAACTTGCATCACGTATAAAAGAGCTCTAAGAACGGCAACATGTTCACTTGGGTAAATAAGGAACAGGGTGGAAGAAACAAGGAGGGCGACATGTTTCAAACAGTGACAGAAGGACTTCAGAGTCTTTATGCTAAAAAACTGCTACCTTTGGAAGAGACCTACCTCTTCCACGACTTCCACTCACCGGCGCTGGAGGAGGCGGATTTCCATAGCAAGCCCATGGTCCTCCTGGTGGGACAGTATTCCACTGGGAAGACCACTTTCATAAGGTAACGCATTGCTTTGACAGAGATGTGTTAGAAAGTCAACACTTCTGCAAAACGCTTAGTATAGTTTTCTGCCAGTGAATGAATGAATAGTAGGTAGCACTTGTTACACGTATTTACTATAGTGATAACAGTAAAATATGCAGTTACATGCCACTAACCCTAAAACAAACCCCAATACTAACACTATAGTAAGTACATGTTGTTATATAGTACTCAAATGTATAATTACACTGTAATAAGGACACCTTAAAATAAGGTGTAATCGAATAGTAATGTCTAGCAAGCCAAGAAGGGCTTTATATTATTAGGCACGACTATATTTATTGTGACTTATTTATTAATTTATTTATTATTACTCGTAGTACAGCTTGTACACGTGTTAAGTTGAGTACAGTGAGCTCTTTGTGGTTGCTGCAACATGGCAAGGGGGTGTGTAAAACAGGTTATGCCAGCTCACATAGTCCATTCATCTGTGAAGAGATGTTGAAGGCTGGAGAGAATGCAAACAACTCATAAAAGCATCATTATTCTTCTTGTTGACTTTTCACTGTAGGTCAATACCATCCAGCTTTAATGTCTGTGCTGGGTCTCATCAGAGCCTGTTCTAGACAGGGAGTCTCTGAATAAATAAGAAAAACTAATAGCTCTGTGATTCATGTTGTACCCCTCTCAAACTAGAACTGGCTTATTACTAACTCAGCCTTTTAAAATGAAACATTAGGTCATAGTTGGAAATTATGGATGTTTAAGGCCATTTAAGTATCGTATTCCAGTCTAAAGAATAATGAAGTACACAAGTTGCTAAGTACTTGCTTGTATAAGTGAGTATGAAAGGCCAATACAAATTATTTTTGTATTATTAAACCGTTAAATGGTTTTCAGGTCAGTGTATCTTCCATTACACATGCACTGAGGAGAAATTCAGCCATATTTAATAATGAATGCAGTCTGATTCATAATTCCCCTTATGTTTATGTTAGATTTGAATGACAAGCCATGTGTGTTTCTTTGCTTGGAAACCTTTGACACTTTCTCATCCTCTGGCAGGATGTGGTAGGAATCTATGGTTTGGCTAGGAAGTTACAGGAAGAGTGAGACTGATGGATAGGTCTGTTTTCACATTCTAGCCATCATCTAATGGTTATGTGCCACTATTTAGCTTTGATCCTTGGACAGCTTTGATCTTTATCTTACTGCATTCTGTCTCAACCTAAAGGTAGCGCTGTAAAATATTCCATTCGTTTTATTGTCACCCAACCATGACGTTTTGTTATTAGCCTGTGCTGTCACATTAATTCTGCCTGCTCCAGTCAACAAAGAAGTGGTTTGTTAATACTTAACCTCTCTCTCCTGCAGGTATCTTCTGGAGCAGGATTTTCCAGGGATGCGAATTGGCCCTGAACCAACGACAGATGGATTCATAGCTGTGATGTACAATGAGAATGAGGGAGTTGTTCCTGGAAATGCCTTGGTTGTGGACCCCAAGAAACCTTTCCGCAAGCTCAATGCATTCGGAAACGCTTTCTTAAACAGGTAAATATCAAGAGCTGAATCCCTACTATTTAGGTTTTGCAACTGTAGTATTATTTAACATGGCATATTAAAAGGATAGTTCACCCAAAAATGAAAATCGTCATCAATTACTCAGCTTCATGTCATTCCAAACTGTAATTTATCTATGAAACACAAATTAAGATTTTTTTTATGAAACCTGAGTTATTTCTGTCCCTCCATTTAATGTTAATCCACCTAAATTTTTAAAACAGAGATCATAAAAGTAATATATTTGAATTTAGGCTTTTATTCTGCTGTACTGGCTTGACGCATGAGAACCAATGTGATTTGTTCTTGCACGTCAAGCAAGCACGTTTCTGTTTACCCATTTTTGGGCAAACTAACCCCATAGAAAAATATTTTCCACAAACAAAGTGTCTCAAAAACTGTGTAAAGGGTCACTTCTTTTAGGTAACTATAACTGTTGCATGAGCTTCCACAAGTTTTAATGTTTAATTTTAGAACCTAGACAGTTAGACAAAGGATCCCCCCCCCCCCCCCCTGTTTGCTGGATATTTATGTGGAGGGGAAATGGGTAAGTACTTCTTTGACAGTGACCACTATAGAGGTCAAAGACACACTTGACAGAGAACATCTCCTCTCCTCCAGAGGAACCTCAAAACAATGCACTTCGTTTCCTGTGGATCTCGTTGTGCGTCATGTGATGGCACGTTTAGGCACAGCAGTTTCTTTCTCTTATTCTTGCTACGCTTTTTATCTACTGGCTTTTTTATTAAAATGCATGTGTCATTTTCTTGAAAATGAAACTTGTTTGAATGCTTCTTCCTCTATTTCTCAACATGTCCTTCTGCTTTGCAGCTGACAGGTGATGTTCGATCACAGATGTTGCAATTTCCTCTTAGGTTTTGTTTTTTAAAAAAAAGATAAATCTTCAAACTCACTTGAGACAATGTTGCAATCTTAACATTATCATAATGGAGATTTATAGATATTATATTAAATAATAGTTTTAGTTACATTTAGTAGAATTCTGTGGGCCAAAAAGGTCCATTGTCAATAGTGTAGCAATCAGTGTTGGAGGTAACACATTACAAGTAACTTGAGTTACGTAATCAGATTACTTTTTCAAGTAACTAGTAAAGTAACGCATTACTTTTTCAATTTACAGCCAAATATATTTTTCAAATAAGTAACACAAGTTACTTTTTCACATTTATTGACTGACAGCTCTCCTGTGCCCATGTTGAGAGAAATAGTGCAGAAGTGTCGTGTGCGCTGTGTAAACATGATGGTTATTGTAGTTCTAGACTAAATTTAATAAAATTACTTTAGATTAGATTTAGAAATAAGAATGTTGAACTTCGATCTCCTGTATCCTATTTTTCTTTAATCCAGAATATCAACACAGTTGAAAGGTTTGAGCTGCGCCCTGTACTGTACAGGTGTAAATATGCATTTCCTTCAGCCTGAGGCTTATTCATTTCACTTTTGGTGTGAAAGGGCCTTAACATTTGCCAAAAAAAAAAAAAGAAATTTGTTTGTTGTTATTAAAAAAACAAACAAGCAAGCCTAGCCCAGGTGAGAAAAAGTAACGCAAAAGTAGTGTAACACATTACTTGTCGTAAAAAGTAATGCAATTAGTTACTTTTTTAGGGAGTAACGCGATATTGTAATGCATTACTTTTAAAATTAACTTTCCCCAACACTGGTAGCAATGTATGAAGAAAAGCTCACACATAAACCACTTTCAAGCCCATTTTTGTTCGTCTGCCAAAAGTGTTTGTGTGACCAACTTGAACCTGAGCAAAATCTTATTTTATTTTGTATTTTTATACTCATTATTCATCACTGCTAGAGTATCCCATTGTTTTAGGCTTGATTCTTTTATCTTTGAAAAAATTTTGTACGAAAGTGTCTCAGCTGTTTCCCATGACTCGGATCAAATGAGTCAACCGACAAATGTAGTGATACTACCAGCATTTCCGGTGATAACATGAGGTGATGAACTCTCTCCATCTGTCTTGCTAGGTTCATCTGCTCACAAATGCCCAACCAAGTTCTGCAGAGCATTAGCATCATTGACACACCAGGGATCTTGTCTGGCGAGAAGCAGCGCATAAGCAGAGGTCAGTGGCCGCAATGCTTACTGTACAGGAAGATGTTCATTCTGCTCTTTATAGTACCTTAGAGTACCAGTCCATCCTGTACTGTGTAATAAACAAAGGCCGGGAGTTACGCACAAACTCGGTCATACGGCCACACGTAAACAATGGGATATCAAATTACAAAATGGACACCATCAAATGTACCCCTTTATTTCTCTGACAGTTTTCTTAAGTTCTTCTCCAAAGATGTTTATTAGAGAATAGCTATTTGTTTAGGTAAAACTAGTCAACTAGTTGGATGCTTACTAGAGTGAAAAAGATGTAAAACCAACAATGAACTGTGCTGCTTAGCAGGCAGAATTCTTCATTCTGAAGTATCAATGTGTCTCATTGAAATTAGAGTTGTTACAGCAGGGAGACTGGTTAACTCCCTAGAGAACTGAAACTCATGTTCCCAGAATAAGGAACAATCATAATGCATTAGTCTTCATTTTAGTCACCAGATCTGGCCTGTTTTGTTGTAAATTTCCTCTGTTTCCGTCCCTGTCTCCCATTACATGACACGAGCAGACACGCTGGAAACCCTGATGAGTCTGTGGTGTTATTATGTCAGCATTTCTCGCTTTCTTTTTTCCTCTTTTTGCAAGCATGAGTGTAGCTTGCCAACACACTTCTGGGTTTACATCAGCGTTCTGGTAGCTCAGTATGTAGCTAGAGTTTATGTGTTACTGGATCATCAATAAACAAAACAAGCTTGCTTTGTTTTCACATATTTTTTTTTAACTAAGAAGGCAGAGCACGTCTGAGATGTGGCCAAGTAGTTTTTAACAGTTGTGGGATATGTCTGTTTATGCTGTATAATTGTTATCTATGAAAATGCACAGCAGCAGAGGTACAGTATGACGCGAGAGGGTATAGATTAGGCCTGGTGGCGGAGCCCAGAACTGCACAAATTTACAGACGCAACTTTGGCCATGAGGGATAAGACACATGGGCGTTCCACATCTGTTCCTGCTTTAGCGCCGCTCAGCTGAGGCTGCATTCCTCTTATGTTAGCGTCTCTGACACATCTCACGATGCACCATTGGTCTTGTGCATCAAATCATATTTGATTTTTAATATGACTATGAATTTTCTACCAGACATTTGTGTTGTGGCTGCTTTAAATTCTGATACATATTGCATTTTTTAGATTTATAAATGAGGGCAACATATTTGTATTTAGGCTGCTCGTTATAGGAGTGGTTAAATAATTATGGGAATTAATGCTGGTAAGTGGATGACTTCTGGTGTGACTGTTATACATTACAAACATCTTTTTTTTTTTTTACAATTTTAAACTATACTTTCAGCTTGGACTGTTTAAAATTAACTATGGCAAAAAGTTATTAGAAATTATAAAATATTTAAAAAAAAAAAATATAAACATCCCCTTTTACATTTAAATAAATTTGAACCTAAAATCTTGATTTTTATTTTAAATAAAAGTACATTTTGAGTGAGGAAAAGCCTTTTTTCTCTTTGTATTAAGTTGCCTTACATGGAATACCATTCCCACAGTCTAAGCACTGAGCTCCTCCTTTGTAAAATCTTGGCAGAACTTTTTGTAAAAATTTTTAAAGTGATGTGTAATCCATACCATTGTCGTTGGAGCAGCGTAATTTCCTCATGACTGTTGGGTGGTTGGATACTCTGGATCTTGTTGCTTAAAATGAATTTATCAATATATGTACTTGCTTATAATGAGCAATGTGTGAAGGTGGGCTGATATGATGTTTCTGTGTTTATGAGATTCTCATGGTCACACCAGGTCTGTGACCTGTGCACTGATACAAGGCTTGAAAACTGATCGTTACTCCCTTCTCTCTTTCTATACCTTTTTTTTCCAGCTACAGAAAGAAAGGTGTAACCATTATTTATGCATGAAGGACAGTTTAACAACATTTTTTCCAGTCTTGAAATATATACATTTCGAATGAATTTGTGTGTGATGTTTCCTTAATGAATGTTTTAACCCCTTAACTTTGAGACATGAAAACGCACTATCCAAACCTAAAAGCTTGTAATACAAGAATGCTTTAGAATATAGACATATATTGACATTTTGGAATATAGACGTTTTAAATAAGACACTCAGCAGATTATTCCTGAAGTGAAAGCACTTCAAAAAACAAAAGTATGAAAAAGTTATGGAAGTTTATATTTACTGTAAATCAAATGTACTGTACTAAACATTTTTTTTATTTTATTTTATATAAAATATACATTTTATTAAATATTTTTACTCTAAAATTTCTATCAAATCAAAGCCATATGTCTAAACAAGTTGTGTTCCAAATTTAAAGTTTATATCACAAAAATTGAATATCACATTAAATTTTGTTTGGGTGCTGCACCAAAAATTTTGTAAAGATTAGAAAAAGTTTTGAAATAAAATCATGAAACCTGACACCGCCCACTAGGGGAGGAGCCGCTAAAAGAATTAAAGTACCGTTTCCATGGTAAGGCATCATTCAATTTTTTAAAACGGTTATCACAGGATGAATTTTGAGTTTTAAGCTTTTGAATGATACCTAATTTATGATTTGAAAACATGTTATATGAAAAAAATGTGCTAAATAAAAAGAGCGCCAAGGATGGTGACAGTTATGGTTAAATAAGAATTTTGATCTTAGTATTTTATTTTTATTCAATTATGTTATTTTAGAAGGTTTATTTATTATATATTATATTATGTATATTTTATTATTCTATCAGGGTTTCCCAAACTGGGGTTTGTGAGTTGATGAAAAGTAATTAAATAATTAAATCATGAAAAATATAAATTAAAATAAATTAAAAAAAAAACAATGAAAAAAAAAAAAAAATGAACTTAAAATATGAAAATGTTTTACTTGTTTACCTGCCTGTCATGTGACCATTAACCAACATCAGAGAACCATGAACATGTGAATGTGCTGTTAAATTAAGATATATAAAGATATTAGCTTAATATCTCAAGGAGGTTCTTCAAGTAAATGTTTTAGGTCAAAGGGATTGGCTGAAAAAAGTTTAGGAATCCCTTTATTATACCATATGTTTTTGTATTATATTATTTTATACTGTTATTTTACTACTGTATTTTTACATCTCTATGGTGTATAGTAAATGTGGTACACTCAATTAATTTTCCCTTACCTGGGCAATGAAGTATACAGTATTTCAATTCTTATTCTGTTCTTTTGACATTTTTCCACTACAGGCTACGATTTCTCTGAGGTTCTGCGCTGGTTTGGAGAGCGAGTGGACCGCATCATTCTCCTATTTGACGCCCATAAGCTGGACATATCTGATGAGTTTTCTGAAGCGATCAGAGCTTTTCGTGGCCAGGATGACAAAATCCGTGTGGTATTGAACAAGGCCGACCAAGTGGATACTCAGCAGCTGATGCGGGTTTATGGTGCACTGATGTGGTCGCTGGGAAAGGTGATCAATACTCCAGAGGTGGTGAGGGTCTATCTTGGCTCTTTTTGGGCCAAACCTCTCCAAAATGCAGACAATCGACGTCTCTTTGAAGCTGAAACACAAGATCTATTCAGAGACATCCAGGGTTTGCCTCGCAACGCTGCCCTGCGTAAGCTGAATGACCTCATCAAAAGAGCTCGCCTTGCCAAGGTAGGTTGTCTAACTAGTACGCATTTTAATGTCATAGTTGTCACAGCTTAGAGGTCTACAAAGAAATGCATTTTGATGCTTTTTATAATTTAGCACAATTTTTATCATTGTCTCATCAGAGTATTAGTAGACTTTGTGCTTAATATCTGCTAACAATTTATTTTGATGGTCCATTCTACTGACTATAAGTAACTACACCTAACCCTAACCTAATATTCTACTACAGTCTACTAATACTATGAGAGTTAGTTGACATGTAGTTGCAAATATATATTTTCTGTATATTTTAATATTTTTAACCAAGTAATGATACATTAAAAAAAGAAAAACTAAAACCAGTCATATATAAAATAATATATATAATAAAGTTATATTGTTACTATCTAGATTGGTAGTAACAATCCCTTCTTTATTGTCTTTATTGTGTGTGATATAAAATAAAAAGTGCTTCAAAAAGTCTTTGAAGGTCCTTGAACCTGGTGTTCATGAAAGAATGCGAACATTAATATTTATACATTATATATTATTTATACTTATTTTATATTAATATATTTAGTGTTAATATATTTATATTATTTATAAATAATTATTATTAATTATTAAGATCTTAAATGGTTAATAATACTTATGTATTATGCTTGTAAAACCCATGGTGAAACTTTTCAGTATCGCTGCTCATTGTGTTATTTTGTCTTGTGTTTGACCTTAGTTCAACCACTATTGTTTTTGGCTGACTGCACTGTACGAACTTACACATTGTGCCACATGAGCCCCAAACAACACAACCTGGCTGCGTCTTACACTTAAATCTGGACGGTATAAACAATTCACTTATGGAACCATGACAGAAAGTGTGTCTTATCTCTTCCGCAATATTTTCCAAACACATCCAGCAAACAGGAATCCTGTAGCCCTGTGCATGCCTTCCTGTAATGGTAAAGCCATGTGAGGCAGTAAAATGTCTTCTCCATCTCCTGGAAAAGCCCAGAAAAGTCCCTTTCCGTGGTACAAAGGAATGTGTGTAATGTGCTCAAAGAGAGCACAGCTCTTATTTTTCCTAACCTCTCCACCCCACTTAGTCTTGCCACTCGTCATGTTTACGCCTTTCCTGTCCTCTTTGAGCCGCCAATCATCCTTAAGAGGAATAAACATAGCATAAAAGGAAAAAGCCCAGCCTTAATTTAGATCTCTTGTGGTGTACTTCCTCTATATTGAGGAAAACGTTTGTATAAACACAGATGCTTTTGAATGTTCCTTTAGCAAGGGCATTTCCAAGGTGTAAACACAGAGATGGTGTTTGATTATGCAACCATTCTAGAGCAGCAGGAGGTGGATGTCATGTGAGAAAAATTGTCTACAGTAAGACTGCCCCCAACCCCATCACTGATATTAATCCTGTGCTTTTTAATGGAACTTAAAGAATTGTGATATCATTTGACCTCTTATTTATTTATTTTAAACTTACATTTTATGTCTAGTTTGACCTGATATTGTCACTGGGCTACGTCTTATGTGTTATAATGTATCTTACACGTACAGACTAAATATTAGGTCAGTGTAATTTATTATAATGAAATAATTATTAATAACAATAATGACACATCTGCTGTTTATCAACATGTTAAACGTGGTCCTACATTTCCAGTGTACATTATTGTATCCTTATTGGAACTTACTAATTATAATCTGCTGTGTGTTATAGGTGCATGCTTACATCATCAGCTATTTAAAGAAAGAAATGCCCTCCTTGTTTGGGAAAGAGAAGAAAAAGGAGGAGCTGATTGCTCACCTACCTGAGATCTATCAGATACTACAGAGGGAGCACCACATTTCACCTGGAGATTTCCCTAATGTCATTAAAATGCAGGTAAGACCTGGCCTCTGTCCATGGAACTTGGCTTCTTACATATGTTCACAAAGTAAACAAAACTAACCAGTATGTGAACTAACCAGCACTTTAAAAAAAAATTGTATTCAAGCACTTGCATGAATACAGTTTCCAGCAACTGCTGGTTATTAATTTATGTTAATTGGTGCAAATATTTATGATGGATTCCAGACTGTAGATCTGAGGAATGTTTATTTTATACAGTGTTTTAGCTCAACGTTTGAGTCCCTGTTGTCTGTAGAGAAGACAGAGTACATACTTTCACTTTCTTCAGGTTTTGCCTGAGGATGTTTACCCATCATTGTTCTAGCCCCACATCAGAAGTTGCATTGAAGTAGGCCTGTATGTGAAAACAAGACACCAGTCAAGCACTGTAATGCAGTTTCACTTTTTTTTTTTTCAGAAATTAACATGCACACATCTCATATTCAGTATTTCACTTTTTATGAACCACCAGGGATGCATACTTTTATTTGATGTGAAAAGACAGCAGTCATATTATAGTCAAATATACTAATATTGCCAATTATTGACTTGCATATGTACTAACAAAGAACTTTCCAACCAGACAGCTTCCAGGCAGCACTTGAAAAAATAAAGGCCATGCTCTAAATAGACCATAGCTCCAACAGGCGACATTGATTCACTCCAGAATTAGACATCATATCACTGAACTAACCACTTGGATGCCTTATTTTGTAGGCCATACTTTGTTGTCTCAGTCATGATCTATAAACATACATTATTAAAGGATTAGTTCACTTTCAAATAAAAATTACCTCAAGCTTTACTCACCCTCAAGCCATCATAGGTGTATATGACTTTCTTCTTTCTGATGAACACAATCAGAGATATATTAATAAATATCCTGACACATCCGAACTTTATAATGGCAGTGAACGGGACCAACGAATATGAGCTGAAAAAAAGTGCCTCCATGCACATTCATCCATTATAAACATACTTCACACGCCTCCAGGGAGTTAATAAAGGCCTTCTGAAGCGAAGCGATGCATTTGTGTCAGAAAAATATCCATATTTAACAAGTTATAAAGTAAAATTTCGAGCTTCCGC
This sequence comes from Elopichthys bambusa, assembly GCA_037101425.1. NCBI lineage: Eukaryota > Metazoa > Chordata > Actinopteri > Cypriniformes > Xenocyprididae > Elopichthys > Elopichthys bambusa. The sequence goes on along the minus strand of CM074442.1, from coordinate 12,660,167 downwards.
CAGACCGCCTTCCATATTCAACTTACGAAGAAAGTGTTAAAACTCTCAAAAAGCTTACGCTACGTCCTACGCCTTCCGTATTCAACTTACTGAAAAAGCTTAACTGACGTGATGCCAATTCCTTTGTTGAATATGGAAGGTGGTCTTACGGAAGCTAGATATTTTACTTCATAACTTGTTAAATATGGATATTTTTCTTACGCAAGCACATCGCTTTGCTTCAGAAGGCCTTTATTAATCTGAAGTATGTTTATGATGTGGAGGAGGATGTGCATGGAGACACTTTCTTCAGCTCATACTCGTTAGTCTCGTTCACTGCCATTATAAAGCTCAGATGCGACAGGATATTTATTAATATTTTTTTCCGATTGTGTTCATCAGAAAGAAGAAAGTCATATACACCTAGGAGGCTTGAGGGTGAGTAAAGCTTGGGGTAATTTTCATTTGAAAGTGAACTAACGCTTAAAAATTATAATAAATAATGAAACAAATATATTCATATAACCCAGTCTTTTATCTATTAATGCTATATTATAACAGAAACTTTCATTTGACATGAAATGTCTCCCTCTGTCACATCTACTAATGTAGGAGCAACTGCAACACTACGACTTCAGCAAGTTCCCTTCTTTGAAGGTGAAGTTGATTGAATCTGTGGACAGAATGTTGTCCACCAAGATCTCAAGCCTGATGAACATGATCCGAGAGGAAGAAAACAAACAGCCGTCTCAGATGGTAATGGGTGGAGCCTTTGAGGACTCGTCCGACGGGCCTTTTGGCCACGGCTACGGTGAGGGTATCAGTGCAGGGGCTGATACTGAGGACTGGATCGTAAGTCGTGACAAACATCGCTACGACGAAATCTTCTATACATTGATGCCTGTCAATGGGAAGGTAACTGGCATCAATGCCAAGAAGGAGATGATGAGTTCTCGCCTGCCCAACACTGTACTGGGAAAGATCTGGAAGCTGGCAGACTGTGATAAGGATGGGATGCTGGATGATGAAGAATTTGCTCTCGCTCAGCACCTTATTAGGATCAAACTGGAGGGATTTGAGCTCCCTGCAGAGCTACCAAATCACCTAGTGCCTCCGTCGCACAGGAAGAACCCCACTGCAGACATCTTGTACAACCACATGGAGGATTGAGCATCATCATATCTGTATATTCATCAGCCAGCTGCTAACACAAAGTGGCCTTTGAAAAATGAAGTCTTATAAAAAAAATTTTTATTGGTTAAGGCATCTTATTCAATAATGCTGTTAATGGTCAAAATTAGACATTAGACTTCTGTGACCTTCATATACCTAAGATTGAGTAGGTTGGAATGTAAGTGCTCTAACTCAGAGTTAATGAACAAACATATTGAAAGACAAGGCATACCAATTTAAATTACAGCCAATAAAAATATATGGTTCATTTTATCCCTGATCTTATTTCACCATGTACTTGCAGATTGTGAAAATAGATGGCAGCACAGTTGTAGATCATTTATGTATTGTAAGATGTCATATTACATTTCATATGAAATAAAAATTGTAGTTGTTAAGTGTGCATAACAGCACTAACACACTATCACAGAGGCACTGACAGAATTATCCATTCATCTCACTCATTTTGAGACAGTGTGAATATCCACAGATGTTACCTAGCTGTTCAGTTCATTTTGCAGCACAATACAGTTTTACAGTTTCTTTTTTACATCAATGTTTTCGTACGAACTTGAAAATGATTGCATCATAATACTGAAATAGACTCTTTATGGGGAAATTGAGACAGTATTCAGTGGGTCATGATGCAATTAAAATTATGCTCATTATTAATCTTTTAGATTTAACTTTTTAATAGAAAAATACTACATATACTCTTTTCTCACACTGGGTGTTACATTTTTTTTTTTTTAATTACATGAATTACATTTTTTTGAATTACATTAATAACAGCATTATACTGAACAGCACTGAGTTTTGCCAAAGTTTTTTGTTGTCTAATATTTGTCTGACACTGACTAGTTAGTGAAGAATTATAGTAGTATATAGAAGCAAGCATTTAAAGAAATGAAAACCTCTACATTTAAAAAAAAAAAAAAAATTCCTACAAAACTATTCTACAATTTCAGTTTTCAGTAGAGACACTAGTGTCCCAGTACCACGCTCCTTCCTTAGTGGAGATTTCTTTTGAGAGATTGGCATTCAGGCTGCCAACTCTATTCTCTGCCTTCTAATTAAATATATATATCAATTTACTGGTAGTCCACTGTATGAAAAATTTTTCATACAGAACTTTATTTTGCTATCCTCACTATGAACTATAGTGTCCTGCACCCATTAGTAAAAATATATCAAAAACATAAAAAATGTCTGAATAATTTTTGGTTTGACTGTATATATATATATATATATATATATATATATATATAGATATATATATATATATACTGTATATAAACTTGTTTTTAAAAATAACTATATTGTTTCTATAAAATATTTTAGAGTAAGAGAAGACATCAAATAGTGTTATTATATTTCTGAGGTGCAAAAGAACATCTGTTGTATAATGAAATCAGTTTTCATTATGATGTATATACATTAATACTGATGAAATTGTGTATGTTCAACAGTGTTACAGTAACCATATGTACATTTTAATTAATATACGTAGATTGTTTCTGTCAGCTCCAAGGTGGATGACATGAACTAGACTGTGTAATTATTTGACATTAGGTCAGCTCTTATGGCATGTGAACATGAAAGATCATTGTGTTTATGTGTGAAATTAAGTGATTACAGCCATTCTTTTCACGTTTTTTGGGACACTTAAGTACATTTATAGGTGTTTGATGGGTGCTGCCTATACTTTAATGAGCCTTTGGCATAACCTCCAATCATCTGTTAATGTATAATTCATTGTAAAAAGAAATTTGTAATAAATGTAATGTAATAAATGTTTCTATTTCAAATTAAAAATTGTGTTTTACTTTATTTTGAACTCAGAAATCTTGTGTACTAAATCTTTTTTGAACAGTAATTTTAGATGTTTCAACCCTGAATCAACAATACCATTAGCATAGCTGTACTGGATTGACATATAGAGAGGTGTGTTCTGCTGAATTGCATGAAATAGTGAATATGACTGCAACCTTTGCCCCTAAAGTAGCACATTGCCAGGTGAGTGAAAATTTCCCTCCCTTTCAGTTCATTACAACAGCATCAAAGTTCAGTTCAGTTCCTCAACACTGATCAGTCTCAAAGAGGATTTATCGGATTACTCCCAAATCATGAATTTTTGCCATGATGAAAGTCTGTAATTATCTTTGACTGTTTAAGAGTTGAAAACAAACCTTGAGAAGGGTAAGTGAATTCAAAGTTTATTGTATGCTGTGCATCATAACCTAACTGACAAAATATGTCATACTTTTTACAGGTTTTTGAAGTAGTTGTACAAATGACAACATGGCTATCATTGAATCTGCTGCCTGTTACGGAACAGTTTTACAAAAAACGAAATGTTTTTTTCTATTTTGAATTGTTTGCAGAGATGTGTAATATTACAGTATAATTGCATATATTTATTTTAATCTAGCCCCCAGTTTCACAGGCAAGGCTTAAACCTAGTCTTAGACTAAAATGCATATTTGAGCTGTTTCAACTGAAAGCAACTTACACTGACATATCTAAAAGTCTCAAGATGCACACCAGTAATGTTTTTTCTTTTCTAAGGCACATTTATAACGGCTACTTAAATGTCATAGATTAAGCCAGGATTAGGCCTTAGTTTAATTAAGCCCTGTATATGAAACCAGGCCTAGATTAAACAAAATTTAATGTCAAAATTTAATTGTAAATATGGATATAATATATATATTTTTCTATATAGGTATAATAGCATCATAGTATTAAGATGCCATACATAGCTACTAAGATGATGTTATAACTGTAACATCAGAAAAAAATTAGGAAATTGGCCAGTTTACTAAGTATATGTAATCCTTGACGACAAGGTATTTATTTGATGACTGATACAGTGATTTGGTTGAATACTGTGATTTGACCACCTGATTTGGAAATGCAAGGTATTTTTATGATGCTTTAAAATGTCTATAAAATCAGTACATAATTACACTGTCAGCAGGAGAGGCATGATTGCCCTGATTCTTTCACTTAGAACAAAGTATATATATATATATATATATATACACATACACACACACACACACTTGCTTGGTGCTATCCTCTTTTGTTTTAACTTCCCAAATAATCTCAAAAATCCATATGCAAAGGCCTCTCCAGTCATGTGTATGGCTTAATGTTTAAGCCCATCTTGGGCAGCTATTTATTGTAATGAATAAGCTCTGGTGAGGGACATGTGGTGAAGCTAAAATATGAGATTTTTGTATCTTTGAAACATTTACATGCATTTTTCATACTGTCATCAGGGACTGACACAGTCAAGAGATGTTTAAACAGGGAGATGGAGAGGAGTCGGATGGCCGATTCCGAGAGCTCCAGGAGCAGCGGATGACGGTGCAGAAGAAGACCTACACAAAATGGATGAACAGTGTCTTTTCAAAGAATGGGGTACGAACAGGTCCTTCCAAAGCCTTCCTGAACCCCAATGCTAGCTCAGGCAACAAGATTTACAGCCAGTGACACAACAAAGAACCAACAACATTCAGACCTAGCTTACATTTTCAATGATCCACACTTTTCCAATTGTTATTATCCAGATATGGCTCACGACTAGATATTACAATAAATCCGGTGACATCTAGTGTAATATAATGTTAGTAAAACTGACTCAAGTCCTGTGACTTACTTTAGTTTATGATGTAATGTGCTCACTCCAGCATGATTACCGCTAGTTGTGAACCCTTGAACCTAGTTAAGGTCATAATTATTTTAATCATTGTTCATTACATTACCATCTATATACTTTACGTTCTTGTCTCATGATAAGGGATTCAAGTCAGACCACTGTTTTTCATAAATACACACTCTCAGATGAGTTTAATAGTAGTAATGAAAGCAAGTTGCAGGTACACAAAGGCAACTCAATAGTTAATTCTTGTACACTGTTACACAAAACTTTTGTGACAGATCAGCACAGGGGCGGGAAAAGCACAGATGATTTACTTTGTAATGCACAGTCTTATATCAACATTACCAATATTAGATTTAGGAAGGAAATAGAACCGCCTTGACTGTCATCGCATGTTTTTTATACCAGATATTTCCACCAGATTATACCACTATTTCCACGGTTACATATTATCTCCGTTCATACTTACTGCCATTGTTGTGTAAACTGAGAGACTTAACTTACATAATAAACACTTACAGCAGGAAGATGTTAAAAAAGACAAGTGGTGCTACAACAAATATCCTCGGCTTGTTAGAGCACACAATATATTAATAGCTCTATACAGGCAGCTGTCTGAAAGAGTGACATGTTTTAAACGTTTCCCTTTCCTTTTCCCCTTCCTCATTTGCTCCTGTGTATTGTTCTGTATCAAACGACACTGTTCATAACATGTTTATTATAAAAGGTCATGCTGATTATTAAAAAATACTAAACATTGCTTTCTGAGAAAAGAAACTCCACCCAAACACACAGCATTTCTTTTACCAGTTGACAGTCAGTTATATGTAAAAATGAGCAGTTACCTGATACCATCTCTCTTGCTTTTAAAAGTAATTATGAAAGCTGGAGAAAAAAAAAAAAAAAAGTAAAAATTGCAAGCAGATTTTTTTTTATTTTTATCATTGATCTTGAGTGATGAACTACATCTCTGAGGACCTACCAGAGGAGCAGGGTGTGCTCTAAGCTCCCTTGGTCTATTCCGTGGGTAAGCAGAGCCTATTGGAGGCAGTAAGCAGATCTGTTCAGAGACATCAGATTCCCACAACACATGGATTAGGGAGTGGTTGCAAGGCTCTTGCTTGAAAGCTGAGAGCAGGACAGCTTTACTGAGAGGAGTCTGAGTGAGTCAAGTCATAGTGGAATACAGTGGCTATTTGCCAAGCACAATATTAAAACAAAGCCAGCTGTTAATTTCATGCCAAAACTTGTTTAAAACTACCTATGATACATAAAACAAATGCAATTATTAGATTTAAGTATTTCACAGACGGTCTGTGAAACAGACAGACGGTCTGCAACCTTACTTGTTTACATCTATTGTCTTTCCATTTTATGATTATTTGATTGCATACACTGGGTGTGGTGGAGATGTGTGTAATTCTCTTTTAATGTGCATGCACTTTAAAGGAAAAGGTTGTCTTGACTGATGTATTTACTGAACTAAGAACTGGTGTGCATCTCATGCGACTTTTGGAGCTCATCTCTGGGGAGAAACTGCCTACTCCCAGTCGACGCACCCTAAGAGTTCACTGTCTGGAAAACAACAGCAATGCCATTACCTTCCTTAAAACTAAGGTACACAAAGTAAAGAAGTACAATGCAAATATAAATCTTTGAAAACACATTGTTTTCACAAAGTAACTTCTTAAAAGTAAACTATAAACACTTATAAACTAATAAGTGATATACTTGATAATCGTAGTTTATCCTTTTTCTCTCTGTTTATCTTCATATAGATCCGTGTAGATCTGATTGGTCCGGAAAATATTGTGGATGGAGACAAAACCCTGATCCTGGGTCTAATTTGGATCATCATTCTCCGCTTCCAGATTGGAGCCATCAATCTTGTTGAGGTAAGGCCTTGAGAGTGGCTCCTGCAGACACTCTTAATAGCAAAAGGTGTGTTTGTCACTCTGGCCCTGTTTCCACCTGGTATTAAGATGCGTTTTGGTCGATCGGATCACAAGTAGATGAGGAAGACACATTCCCGTTTCCACCTGGTATTTTAATCCATCTCTGTTGTCCACTTTCAACCACTTCTGTCCTGATTTCTTCGAGGGGTGGGTCTATGGGTGGGTAAATGTATGGGTTTTTTCAGATCTTTCGATCTAATGGATGAAATAAGCTCACGCAATTTACATACAAGCGCGTCTGGAGATCATGGAAAAACATACAGAGAGCATCAGCTTTCATTCTGCTCTAACAGCTGCAATACCACGTCAAATGTTGTGAAGAAATCAGGAATGGTGAGAGAACATTGTGCTTGGTATTTTCATCTTCAAACCAAATTTTAAGTTTTTCATCTTCAAACCAAACTTGGCTCTTCATCTGACAGTTTAAATTCTGTCTGGCTAGCGCGCACTTTTCATAATGTTTACGCGTTAGGTCAGTAGGTGGAGAGTTGGCGGCCTTTAGTGGCTGTTTAAACAAATTCGACCACATGAGCAAACTGGTCAAATGCATTTTCGACTACCTCTGGGAGTGAATGAAAGTGGACAAGCTCAAAACATTTTACACCCCGTTTGCACCTGCATTTAGTGTCGTCCAATTGTGATCATACCAGGTGGAAACAGGGCCTCTGTTTACATTGTGTTTTGGTTTCAGGCTGGTGGTGACGCCAGTGCTGCACGGCGCTCAGCCAAAGAAGCTCTGTTGATCTGGTGTCAGCGTAAGACCGCCAGTTACACCAATGTTGATGTGCAAGATTTCTCAAGCAGCTGGAGAGATGGACTGGCCTTCAATGCTCTAATTCATGCCCATCGGTAGTATTTTGAGTGGATAGCACTTTCTTTTAATAAGGAACATAATTTGGCTAAGGTCAGTATTTCAAGTTTCCTTTCCACAAATTCAGTCTCACAATTTTACGATAACACTGTTCCAGGCCTGATCTTTTTGATTACAACCGACTACGCCAGGATGATGCAAAGAGGAACCTCACCCATGCTTTCACTCTGGCAGAGGACGAGTTTGGTATAATGCAGCTCCTGGATGTGGAAGATGTCATGGTGCCCCATCCCGACGAGAAGTCTATCATGACTTATGTCTCTCTGTACTACCACTACTTCTCCAAAATGAAGCAGGGTCAGACAATCCAGAAGAGGATAGCTAAGGTTAGTTTGCAAACACATGTAGTTTAAAGAAATGTAAAATGCTATGGCAAGCATCACTATTACGATTGCTCATACTTTGGTACTTAGTCATGATGTAACAGAAGTAGCGACAGATCTTTTCTTTCATGTTTTAAACCCATTTAGAGTGAAATGGGTTATTGAGAAGAAAAAAATATAGGACAGGGTTCTATTCATTGGTTGTTGACTGGATGGAGGAAGATCTGAATGTGAGCTTGCAGTCTGTAAGAAAGGGACATGTTTGTGTGGACAAAACGAATGGAGAAGTTCGCCATATGTCACCAGAGAGCTGTCTGTCGTTACACCGTTGTTTTAACATGTTTGGATGAATCATTCACTATAAAATCAATAACGTGCAATTAGAAAATGCATTTCGAAAATAGATATGGAATTTATAATTCTTCCTATTCTCCTTATCACAAACAATGTGGAATTAAAAAAAAAAAAAAGGACATCACTGATACCTCAAATAGTGTGGTGTGTTGAGAAAAGGTGTGCAGTTACTTTTCTAAGCTATCAGCTTATTAGGTTCACCTGCCGAAAATAAAAAATCCCATAAACTTATACTGAAGGCGAGACCCAAGCCATATCTATATTTGCTACTTCCATAAGTTATTTGACCTGCACTAATTCCAAGATAGTTATTAGTCATATAAGATTTATTCCCTAAGGCTTGGCTTGGAATACCCTTTTTTTGGTCCACTGGGACAAAGCAATATTACATGAGCATGTCCTTCCATGCACATTTACACAAAGCTTTTTGGGAAATGTCAAGCAGTGGCACCCTCTGTATGTGAAAGTATGAACTGCAGCTACTGCAGTGTTGAATGAGGACTCTAATCTCAGACACTCTTGTGGATTAGTGGATTTGACTGTGGGTCAAAAGGAGGAGCCCTGGTCTTAATCAGATCAGCATAACTCTGGACTGTAAATTCTGCTAAACAAGAGAGATAGTTGCCTGCATTGCATAGTCAAGGAACAGCTTTTCGGATAATGTTGACAATATGGAGGAAGACGTCCTCAGATACTCTTTGACAAACAAGAGGAGTTGATCCAGCAAAGATGAGCTCAGAGGTCAGACGATGCCATTAACATGCCGGCAGGATACACATGGAGAAAAACATGGGCGTGAAGTGTCCTGCTCTGCCTGTGCAGTAAGACACTTTCACTCACCACTATGTCCACAAGTGTGAATAGAAATACTGGTATGTGTTGACTGGGTCACAGCTGTGGAGTAGTGTTAGCTGTCACAAAAGTGTATTAAACAATGACAGACAGATCTCGTCAGATGGATGTGTGGGACAAAGATAAGCCCAGCCAGGCTCTGAGATGTCAAGACTCTGTGTTCATTTTATGGTAAGACTGCCAGCTTTCAGGTGTGACACAGTTGGGATACCAGATGACAATGGCTTTCAGTGGCTCTTTCAGCAGTGAGTGGCTGCGATGGCAGAACATGAGACACATAATTATTGAGCCGCAAAGGAGTTTTCCAGAAGTGGAAAAGGTGTGTATTAACTAGATAGATGTAGTGTAGCTGTTGAACAAGAACATGATCCCAAATCACCCATCCTTCAGTGCAATAGAACTTGTGATCAAAATATACTCTATTTCTGTTATTATTTAGTGGTTAATACCCTCTTTGGTTTGTAAAAACAAAACCTATCCAAACCTGTATTACTTTATTATGAAACATTTAAAAAATACAATCTGAGGAATTTTTCAACTGTGTTTTGTCGATGCAATGAAAGTCAGTGGGGTACAAAACAATTGGACACAACTGATTGTAACTGTATGGAGAAAAAGGCATTTTCAAGATATTTTCTTTTGTATTTTAAAAAAGAAAGAAATTCATACAGGTTTGAAATGACACAAGGGTCAGTATATTATTAAAAAAGTTTTAGTTTTAGGTATAGTATCTTTTCTATATGGTTTAATGCTGACTGTCCTTTCATACATGCTGAACAACATTCTGTTGACCTTCTCTCTGCATGCAGATTGTGGACCTTCTGAAAGAGCTGGATGATATGAAACGTGTGTATGAGAGCATGGTGTCTGACTTACTATACTGGATCAAGACCAAGGTGGTGGAGCTCAACGACCGCTCCTTCCCCAACTCCCTGCGAGAAATGCAGCATTTGGTGGCTGCCTTCAAGACATACCGCACTATTGAGAAGCCTCCGAAGTACCAGGAACGGGGGACCATCGAGGCTCACCTTTTCAACTTGCGTACCAAGCTGAGGGCAAACAACCAGCGGGACTACATTCCTCCGGAAGGCAAGACCTTAGGAGATATCGAAAGGAACTGGACCTTGCTTGAGCGAGCAGAATACCAGCGAGAGCGGGATCTCCAAAGTGCTTTGATAAGGCTGGAACAGCTGGAACAGTTGGCCCAGAAGTTTGGCCGTAAGGCTACGCTGAGGGAGAGCTACCTGGAGGACACTCTGCAACTGATTCAACAACAAGAACTGGGAGGGCTGCAAAGACTGGAGGAAGCTGAGAAAGCAGCTCGCAGACTGGAGGCCCTGGGAGCAGATGTTTTGGCTCGTGAACCACGTTTCCGCGCTTTAAGTGAAATGGCTGCTGTCATTGAGAAAGAGAACTACCACAGCAAGGCACAAGTGATTCGCAGGTGAGAACTGCAGGTTCTTTATAATCACTTATACAAGCTATGACTATTTTTCATACCTTTTAAAGACATGTCAAAACATGCAGTTTGTTTTTGGTTCTTATTGATGCTACGTTTTTTTCTCATTAGGGCTATTGCTTATTTGTAGACTAAAAAGATTAGCATAACCCATGGCAATTATGAGTCATTACAGAAACATTTGTTAAAGGGATAGTAAATGAAAATGTTATCATCATTTACACACCCTCAAGTTGTTTCCAACCTGTATAAGTTTCTTTCTGCTGTTGAACACAAAAGATATTTTAAAGAATGTTGATAATCAAACAATGTGTGTTCAACAGAAGAAAGAAACTCATACAGGTTTGGAACAACATGAGGGTGAGTAAATGATGACAACATTTTCATTTTTGGGTGAACTATAACTGTGGATATCAAAACTGACTTTATTAAAAGTAAAAACCAATTTAAAGGTGTAGAAGCATTTAGAATAGAAAATAATCATAGATAATATGTGCTTATTATCTCATTACTGTATTGTGTGTTACAGGCAGATGGATATCATGAACCAATGGAAAACTTTGCAGCAGCTTCTGCAGCAGCAGAAAGAATATGTTGGAGATGCTGTGAATACATTTGCTGTCCTCAGAGACATTGAGTTAATATCTCAGGACCTCAGGGAATTACAGGTGAATGGGTCATATATAAACAGACATTATCACTGAGCATTATGAATTCTGAATATATAATGAATTCTGAGTATATTTAATTCCTGTTTAAAGAACCAGGCAGATTCCTCTGACATGGGAAAACAGCTGCCAGAAGTGGTAGCCCTACTGCAAAAGCAGGACTTGCTAGATGCTCAGATCATCTCACTTGGAGAAACCCTGAATGCCATTAGCAGCAGCAGTGCCTTAAAGGTTAAACACCAAGGTGCCACAAAAGTCCAGAGAGAAATTAAAGATCTGAATGGCCAGTACAACTCCCTACTGGGTCTCAGCAAGAACAGGTAAACACTTTAAACCCATCTGATTGTTCTAGAAGCCATTTTATTTGTGGACATTCGTAAGACTGATTCTAAACAAACAAACAGAAAAAAACATATCAAGTACTATATACTTAGACAAGTATCTAGACTTATAGAAGCTAGACTGTAAGTTAAATGAAATGCAGACAGGATTGTATACAGTACAATTTTACTATTGTAGAAATGGTTTTAAAAAAGCGACTATGGACATTTTCTGTACAGCAATAACATTGTCTGTTCTTGTCAAAAAAGGAGAAAAGCTCTTGAGGGACAGCTGAAGGTCTTTGAGTTTTTCCATGATTGTGAAGAAATAGAAGCATGGATATATGAGAAATGGGTCCTCTCACAGGCTGCATCTTTGGGGAGAGACCTCAGTCAAATTCAGCAGGCCATTCAGAACCACAAGGTATGTGGCCATCACATACTCGCATACATACTATTATAAAATACCAAATTCAAGAATCAAAGAAATACATTACTGTCCGTAAATGCTTATTGATACTTAATGCTGTGTTAGGCACTACTATGACAGAGAACCAACTAACATTGCTTAACCTCAGTGTGACTGGATCAGAGCTACTAAGATTAGCAAAAATGGCTATGTATGTTGCAGGCTTTAGAGGCAGAGATTCAATCACAGGAATCTCTTTGCTCTGGGGTTTTATCCAAAGGCCAAGAGCTGTGCAGGGTGAGACACCCCAATGAGAGAGACATTCAAAAGTGGATTCGGACTCTTCAGAAACAATGGCAGCAACTTAAAGAACAAGTCACCATCCGAAAGAACAGGCTGCATGCAGCCAGTGTCATAAAGCAGGTAGAAACCAAACTTGGCTGTGTATAGGCTCCTTTCTCATGGAAAGTGAGAAATTATGATTCAGTGGATCAAGGTTGGGATAAAAATGTGTTCTAAATACCATTCTTCCTTTCCCTCAGTATTTTGCAGACGTTACTGAAGCCAGATCATGGCTTGATGACCGCAAGCCACTTCTCATTGACGAGGATTATGGAAAGGATGAGGCCAGCAGTAATGCTCTGCTCCAGCGTCATCAAAGACTGGAGAAAGAAATGGAAGCATATGCCTCAGAAGTGAAACGACTGGGAGAGCAGGCCAAGAGTGCTGCCCAACTTGCTCCTCTTACTGTGAGTCACAACCAAAACAGCCTATTAATTTACAATACATTTAAAGCACTCACTGTCTGAATAATCCAAGGGTAATGGTGAAAAAAATAGTATATTTATGCAATAAATGTAAATCATTCCTAGTCTAAAACAAACAAATGCCTGTATAATTTTATGGATACAGCTTCAAGGGCACTGACACATTTTTTAATTAATTTAAGACTGAAACCCAGCAGAACAGAATGGTCCACTACAGTGATTCATCAGATGGCGAAGATGAAAAGGAGAAAAAAGCAGACAAACGTGTCCTTAGCAAGGCTTTACCACAAGAACAAGCAGTGATTAGGTTCAAATACAGAGGTACACAGCATCCTTTAGAGCTAAAATCTGATAAATGCTACTGGTCTTGTTTGTGTGTACCATAAACCAGTTTGTCCTTTGAGCTCATCCTGACCATTTTTCCAGGTCCTAAAATAACCTGGGACAGAGGAGAAATACTGAGAGTTGTCAGCAGGGAAAATGAGAAGTTTCTTCTTCGAGACAGCAAAGGAAATGAACAACTAGTATCTTCCACATATATAAGGGAGCTGCCATCTCCTGTAAGACTTTTTATCAATTTCAATTCAATTTGAATTTCAAATCTTATGAACCATAAAAACTTCTCTTTAAATTATATCTACTAGACAGCTTTTGCTTTTGCTTGTCAAATGCAGGAAGCACTACCTGAGCCTACAAATGGATTACCTGAGAGTCCAAAAAGGAAAGTGAACCGCCCCCGGCGCACTCGTTCCATGCGCCGTGGTACAGCTGAATTATCTGCCTCGTCATTGCCTGATGTACACTTCCAAAAAGACACTATAGAGAGCACACAAAGCAGTCTAGAACAGGATTTCAACAGCCTTTATAATTTAGCACAGGTGAATATTCAAGCTTTTACCAAGCATCGTTCTAGAGAACTTTATTCTTTACCATTTTAATGATATTTTATTTAAAAATATCATTTTAAACTATTTCTCCCACCAGTCAAAAAATAAGATCCTGGATGACACTGCACAACTACATAGGTTCTATAATGCCTGTGAGGAGTTTGAGTCCTGGATGGGAGACAAGGAGAATGTCCTCAACACTTTCAACTCCAACTCCAACAACTTAGAGGTTGTACAAGCCAAATATGAGGTTAGTTCTCCCTGAAAACACAAAATAACACAACATGAATCCTTTACAACCTTCAGAGCATCTTATAAAGTTGCTTGGAGAAATAACTCTTAAGATATGTACCTGTGTTCTTTGGATAACATGGTGGTATTTTGATTTAAAACATTCACTTCTTCTTTCTCAATGCCATACGCAGAACTTTCTAACTGAACTAGCCAGTGGTAGAAAGCAGCTTGATGACATTAACAAGCTTGGTGAAGAGCTTGTGAAAAAACAGCACAGCAAGAAAAAAGAGATTCAGCTCAAATTTGGAAATGTAACCCGCAGGTATGTGGGCAAAATCAGCATTGTGCAGCAGTACAAACCCACCATACTATATTGTTGTTAAAAGATCCTTAAAAGTGTTTCTTTGCATAACCAGGTGGGAACATATTCAGAAACTGAAGGATGAGATGGCTCGTGAGCTGCTTAGTTCTGCTGATGTGAAGTCCTTCCTGCAGACCTGCCAGGATGTCAAGGCTCAGCTCCAGGACAGGCTTTCCCAGCTTGACACACCTGATGTAGGAAGCTCACCATCAGCCCTACAGGCTGAGGAACACAGACAAGCCCAGGCTGAGAGGGACATAGAAGCCCTGGAAAGGAAAATAGAGTACCTTAAAAGTGTGGCCAAGATGTGGGTTTCGCTACAAAATTATTGCAGTACCACTTATTTCTGATTATATATTTATTGACATTTCTTATTTTCCTCATTATTTTGCCTGTTTACTGTATGTCCCATTGCTATTGCCACAGGAAAAAGGATTGTAGTCCTGCAGAGAGCGCTGCTATTATGGAAGAAGTGCGTGCTCTGGAAGAGCTGCTGTGGCAGTTGAAGGCCCAAGCCATTCAGAGACAACGGATGCTTGAGGAAGCCCAACGCTTGCAACTCTTTCAGAAAGAGACCAGAGACCTGTTGTTGTGGGCTGAGGCAATACAGGAACACCTTCTGGAAGAGGAGACCGGATCTGATGTAGCATCTGCTCAAGCCCTGCTGAAGGATAACCTTGATCTGAAACAAGAGATTTACCTGCAGAGAGCTAAGTTAGTTGTGTTTGATCTTTCTTTTGCAATTCTTGCTTAGTGCCTATGCTTGACAGTAAAATTATTTCAGATTAAAAGATATGGAGAAGCTGGGTCAATCTCTGGAGGTGGCATCTGGAGAGAAAGGAGCTAAAGATGTTCAGCAGACACTCACAAAGTTGGATCATGAGTGGAGCCAGCTGGACAAACTGTGGTCTAGTCGCAACAGAAGGCTTGAGCAAGGACTTGAGTTTCAAAGGCTGAATAAGGAAGCGGATCGCATAGAGGCCACCATTTCTGGTCATGAGGCCAGACTGAAAGTCAGAGACTTGGGGGTAAATTAAAGATATATAGATAGATTTAATTTACTCATTGAATAAATTCATTAATTTCATGTCTCTCAAGCACATTTTTTGTCAAAGAAAGAGCTACACATTTGTAGATTTAATACATAATTTCTGCACAGGACTCAGTTGACAGCGTTCACAGTTTACTGGGCCGACAAGAAGAGATTGAGGCTTTGCTTGTGGCTTTAGAGCGATCCATCAACCTCTTTCAAGACAAGAGCATGGAGCTCATCAGTAAGCATAACTTTGCTGCCAAAGAGTGAGTAGAGCCTATTATTTGTTTTTACATAGGCCTCTTGTAATTAAATGTATTATTGAATAATTATAATAGCTTGTTTCTTAGTGGTATTATCTATTATATTGTTAAGACTGGCATATTCCTGCCTTCCAGAATTGAACAGCGATCAAAGGTCATTCAAGATCGATTTAAGAGTCTGAAAGAGAATTGTAAATTAAGGAGACTTGAGTTACTTGCCTCAAATAAATACCAGGTAGTCCTTCAGTTTATGTTTTGGAATGTGACAGCATAATTTATAAATAATGAAACTTAGAATGATTTAGTAGCTATCAGACTATAAAACTAAACAACTATAGTGCTTTAAAATACTTTCCCTTGTATAGGAATTTTTAAGAGATGCAGAGGAAATGCTGCTGTGGATGGAGGAGAAGTTTGAGATCGCTGAGGACGAATCATACAGAGATCCAACCAACATCCTTCGCAAGCTCAAAAAACACGAGGCAGCAGAAAAAGAGATGAAGGCCAATCAAGTCCGCATAGACAGACTGACTGAGGTACAGTACCACATCAGAAGTACTGTT
The DNA here is from genome assembly GCA_037101425.1 of Elopichthys bambusa. Lineage (NCBI taxonomy): Eukaryota > Metazoa > Chordata > Actinopteri > Cypriniformes > Xenocyprididae > Elopichthys > Elopichthys bambusa. Next base: position 12,644,029 of record CM074442.1, on the reverse strand, counting down.
TCCTATTCTTCAAGCAACTCAAGTTTTTTGCCATGAATTTGTAAATTTTTGATGACTGGATTTTATTTGGTTAGACTGGAGAGGAGATGTTGGCAGAGGATCACTATAAAAGCCAGAGCATCCAGAAAAAGACAAGAGAAGTACGCCAAAGGTGGACTGAACTCCAAAGGAAGATGGCAGAAAGAGGGGACAAACTACGACAGGCTGGCCAGCAGGAGCAACTCATGGAGCTGCTTCAGGTACTTGTACTCGAGCTCTGTTCTACTTTTGACTACTACAGGATAGCATTAAAGGCATTTATAAACTTATCCTTGAAATGTATTAGCAGAACAAGTTTGTCGTTCTTAAATCTTTTCTTTTGGGTCATTAAATTAAATGGGTTGAAATGAGCTATTTACATGGGAAAAATGCTCTCATTTCTATATTTTAAAGTTTATTTTGTTTATTTTCAGGATGCAAAATTGAAGATTGAGGCAATTGAGAGAATGTTACAGAATGCAATCAGGGGCCATGACCTTCGCTCAAGCAGACAGCTCCTAAAGGAGCACAAGCAGCTAGAGGAGGAAGCTCAAGAACTTGCAGAAAAAATCAACTCCATTGTCACCCGTGCCAAACACCTGGCCACTAACCATTTTGACTCTCAGCGCATTCTCAGGGAGACTGACACTTACCTGAAACTGTTAGTACTCATTTTTCCTCAAAAATGTTTTTCAAAGTGATAACTTACCTGTAATGAAAGTCTTGTTTTAAAGAAAACAATAGCTAATAAATTAATAATAAAATATAGGTACATGCCGGGTCAGTTAATACAAAACTGTAAGGAGTTGCTTTCTCTGCGTGTTTTAAGAAGCCTTTACCTTTGTTTTATTTGCCAGATTTAAGTCTTTACAGAGACCTTTGGATCATCGCCGAAGCCAGTTAGAGGCAGATGTGGCTCTATATAGCTTTTACCATGATGTAGACCTAGAGCTAAACTGGATATCAGAGCATCACCCTGTAGCTGATATGACAAACTATGAAAGATCTCTGGCTGGGGCAGTTAGCCTGCTTCAGAAACATAAGGTATGATTAGATACGAGTGTATGAATATTGCTGGGGATGAAATTACCTATTCAAAAATACAATGTAGATTCCCAATAGGGGTGTGATTTACAGCTTTTATATCGCTATGTATGCTTCAATTTACTAACTTAAAGAAAGGACTGTACATTTCTTTGTAACATTTCAGAGTAAAGCTGTATTCATTATAACTGTTAAATCTTTTAAAACCCCCTCTAGGACCTGCAGGCAGAGGTGAATGCCCACAGAAAGTACCTGCAACGAATACTGGACAGAGGACAAGCCATGGCCCGGTCCAATCAGTGGAATGGTCAGGAAGTGCAGCAAAGGTGCGAGCAACTGACTGCAGAGTGGGAGGAGTTAGGGGAATCATGTGAGAAACGGTCCAGCGAACTTAACAAGGCAGTTACACGGGAGCAGGTAAAAGTGTAGGAGTGTTTGCAGTTTTTTTGGTCCAGTAATTATTCAAGCCATTAGTGTTAACTTTTTTTTTCTGATGGACAGCTTTTGCTTGACTGCAATGAGCTGGAAACGCTTCTGTCAGAAACATCAGCTTTGGTCAGCACTGATTATGGCAAGAATGAATTAGCTACTCAGAGTCTAATAAAGCAGCATGAGGTGAGTAATCTTTAGCTTGTACTAATGCAATAGCTTAAGGTTTTAACATGTTAACACATACCGGTTTGGTTTTTCCAGGGTGTGGAGGGGCAGATTGAGGTACTTGCTGCTCAAGTAGATGAACTCAAGTCCAACGTTAAGCAGGCTGTATGTGTGTGGGGTTTAGAGGAGTTGAACAAGCCCTACAACCACATTAAATCTAAGCTTAGTGAGGTTCAGCACTCAGCGACAGTCAGGTAAAACAACAATCAGTAGATAAATCAGGACAACTAACAGAAGTACACACCATCATGTTTCTTTGCAGTGTTAAAATAAACATGTCTCATTATAACAGAGAGCAGAGGCTTAGAGAGACCCTAAACCTACATGAATTTAAACGTGAGTCTGCTGAATTGGAGGAATGGATCGCTCAGCAGAAACAGATTGCCACTTCTAATGACTTTGGGAGTGATTATGAAAATGCACTGGTGAGACTAACTATCTGTGGCAGACCACCTGTCCAAAGATTTGTCACTGTCCTGCATATTTACCTTTAAACTACTTAGCACTGTACTTTAATTGGTTAAGGTCCAAGAATTTTTAGAGAAAAATCAAGAGTTTGCTAAAGGTATTTTAGGGCTGTCATTTTTCATGTTTAATTAAGATATTAATACAAATATATATTAACACATTTTCTGAATTTGATATTACAGTTTCAATTAATATTAATCCAATAGTGGGTATAAAAAAAAAACACACTATCAACTTAATATTAATATTCTCCAGTTAATATATTGATAATGTTTCTTTAGCTTTAGTACAGTGACAAAATAAAAGCCAATCATTTAATTATTTACAATATCACACATATTATTTTCCCATTATTTTATTTCTTTAAGCTTATTATTTATTATTTTCACACTTATTACTTGCCCCTAGCAATTTTCATATTTTCTGGGACCTTGCCATCAAAATATGTGAAACCTTATTTAACTATTTAAAAACTATTAAAATGTTTCAAATTTCAGTATGATTCATAAATTGAATCCTGTATCTTGAGGATTAGATAAACAGTTATGCGTGTTGTCTGTGATCAGGATCTGTCTAAGCACCTCTTGTTTCATGTTAGCAACTGCGTGGGAGATTTGAGGTATTCTTAAAGCAGCTGGAGGTGGGACTGGAGAGGATGCACACCTGTGAAGAGTTGGCTGACAAACTCATCAAAACTAATCACCCTGAGAGCAGCTTCATCCGAGAAACACAGAGTCTACTAAGGTAATGGCATGTGATCAGGAAATATATATATATATAAACAAAATATTATAAACAAATACAGTAATTGTGTTAAATAAAATTGTGTTAAATAAAATTACTTTTGTTTGTGATGTGTCAGACCTGTGCATATAGTTACATAATTTTACAGTCTATAGATATCATTTGCAGTTCATACTTACACGAAGTCTATTGTATGACTGACAGAGAATCATGGGAAGACCTGCAGAACTTATCCAAAGATCGTATAGAAAAGCTACGTAAATCTGAGGAATGTCACAAATTCTACAAAGACCTGACTGATGCACTAGGACAGATAAAGGTATCCGGTCCAGCTGTGCAATAAAGTCATGCTGTTGATTAATATGATAAACATATCTGCCCTTGTGCTTTTCTTGTACCAGGAGAGGTACAAAAGTGTTCCTGATGACATAGCCAAAGATCTGAAGGGGGTGCTGTCACAGCTACGGAAACATGAAGCTCTTGTACATGAGCTGGCCGGAACAGAGCAACAGGTACATAAAAAGAGCATTCATTACAGGTGTGCTCTGTAATTGCACTGGTGAAATGCCATCATCTTGGAGTAAGACTATACTGACACCTAGTGGGTTGCATGGATGCTATTGTGCAAAGTGAAAAACTACTGAGTACATCGTCAAATGAATTATTGTTGTATATATGTATTAAGTTGGTTATTGGTATATATATATATATATATAATTTTATGGAGTGTTTAAATATCTTAACGTTGTGATGACTCGGTTGTTTCTCTATGCCTATTTGAACTCACTTACCTGGTTTTCTGCTGTTAAATAATGGATTTTTATTTATTTTGCTGGTTCAAGTTGTGTCTTAGACAGTTTTGTCAACGATGTTTTCCGTCATCTGTAGCCCATTTATCTGTGACGCTGTCTTAGTGGAGAGGGTGTGTGTGGGGTTGCAAGAATTTATGAATTACCTGACTCAGTGACTTTCTTGATCTCTCCTTTGTTTAAAATACTCAAATACTACAAACGACGAATTCTTCGGCACCAAATAATACTTTTCTCCGTATCCGAATCGTGATCCCTTCCCTCTTTTCCTCGTTGCGCCGTTAGCTCGCACGTTTTGCGCCTAGTAGCTTTACCTGCACTGCCGTCTGATTGGTCGCCTTCAGTTTCATTCTGACAAGGAATATGAGATGTTCTGTGAAAATGTACAACTTAAAAAAATGTAGAAGTAGAAAGAATGAATGAAATAATTAGCAAATAAATAAATAAATGGTTTACAAAATAATTACTCTGCAAATAAGTAAATAAATAAATAAACAATTTACAAATGCTCACATAAATCTCTTTCTTGGTTTCAGTGTTTACTTTTTGTAATTTTTCTACAGCTTCAGGAGCTGTTGGATGGAACTGACGCCATTCTGGATATGTGCTCTCCTGAGCTGAAGGTGGTGTTGCAGAAGCTGCAGCAGGAGGTGGTAGAGAGCTGGGAAAATCTCCGTATGCGCATGGAGCAGAGGGAGGAGGAGCTGCTGTCAGCTAAGGACCGCTACATGTTCCTCAACACGGTAGCCTACACTCATAGTACATTTTTAAAAGAAGATTTTAAACTCCAAGGTTTGATTTGGTGGAAAATTAGAAAATATTGTTTGAAAACTAATTTATAACCATTTCATATTGCCTTGTTCCTCAGGCACAGGACTACTCCCTCTGGTGCTCCCAGGTGCTGAGTGGGATGAAGGCAGAGGAGTCCATTAGAGACGTTGCTACCTGTGATCTGCAGTTGTTGCAGCATCAGCAGCTCTGGGCTGAGATTGTGGCACATGAGGAGACATATGCTCAGGCCATATCCATGGGCCAGGACCAACTGGAGCATGACATACCTGATGCTAGAGAAGTGAGAAACTCAGATTTGTCTGATTTATACAACAACATTGCAAACTGTAATATTATTTATCAAATTGACATGAGAGACAAAAATATAAGCACTGAATACATACCAAATACATGTTTAAACATTCTGTATGGCCATCAGATCCAAGAGAAACTGAAAGCTCTGCAAGAAGAGAAAGAGACACTTTCTGATAACTGGCAGTCCAAGCAGAAATGGCTGGAGAACACATATCTGGAGCAGGTGTTTTACAGAGACACTGAGCACATGGAAAAAATCACTAACTCTCAAGAGGTTAGTGCTCCTGTAAACTACACTGTAAAACTCAATAAGTTCAGAATACTCAAAACATTTGAGGAAACTTATTACCTCAAAACATTTAAGTAATCTAACTTTTTTTTTTTTTTAAGTTAGTAGAACTTTACATTTTTGTGACAAGTGGGGCAAGGCCGAGAGCCATGGAAGCGGAGCAAGGCCAGTGTTGTTCACAGGTGTTTCTCATTAACAATCACGTCACCAGCATCCCTTCGCTCCCACAGTTCTCAGCCTCACCCCACTCATCATAATGTTAATTACATACAGTTTATTTACATAAACATCACATTCAGATCTTGGTATAGCAAATAACACATGCTAATATAACTATCAAAGAGACTGTCATTATATACCTGCATGTATATAATAAAACAACATACAGTATATGTGGTCTTAAAAGCTTTGCAGCCCATACTCAACCTAACCACAGGCTCTACTCTTCACCACAATGGTAAAGAGTAATTTCTATTAAAAAAATATTGTGCAAAAACACAAAAAAACATTTAAAGGGATAGTTCATCTAAAAATGAAAATTATCCCATGACCGTACGCAGAATGCGCAAGTTGACTTGCAGCAAATGAGCAATCCTCTGACACTACGTATGACGCAGAATGTTGTGGTATTGTAAGCTTAGACGCCTCTAGCGGTTCAAACAAATAGGGCTGTGCAACAAATTTAAGGTCCTCTTCTCTTATATCAAAATCCTCAGAAATTTCTCATTAAAAAAAATCATCGTTTTAGACTTATAATCCGTGACCGGTGATTTGTCTTGCTCTATCCTCTGCACCTCCGCGTTCGTCATTACGTTGTGTGTCAGGTCAAAGGATGCTCTTGCGCATTCTGCGTACGGTCATCCGCTGGAAGCTAGTTATTTGAATTTATAAAGTTTTAAATATGGATATTTTTCGAACAAAAAAACATCGCTTCGCTTTAGAAGGCCTTTATTAACCCACTGGAGTCGTATGGATTACTTTTTTTGGTTTTTGGATGCATTCTTTTTTACTTCAAAATGCGGCCCCCCATTCACTGCCACTATAAACCTTGGAGGACTAAGGATATTTTTAAATATATCTCAGATTGTGTTCGTCTGAAAGAAGAAAGTCATATACACCTAGGATGGCTTATGGGTTAGTATAGGGTTAGTATTTTTGGGTGAAATATCCCTTTAATTTCAACATTTATTTTCCTTATACAGTCTGACGCAAAGCATGCTGGGAATTAGAAATCTGCTGCATCTCAGTCATATTAAGTTCAACTTACTACAATCAAATTTTGAGTTCATGCAACTTTTTTCCTATTAAGTACAATCAACTTTAATTATGAACTTTAATTATTAGAGTGAAATTATTTATTAAGTTCACTGTTCAGTTTTATAGTGTAGCAAGAATTACTTTCATTTACATTTGAACATGGTGATCTGGTGACCTCTTAAATAATTATGCATATAGTATTAGTTCACAAATTCATTTCAGAATCAAGTTTGTAGTTAGACATTCATATTTTTAAAGCTAGCTAACAACATCAGTTTCTTTGCAGATCCAGTTGAAGAACAGTGATTTGGGAACGACAGTGGATGATGTAGAAACTTTGATTAAACGCCACGAAGCCTTTGAAAAACTTCTTAATTCTCAGGAAGACAAGGTGGGTTGGTTTTCTTTCTGCAGCCTATTGTATGGTATGAAGCATTTAACACAAAGTGACATTTTCAGACTAAGTACAGATGAAAGAATGTCTTATCACGTTGTGTAGATGGTGGCTCTTCAGGAGTCAGCAGAGCGTTTAAGGACAGAAGGTTTGAATCGAGAAAAAAGCACCAACATTAAGAACAAACTGAAAGCTCTCCAGGAGAGGAGGGAACGCATCAAAGATCTGTCTGAAAAACGCAGAGAGGATCTTGAGATCTCGAAGCTTCTCTGTATTTTCAACCGAGATGTGTCAGAGGTACTTTTCATTTCCAAGTGACCTTAAACAGATAGAAACAAACAATTTAATTGATTGGTTTATGATATTTGTTTGTATTCTAGGCAGAGGAATGGATCACAGACCGTATGAATAAGATACAAGAAGACTCCAAAATGGACATGAGCAACCTTCAGACTAAAATGAAGATACTGCAGAAGCATCAGGTGTTTGAAGCAGAGATTCTGGCCCATGTAAATATCATTGAATCTGTCCAGCAGGTGAGTCCTGTAACAAAGTCACAAGGTGGTTCAGTAGTCAGTAAGAGATAATCCTATATTTATTTATTCTTCTTTTAGTCTTCATACATATATTTAACATAGTTTGTCACATATTTGTCACAAGGCTGGAAATGAACTGCTGACCATGCGGCATCCGAAATCAAAGGAGATACGGCAGACCATTTCTGCGCTGATCTCTCATTGGGAGGCTCTGAAGCAAGCAGTTGCAGCCCGTGGAAAAGTTCTTGAGGATAACCGTGATTTTCTTGAGTTCCTGCAGAAAGTGGAACAGGTTGAAGTTTGGATTAGGCAAAAGGTGAATAAATGAGGCCATTCCATAACAAATTGTTGAAAACATGCGTTGATATACACAGTACTCGTATACTAGTTAATGTTTGGTTTCACTTGCTTTCTTTGCTGCAGGAGGTGATGATAAATGTTGGTGATGTCGGAGAGGATTATGAACATGGTCAACAACTGCTCAAGAAGCTCAGTGAATTCAGAGGCTCAGGTTCTGGAGTAAGTCTGGTGTTCTGCTTGATTTAGCAACTTAAAGAAAAACACATCAACTACACCGTATGATAATTACATACCGTAGGCTTTGCATATTATATTGGCAGCATATTGCTTAGTGCAGTAACATTCTTTCACTAAGTAGTTTTCATCATTTTCAGGATGTCACTGTTGATGATGCTCACATCAAGACAATCAACACTCTGGCAGCCCGGCTAGAGAGACAGAACAGTGATGAATTGGCGACTGTGAGAAAGCGCAGGCAGCAGCTCAATGAACGGTACAGCCTCCTATATTTTAACTGAGATCATGTTCATTTAATAAAATACACTTGTCCTCTGTTATATCTTGAATATTGTTGTTTGTTTTGACTTGTCACCTTCCCGACAGATGGAGTAATTTCCATGGCAACCTGAGCAGCTATAAGAGGAAGCTAGAGGCAGCGCTAGAAGTCCATGCCTTAATTCGAGAGCTAGAGGAAGTCCGGGACAGAGCTGGAGAGAAAGTGCGTGAGAGAGAGACTGTATAGCTATTAAATGATATGTATTTGAATTTGAACTCAACTTTGGCTTGGAACCCAATATAATACTCAATTTATCAAATCAGCAAGATTGTAATTGCTTAAATGTCTTTAGTTCTTTCATTTTGATGAATATACATAAATGTAATTTAAATTATTTAATATTTAATTTTACAATAGAACAATATTTTTGAATATATTTAAGGAAATATTCTTAATTTAATTTAATTTTTGGGCCACAGATGCTACTGCTCCAGGGTCAGGGCTGTGGAGTGGATGTGGAGAGTGTGGAAAACCTCATTCGCAGACACGAGGAGATGGAGAGGGAGGCGAGAGTCATCCAGGAGAGAGGCGCTGTGAGTAGACTGGACAGCTGTAATACAAAGAACACATTCATCCATATTAATCAGTGCACTGTGGGTAGCACGTCCTATACAATATCTATTGTGTGTGCTGGCTTTGTGGTTAAAGGCTTTATAGAAAAACTCTCAGCACCTTCCAATGAAGGAACTGCTGTAAGTACAAAAGCCTTTAAATAAATCATTCATGGTGCATTATATGCTGTAGTGTGAGGGTTTGTGTAAATCACTAAAGCTAGTCTGCTTACAAGAAGGGTTACAAAGAACACAATTGCTCTAATTTGTAAAACCAGGCCTTGGAGAAGGACACTAAAGATCGGTTGAGGAGACACTGTGATCTGTCTGACAAACTTAGTAAGAAGCAGGAAGAGGTCAACATTGCTTTAGTGAAGCTGGACAAGGAAATCAAACAAAGGTATGCTGCCATTAGTTGCTGTATTCTTAGTTTATAAAAATAACAATAATGTGATATTTAAATAATATGGTAAAAATGAATATAAAATATACATAAAATAAGAAAGAATACACTTTGTTGTGTAGGAAGGAGCGGTTGCAGGAGTCTCATCAGCTGCAACTGTTTAAAGCTAACCAGCGCCTCCTGTTGGACTGGAACCTGAAGCAAAGCAATGAGATGGCAAAGAAAGGCCTGCCAAAGAATAAGACTGAAGCTGAGAGTTTCATACTAGAGCACCAGAACTGGAAGGTATTTAAAAATGGCAGATTATTGTTCTTGTTTTGTGTATTCTTATCTTTTTCTGTAAGAAATACAAAGCTAAATGTAATATATTTACCTTTATTTAATTATCAGATGCTTTGATCCAAAGCAACTTAAAAATGAGTAACATCTCAAGTAATATGTCATAGTACATTGTACTAACATTGTACTGTTAGATGGTACCAGACTTCAAATGTATCAACATTTAACGATTGCAGGCTGAGATTGATGCCCGCAGTGAGCGTATAGATTCAGTTAAGAGTTTTGGACAGAATCTCGTGAAGTCTGGACACAGCGATTCAGCGGAGATTAAAGAAGCCCTACACAAGTTGGAGGATGCCAAAACAAAGCTTGCTCAAGCTTGGGAGGACCGAAAGAAAACTCTGGATCAAGCACTGAAGCTTCAGGTGACTTAGGATAACAGCAGGATGTTTTGCTTCATTAAGTTTCTGTTTATTCTAGAGTATTTGTGAGGTATTATGTGGAGCATAATGAGATATTGATTGGTTGCAGATATTTCTGGGCTATACTGACCAGACTGAGAGCTGGATGAGTAACAGGGAGGCTTTCTTGACCAATGAAGATCTTGGGGTAAGAGCTTCATTTCTTGGACCCCATTAAAGGGCAGAGTAACATTTCACCTTATAAGAAAACAAAATGCCCTTGGTTGTTTTATTCTCTGTAACTTTGAAAATGGATGCTGAAAGATGTTTCACACTGTCATTGTAGGGTTCATTATCAGAGGTGGAGGCTCTTCAGAGGAAGCACTCTCTGTTTGAGAACTCTCTAGAAGCTCAGATGGAGCAGGTGGCAGAGGCTGACAGATATGCTCAACAGCTCATACAGGCACAGCACTATGACTCTGACAACATCAAGAAGAAGACTAAAGCTATTCTGCTCAGGTATGCAGTAAACAAACAAAACTCACTTCCCTTGTAAAAAAGAATTATGCTTTAGCACACTTTTAAAAAAACTAATTACAGAAATAATATTTAAAAGCATATACAAAGTGCTAACTGAATGTAATTTTTATGGACACTTAACTGCATGTTAATTGCAATTAAGTAAAAATATATTATAGTTTATCATTTATATTGTTATTATATTATAGTTCATTTATATGAAATGCATTTAGCTGAATTTCAGAGTGCCTTTTGACCCACTTAAGAAGGATATATGTACAGCTTTATTTGTAATTTCTTTGAAATATGGTTAATGTGTACTGCAAAATGTACTGACAAGCATTTATGGTAAACTGTGTATTTATATTTATTTGTAATTACACATTTAACAATACATTTAAGTAATTAATTTTTTTTTTTAAATGTACTTAAATGAAACTTAAAAATTAAAAATATATCAACTTTAAATGTCATATTAAATAAGACTATAATTAAAATTTTAATTAAGTACATAACGTGCTTTAGTATGTTAGTCAACACATTAAAATACGTATATTAAAGCATGGCAAATGATTATTAAAAGTATATTTTAAAGTAAAACCTTTAACTGTGCCTTTTTTATTACATTATTACAAAGTGACCTTTTATTTTATTAATATTATATGATCTGCAAGACAAATATACTTTTAAGATTTTAAGAACACTACAAGTGCACATTCAATACATTTAAGTGCACTTCTTTTTCAGAAGGGTTCAAAAACATTATAAAGTACTGTTTAAGTAAAATTCCTTTTTTAAAGGAAGGACAAATTACTGGAAATGAGCAAAGCCAGACGAAAAGCTTTGGAAGAATCTCTACAGCTGCAGAAATTCCTGGAAGGAAGCTATGAGGTGTGTGAAGAAAAAAACTCTGAATTTGAAAAATAGAGAGATGACATCTATGTAGTCTGATCTATTTTACACATCGGTATATTTTTTACAAAGTTAAATTCTCTTTTGTAAAGGTTTCCTCATGGTTGAATGAGAAGAACTCTGTGGCTGTTGATGAGAGCTGGAGAGATCCTATCAACCTACAGGCAAAGCTACTAAAACACCAGAGCTTTGAGGCAGAGATTCTGGCTAACCGCAACAGAGTGCAGAGCCTCATGAAAGTATGACTCTTAAAAGAATGTCTAAATATATCTTAATCTTTCTCTATTTGTATGAAATTCAGACTTAAAAAAGCATCAGCAGCGTTTAGCCTAAAACAGGAAATGTTTCCTCAGGAGGGTGAAAACATGCTAACATCTAGTCATCCTGCTAAAAGCAAGATAAAACCACGAATAAAGGATGTCGATGACAGCTGGGACCAGCTTTTAAGCAACTGCAAACAGAAGAAGTCACGTCTACAACAAGCATATCAGGTACAGCATGCTAAAACTCGTGTGAAAACACATTGTCTGACAATAAATATTAGATACACCAGCATACTCTCATGACTTTCAGATTTACTGACTCTGGTCTGAAATATCATCTTGGATATGGGGTTTTTGTTTGCCTTTTCTTGGTTTTCCTCTAGGCGTTGCAGTTTCAGCGCTCTTTGGATGACATTGAGGAGTGGCTTGGATTAGTTGAGGTAGAAGTGGCGAATGAGGACTGTGGGGGAGACCTTGTCTCAGTTGGTAGGCTGCTTAAGGCCCTGCAGGGTCTGGAAGAAATGGTAGATGCACACATGGAGAAGGTCCAGGGGCTGGTGGACATAGCCAAACACTTCAGCTCTCAAGGCAACTTCCTTGCAGAAAATATACAGCAGAGGGTTTGGGAGGTGGTCAAGAGGTATGTTTTTGTTCAGACCCCAATGTTCAAAGAAAAACAGCTCATCTTACTGTAGAAAAAGTTTAGTTTCTGTAGATAGTAGATAGTCTGAAAGTAGTGGTCCAATGGTCCAAATCAAAATTTGATGGGCAAAAACTAAATTTGATAGTCTCTTATTCACAAGCAAGAAATATTGCTCAAGATTAAACATTAATGTGGCCACTATTTAGTTTTGAATTGTCATTAAAATTATCTAAAACATAACACACCACATGATTGCTGTGTCATACTACATGTAATCCTATAGCATATGTGGTATTATGTTTTATTACATTTGATTGACAGACCGAGTGAAAAACACTGACATTTAATCATTTCTCTCAGGTATAATGGCCTGGCTGAGCCGCTGCAGGCCCGCAGGGAAACTCTGGAGTCATGGCAGCTGCTGTTCCAGTTCTACAGGGACTTAGAGGATGAGCTGCTGTGGATTCAGAATAAGCTGCAGGCCACAGCCACAAAAGACTGGGGCACATCCCTGCAGAGCATACAAACCATAGTCAAAAAACATCAGGTTAGTCTGGTCCTGAAATCTGTAACTTATACTTAAGTTTAACATGTGCTTCTAAACTTTGCTGGACTGTAGTCCTGGCTTTCCGCTTTGCTTTTTTTTTATTTCTTTTTTTTACAGGACTTCTCAGCTAGCATAAAGAGCCACTACTGATATGCTAATACCTTCCCTCACAGGTTATGATGCAGGAAATTGAGAACCGAACCCCTCTAATCATGGCTGTACAGGAGGCAGGACAGAACCTGGTGCGAGGACAACACTTTGCATCACGTGAGATCAGTGAAAGACTTGCTGAGTTAAAGAAGAACTTTGACACTCTAAAGAAAGAGTCAACAAATAAAGATCGCCTGCTTCAACAAGCACTAAACATTCAGACCTTTCTCTCAGAGGTGTGTTACTAGTTCATAAAGTAATGTGATTCACATATATATATATATATATATTAAATCTGATGTCTGATGTCTCTCCATTATGACACAGGTTTCCCAACTGGAGCAATGGATGGGGGAACAAAGGCCTGTATTAGAGTCTAGGGACTATGGAAAGAGTGAGGAGGCCACTGAAGCTTTCCTCAGGAAACTGGACACAGTTGACCTAGAGTTGGAAAGCCAGCATGGAAAAGTAGAGGCACTCCTGAAAACCGGCACTGATCTAGAGAAGTCCCAGCATCCCAACAGGTGCAGCCATTCAGTCATATGAGCACTGATTAATTGAACTAACGGCTTTGCCATCAGAGATGTCAGCAGAATGTTACTCAACACATTTGGTTCAAGAAGACATGACAGTACAAAATAGTTTGTTGTTGAAGGCAGAAGAATATATAGTATATCATGTTCTCATACACTACTGTTCAAAGGTTAGGGCTCGGTAAGATTTTGAAAGAAGTCTCTGTAACACTTTAGTATGGGGAACACATTCATTATTAACTATGACTTTTCCCTCAATAAACTCCTAATTTACTGCTTATTAGTAGGTAGTTGTTGTAGTTGTTAAGTTTACGTATTGGGATGTAGAATATGGTAGAATAAGGCATGTAATATTGTGAAATACTATTAAAATTTTAAATAACAGTTTTTTATTTTACTATATTTTAAAATTCACATGATAGCAAAGCTTAATTTTCAGCATCATTACTCCAGTCTTTAGAGTCTTTAGATTCTTCGGGAATTCTAACTATTGTGCTGATTTGGTGCTGTTGAAAACACTTGTGCTGCTAAATATTTTGTGGAAACCATGATACATTTTTTCAGGACTGGAATTAAAAGAAAGCTCAAAAGAACAGCATGTATTTGAATTAGAAATTCTTTTTAATACTAAAATGATTAATTTCTTTAAAAATCTTACTGACCCCAAACTTTTGAACTTTTGAACTCTAGTATAAATGTCTGAAATAATGATGTTTTGACTTAAAATGTGTCTTTGCAGCCATTTAGTATGTAAGAGCCTTAAAGATATGCAGAGTGAGTTTGAGACACTACTACAGCTGTCTGCTGAACGTCGCACTGAGTTGGAAAATCAGTACAATCTCTATGTATTTGAGAGAGAAGCCAGAGACCTACACAACTGGCTCCTTTCTCGCAAGACCATAGCGGAGTCTGATGATTTTGGACAAGATCTGGAAGTGGTGGAGGTAAGAATGCATCAAAATTAGTTTGCCAAGAGAGCAAAAACACGCTATACAATTTTAAGATTGATGTAATCTTTATATATTCACCTATATCTGTTAAATATTGTTTATTTTCCTACATGGCACATTATTTGTTCTTATAGATCATGTATTATATGTCTAACATGGTTACTTAAAAAAAAAAAAAAAACCTTTTGTAACTGTAAGAACTATTTTAATAATCAAAATAATTAACTTGATTGCTCTTATTATTATTATTATTAGGCACTGCAGAAGAAGTTTGAGGATTTTGCAGAAGAGGTCAGCACTCTGGGCCAGAGTAAGCTGAGTACTGTCCAAAAGCTGAAGCAGACAGTGCAGTCATCAGAGGCACAGCAAAGAGAGAGAGATCTACTGAAGCTCTGGGAGAATTTAAACAAGGCTATGAAAGCAAGAGCAGAGGTAATATTAAAAAATAAACAATGGCAGTTCTTCTAACGTTCTGCTCACTGTTTATATTTGACTGATGTAAAAGATTGAGCTTCTTCTTAGAGTAATAATAGCATGTTTTTGACAGAACCTGCGTTCCGCTCGAGAGGTTCACCAGTTTGACCATGACCTGGATGAGCTTAAGAGCTGGATGAGTGAAAAAGAGGTGGCTCTGGACTCTGAGGAGCAGGAGAACGACCTGCTGAGTGTCCAAGCTCTCATTCGCCAACATGAAGGCTTAGAGGTACCCAATATTCATACGCAGTTGTTACTATCAGCCTGATGTTTAATTCAAAACATTTAAACATTTACCACAGGTGGATTTTTAATAGTGCAACCATTTGTTTTATCAGAGGGACCTTGCAGTGATAGAAGACGACGTGTCTCGTCGAAAAGAAGAAGGCAAAGCTCTGGTCCGCAGGTGTCCTCGAGTGAAGGACAGTTTGAGCAAGAGGCTGCAGGAAATGGAAGAGATCTGGAGCAGCCTGCTGGAGAAGGCCAACCAGCGCAGACAAAGACTTCAACAGGCAGAGGCCGTTCAGAGATATCTGACTGAATGGAGAGAGCTGATGTATGCAATGTTTTCCTTTTTTGGCTGTATTCATGTGTTGTTCTGCTGTTTTACATTTATGCTGTTGATACTGTTTTAGGGGCTGGCTTAAGGAGACATTGTCCCTAGTGTCAGGGGATGGGGTTGGAGGCGAGGTTAAGGACCTGGAGCAACTGATTAAAAGACACAATGAGTACCGCACACAGATTGACAGGCAACTAGACAAATCAGAAAAGATTAAAAGCGAAGGGAGACGTCTGATGGAAGAGGGGAACTTCATGAGTCACGAGGTACGCCACTTACACCTGAAGGCTGGAATACACAAATTTTTGCCCCAATTTGCAGTCTGAAATAGTTGATGTTAGTAAAAATAAGAGCTAGTCTGCAGATATTGGGCAGTCGGAGTGGACAGATTTCATTTAAAATATTTCATAGTGTGCAGTGTTGTTATTGTTAACTAAAACTATAAAAAATGGTTTTTTTTATGAATTGAAATAAAGTTGTAATAATAATTGCTGTAATAAAGCTCTAAAATAATAATAATACTTTAGAAATGTTACAATAGCATCTAACTAAATTAAAATAAAATAGAAGTACTAAAACATTTTAACCCTTGTGTATTGTTCAAATTCACTACCCTTTCGTTATGTTCGGGATGAAAACATCCACTAAATTAAATTGCTGTAAAAATGTACCAGATACATTTTTTTTTTTTCAAAATTGTTTGCATAAATCTGTTAATCAACCTCAGTCCTGATCAAAACTACTAAATAAAAAAATCCAGGATTTGTACTCTTTAATTGCCAAGTTCATAAATTATGTCACTGATTTGAGAGAAAAAATACACAAAATTTCCAAAAAGTGATTGTGGACTGGATATTTTTTTTTACCTTTTATCACAGTCTTGGACATGTGAAAGATTAGTAACAACATTGGCTTTGATGCATTGTTAGTTTTTGTGCAGCATCAGATTTCAATTTTTTCTCCCTCATTTACTGTTCATGGCTGTTTTTGCCCCATTGACTTCTATTATAATGACATTTTTTGATTGCAAAGCCATGACACCATATAATCATGCATTCTTGATTGTTGGTGGTTTTCCCTGTTGGGAAGAGGTAAAATTTGTCATTTTTACAGTTGATCACCAGGTGGCACCATTAACCCTTTAGATAGGCATGTGCAAAAAAAAAAAAAAAAAAAAAAGGCTTAAGTTTCTGTCTTTTATATATGGAGTTATATGGAGTATAACAGCATATTATAGTGTGTGTGTGTGTGTGTGTGTCTCTGTGTGTGTGAGTGAGAGAGAGACTTTACCTTGTTGTTGAAGGCAGAAGAATATATAGTATATCATGTTCTCAAACACCAACTTACCTTGATGCGTCTGGGAAAATCAAAATATGCACCTCAGCTCTCAGAACTACATGGAGTAAACAAAAACAAAGTAAGTGTATTTATGCACCTGCTGCCTTTTGATGGTAAGAAGTACGGACGGCCTATGTGTGAAATGCTTGTCCTCTCTATGACGAGCTGGTCTCTGCAGCTTGTCGTCAAAACGCAGAGCTCTGCTGATTTCATGGAATCTTGAGAGGGACATGGTGGCTCTGAAAATTGCACGACCACTGCGACCATCCCACAGGCAACGTGTGGACTCCCCTCTGGACCTGTAGATGCTGGCCAAAATCAGTAACCCCGTGCAGGCATGGAGATCTGTGGAGTCTACCCCGGTCCAGTTTCTCATTGTGCGGCGCCCATGGAGGTTGGTCATGCTGACAACGGGGTTAATCATCTCCTCCGTAAAAAACAGACTGAACACAGAATCCACGTTCTGGACCCTCGCGATGGCATAACGCGTCGGCCCTGGAGTCACGCCTCTGGTAGGCTGAAGAAAGGGAGTTGTCTCCACGTTGGTGGAAAACCACACTTCGCTGTTTCTCCCAATCCACCCAGATCCAGGATCCTCTGAATCCTCCTCGCCTTCAGTGGAAGCTGGAGAGGATGATGAGGGTGCCACAGCAAAATCAGGATCTGACTCTCCTGAGTCTGTGGTGTCAGAGGGAGAAGACAATACATCCTGCAGCTCGCTGGAGGGGTCAGGCTGCATAATCATTTCTAAAACTTCGGTACAAGTCAAGCCCTTTCTCATGTTGCTTGCTGCTCTTCTCACCATCAAATGACCAGCAGGATGGCATGCAAGTGTTTAAATCCACCTACCCTGTTTTTGTTTAGTCTGTACTTCTCACCTTTAAAAGGCAGCAGGTGCATAAATACACTTACTTTGTTTTTGTTTACTCCATGTAGTTCTGAGAGCTGAGGTGCATATTTTGATTTTACAACAAGGTAAGTTGGCGTAAAGTCTCTCTCTCACTCACTCACACACACAGACACACACACGCACACACACACACACACACACACACACACACACACACTATAATATGCTGTTATACTCCATATAACTTTTTTTTGCACAGGCCTATCTAAAGGGATAATGGTGCCA
Organism: Elopichthys bambusa; assembly: GCA_037101425.1. NCBI lineage: Eukaryota > Metazoa > Chordata > Actinopteri > Cypriniformes > Xenocyprididae > Elopichthys > Elopichthys bambusa. The sequence continues at coordinate 12,626,214 of CM074442.1, read as the reverse complement.
CCTGGTGATCAACAGTAAAAATTACAAATTTGACCTCTTCCCAACAGGGAAAACCATCAACAATCAGAATGCATGATTATATGGTGTCATGGCTTTGCAATCAAACAATGTCGTTATAATGGTAGTCAATGGGGCAAAAACAGCCACGAACAGTAAATGAGGGAGAAAAAATTAAAATCTGATGCTGCACAAAAACTAACAATGCATCAAAGCCAATGTTGTTACTAATCTTTCACATGTCCAAGACTGTGATAAAAGGTAAAAAAAAAAAATCCAGTCCACAATCACTTTTTATATTGAAAATAAGTCATTTTGTGTGTGTTTTTCCCCAAGTTAGTGACATCATTTATGAACTTGGCAAATAAGAGTAAAAAACATTTAGTAGTTTTGATCAGGACTGAGGTTGATTAATAGATTTATGCAAACAATTTTGAAAAAAATATTTATCTGATACATTTTTACAGCAGTTTAATTTAGTGGATGTTTTCACCCTGAACATAACAAAAGGGTAGTGAATTTGCCCACAGTGTATTGTTGAGGTTTTTTTTTTAAATTTCAAAGCATTTTCCCAAAATATGTGTCAAAATAAGATTTGTCACCAAAAATCATTTCATTTGCTGAAACACAGAGAAAGTTGTGGCCAAATTAAGACTCAACAGCACCCCATAGTGGACGAAAACGTCCCCAACATAACATAAGGGTTAAGTTAGTTTTTAATTTTAAGGTCTAAATTAAAATTCTGGGATGCTGTAAAAATTTAATTCAGGTAGATTTAGAAAAGTTTCAATGCAACATTCTCTTCATCAGCAACATTTAATTAACAACAAAACATGATCAACATGTACAGTGTTCCTTTTGAATCTTTTTATAAATGCACTTTATACGTCACAGCAGATGGAAATAGGTCTTTAAAAAAATACTTGATGTTATTGTATATCTATGTCTTTGCAGCTGGAGGATCGTCTTGCGCAGCTGCAGGAGCTGGAGGTGCGGGTGCTGGAGGCCTGGGCTGAAAGGAGAGCTCAATATCAGGAAGACCTTGAACTGCAGCAACTGCAGAGAGAGCTGGAGCAGGCCGAGCACTGGCTCAACACCTATGAGAGCACACTCAGAGCAGAGGACTATGGGGTGAGGGTGTCTGCAGTTTATGGTTTACTGATTGAAGTATTTCTTTTTATGAATTTTGGGAATTGGGAAAATTATAAACAGCATAATACCTTAAAAAACAATTTCATGAAATCTAATTGTATCAAATGTGTGGACAGGACTCAGTATCAGATGTTTTGGAGTTAATGAAGAAGCAAGAGGATCTGGAAGCCATGATTCAAGCCCAGAGCGAGAGATTTAATGCCCTTCAAGCCAGAAGAATACAGGTAACAATTGTCTAATACAGATTACTCATACTAGCTTTTTGTTTTTCTCAATTTATTTACATTTTCAAATTCAAAAGCAGTTTCATGCCTTGTAAAAGCTGCAAACATCCACATTAATCAGTTTCAATTCACCCTCTTTGATTTCTCTGCTCTAACTTTGCTCTCCCAGAGACAGAAGAAGATAAAAGAAATTCATAGAGGTGACAATAGAGACAGCAGCATGAACAAGCCCATTCATGTAACATCACTAAAGCGAAAGCCATCTGAGCGCCCTGCTTTGCCCCCACGTCCCTCACTGACCAATCCTGTCCTAAAGAACAGCGGTGATAAGAGTGATAATTCATCCACACCCTCGCAAGTCCCTACAGCCAGGTCTACCATCCTGCGGAGAAACAGCAGTGATAAAACCGATTCCTCTGTGGTGTCACGAGTGGTATCAGGCCTCAGGAGCAACAGCAGCAGCGATAGAGATATCATAACATCCCCCGACAAACCATCCACCTCTGTTCTGGACAGCCCCAATTCCTCAGAAGCTTCTAGTGCTGTTTACAAACCCCATTATTTGCACAAGACTGAACACAACACATCTGAAGATGAGGTTGATACACCGAGACAGACCGAACCCTCCCTCGTTGTCATTGCCAAACCAAGGATCACTCCTAGGCGTCTGAAACCATCAACCCCTGATAAAGAGATTTGGGGTCCTCCTGAATCAAAACCCCCTGAGCCACCCTCCAAAGATGCAGAAATGGTCGACAACCAAAACTCAGAGGAGAGAAACCTTCCCCCTTCCACCCCACCAGAAAACCCTCAGTCATCTCCTCCATCTTCCCCTTCAGACCCAGATGAAGTTCAAGTACCCTCTTCTACTAACTCTCCAATAGCCCTCTCGACTGTTGCCACCAAGGTAAAGAAACACTTTTTTGTCCTTTTTGTTTTAGTTTCCACCTTTTTGGTCTGCAATTTGTGTCTCTTTCTAGATCAGAACAGGATGTGCCAAAATGGAGGGAACCTTGGAGATTAAACTGAAGCAAGGAGGAAATAAAGTAAGCTTTCCAACCAACACCAATGGTGATATTGATTAAAAAGCTCTCTCTGACATCCTTAGCTCCACTTCTTTGTTTATAGTGTGGTTTTGTTTCTGTAAGAGCACTTAATGGTGTAACATTGATCTGTTGGTTTGGATCAGGGCTTGGATCACTGGGAAACAGTCTATGCACTACTGGAAGAGGAGACACTCAATCTGTTTAAAGACCAAGATGCCGCCAGTGAGGTATGGCTCTACACACACACAACATGGTCACACACACACATATATTTGGCTAGACATGCTAGTGAAAACGGGACTCAGTGAGTGCTGTTTAATATTAATTAACTATATCTCCAGACAGACCAGGGTAAGTATTTCTGCAGACAACCCCACATCAGTGAGTTCACCAAATGATGACAACATTGTATCAATAAAGGAGATGTTTCTGTGGTGGACTTTGTGGACTCTGATTATTTTTCCTCTTTAATCCATGTCATTTAATATAGAATTGTACACGTTGGCCACCTATCACCTTGGCTGGAGCAGTTTGTAAAAACAATCCTTACTACAGAAGAAAGGAGCACACATTCAAACTCATGTGAGTTATAATGCCACCTGCTGTGAAAAAGGAACATCTGGTCACATTTCTGATGAAAAAAAAATCTATAATCTGTTTAATTCTGGTTTAGGTTGAGTGATGGCAGTCACTATCTGTTTGCCGCCTCATCTCAAGAAGAACAGCAAAAGTGGTTGAAGGAGCTTCAGAATTGCACAAATCCAACAATGTCTTCAGACAATCCTGGGTAACAACCTTCTAAACAAACACCTCTTCTGTGATGGGCATGTTTTTAATTTTTTAATTGAAATTCATTTTGATTTTACATCAAGGTAAGTTGGGGTAAAGTCTCTCTCTCACTCACACACACAGACACACACACACACACACACACACACAATATAATATGCTTTTTAAAAAATTCATTTTAGTGAGACATAAAGATAAATATGTCAAGGTGATACAACAGTCCTGCTTAATATTTTGTTGGAAACTGTGATTTGTTTTCAGGTTTCTTTGATATATAAAATGTTCAAAGGATTTGTGAAATGCAAAACTTTTGTAACATTATAAATGACTTTACTGTTACTTTTGATACACTTAATCCATTCTTGCTAAACAAAAGTATTTATTTATTTAAAATTAATTTCTTTAAAACTTTGTTCAAAAGTTTGTGGTCAGTAATACATATATATATATACATGTATATATTACTGACCACAAACTTTTGAAGTTTGGTGGTGTATATATTAACAAAACTACTTGACTGATAATTCATATTTGAAAAAACATTTGTCCTCCAAATAAAACTCAATGTGATGTAACCATCTGAAAGTATTACTGTAAAAAAATCATCTTAAAAATAATTTGACCTTTTTATGACAAGGCAAGGTTACTTCAGGTTTTGCATGTCACATGATTCCACATCCAACCTAAAAATGTAATATTTATAAGTGAATAATTCTTTGTAGTGTACACTCACATATGTTCAAGGTGTAAGGAAAATATATTCATTTTTACTAGCTGGATATTAAACTGAAACTTCAAAACCATAGGAAAACAACATGAAAACAAACAGTACATTTCATACAAGAACTTGAATATATTTATATTTGTAATATTATTTGTCTTTGATCCATTTACGTGTGTATCAGTTACTGAAAGAATTGGATTATCGAACAACAAGGTTTTCTCACATGCTTATATGATTGTCATGTTTGTCCCCATACAGAATTAACACTGAAGCAAGTAGAGAAAGCACAGTGCAGAGTGAGTCTGTGCCAGCCGACACATCTGACACACAAGTCTCCACCACAAAGTCGAAACAGGAAAAGGGTGAGAGAACAAACAGAGCCTGGGTACTTCTGTGCGTTTATGTGTGCCAATGTGTCTGCTTCTGCTTAACACTTACCATGGATTCGTATTAACAGAAGACTCCACGGAGAGCTGTGAGACAGAGAGAGAGCCACCACCAAAACCTCCCCACACTTATTACAACAAACACCGCTACCCTGATGGAGGAGAGAGCCAAGACTCAGGTGAGATCCCATAACTCCAGTGAGTCATGCATCTCAAAGTGTTGCTGTAAAATCTAATTACTGAAGGATAATTACTCTCTAGTATCGGAGCTTGGACTGTTTTTTAAACAGAAATTATGGTTTAATGTTTATGTGCTGGATAAATATATATTTGACATGTATCATAACATTTGTTGATATTTTATTGCTGTGGGTGTCACTTGTGTGTTTGAAACAGAATATTGCTTTTCTCTTCAGTGAGCATGACCCAAAATAAAAGAAGTCTACAGAGGAACCAGCCACCCCAATTCGCCCCGCCTCCTCCACCACAAAACGAGGCAGAGAATGGAGCCAAGGACAGGTCCAAAAACAGGAGTGTCTTTATGAAATTTTTCAAAAAATGATTTTTACATAATAGCAGATTTCACCTTCTCCTATAGCTTGATGTGGCAGTAGTTGACAGTTTACTTCTTTTAAAGGCTATTTATATTTTAATCTAATATTATACATTGATGTTGTTATTATTATACTCTGAAAAATTTGGTTTTCTTTAAAACTAATACTGCTGATCTAATGTCTTTTTTGTGATTACAGAAGTGGAATGACACCTCATAAATAATTGTTTAATATCTGAAAAGATATACAGTAAATGAGTGTTCACAAATAATGGTACAATGCAAATGTTAAAAACTAAAATCCATCAGATCAGTTTTTAGTATATGAATAAATATATATATATATATATATATATATATATATATATATATATATATATATATATATTTTTTTTTTTTTTTTTTTTTTTTTTTTCTTGGTATATGAATAAAAATCATGTGCTTAGCTCTGACTATTATATTTAAGGATTCTATTGCTGATGAATATGCATGCTGTGGAGTGGGTTCAGCAAAAGTGGGACATCAAGTGAAATGGGACAGTTTCATGATTTATAGCTTTTTAAGCTGGCCGAAGCAATTGGATATAACTGTCATAATCAATAATTGCCACAAGTGTCTTGTTCTACAAGAACAAAAAAAAAAAAAAAGCAGGGAAAGTTGTGCTTACTGTGTTCAAAGGTCTATAAATATTAATTTTAAATTATTAAATATTTCAATACACTTAGATTTAGCACATCACAAAAAAACTTAAAGGTTGATAGTATAAAGCTTTTATCTGCTCCATTATGAATTTATCAAAAACTTTTGGTCACACTTCATAGTTCACCCTATACAATTAGATCATATAAATAATTAATATTTACATTACATTACAAGACATTTGGCAGTGTTCAAGACTTACTTCATAATGACTAAACGAACCTGGTCACCCGCCACATGATGGCGCTACAGACTATGGAAAAAGCGATTGTTCGCACAGTCCTTGAGACAATTTAACCCATAAACCATCATCGTCGTGTTTATAAAAATGTTATCTTTTTAGCAATAATTTACAAAAACGTAATCCCTCATAATTTACATTTAGGCAAGGTAAAAGACAAAAAAATATATTTACCGCGACCATTAGCGGATATTACAACCTTAAACTATTTTTAAGACAAAACTTTTGTTATTATTAGCCTATTAGTTATGATGCCTAGCCTATATAACAATAATGCATAAATAAAATGATAAGACTATGCACGGTTTTATTTTTATTGCCAATGAAAACTTTGTGAAATTAATTTTGTGGTCGTCTTTGGTAGCTAACAACGAAATAAATATTATGAATAAATACACCTCGGATTATTTTTATTTATATGTTGTTGTTTTTTTTCCTCGCACAGAACGGCAAAATCTCCAAAAAGGAGCAGTCAATTTGCTTTAGCTGTAGCCTAAGAACCTATAGTAGGATATATAGCCTACAAGACTGCATAAAATGCATTTACGAGTTTTGTTTTGTCAAGATTTAAGTTTGAGGTAGACTATGGGGTACAAATAATATGATCGTGATTGTTTAAAGTTACTAATTCATCAAAAGCTTCTTAGTCTTTATACAGTTTGTACTGCAAGTATAAAAAAGCAAAGGATAGGATTTAAGAGGGTATGAAAAGTAGACCATGCTTTAAATCTGTATCTGTATCTGTTTCCTTATTTATTTGGCTTCACAAACTTAAGTAATTAGGCTTAAATCATCCTCTAGCTGTGTAACATTTTTGCATGGGTTTTGTCATTTCGACCTTGTGAAGTAGTTTAATTACTTAGTAGCCTATTGGAAAACAAAATGATATTTTAAAAAAATCTGTATGTTTTGTTATAATGAAAAGAAATGAGTTTCCCCAAGATCTCTGTTGATTGAAATCTAAGCGCAAAAGAAGATTTGCTGCAATTTTTTCCACGCCGCTAGAGGGCATCCTAATAAAGACGCAACCTGCAGTTTTAACAGACAGGTCTGATTTTGTCCAGGATTACCTCCCTGTTTATCAGTTCTCATTTCAACACAGGCGTTATGTTTGTTGAGGTAAGTGACAACTGTGTTTATTTAAGCGACGTGTTCATGAACATTTCAGTCCTTTTAGGAAGAGCCCACATCACTGCGCAAAAATAACTTTATCAGCCTACTGTCATTAACACAAACGTACTGCTGCTGGTAAAAGATGGAGGTGATGTTATAGCCCAAATAAATATGTTAGTGAAAATTATTTGGTGATGATAATTTTATTAAGCATTAAGCAACATATCTAACACTGTCTTCATACAGTATGTATGTATACAATCGTGTATGTATAAAACCTTTACACTACATAGCTGCATACATGCGTATCAATGCATTCAGGTTGACGTAATGCAGATAGCCTAAATAAATACTAAAATAAATAAATGATAAAAATAATAATAATAACCCCCGTCTAGTTTCGTTTAGTTTATAAATTGTTAGCACATAGTTTTGATATCATACGATCCAGTTTTAATATAATACAATAGCCTAAAATGACCGATTTATATTTCTTATGACAATTTTTCAAACAAAGTAAATCAAATACAGTAATGTCCCACTTTTATGTAATTAATTGGATGATAATATTACCTGTTATTAATGGCCCATCGCAAACCAAACTGAACTTCGAAGTGGAAACGAAAAGGCTTATGTTTGATATGGGCTATAAAAGAACATATCATTAGTATATGCACTTATTTAAAGAAAAATATCTTAACAACTATAATCAAATGAGAGAAGTTTGAAAACGTATGCCTTCCTATTTCTAATCTTTGATCTTGCCTGTTTTCTTTTCTTTCTTTCTTAGTTTCTTTGGCGAAAAGATATTTTTGCACCTCTGGTCCAATTTGGTCTCAGTGAGACAATGACGAATAGACATTAACAAGTGCCAGATTGTGCAATGCAACAAATACTATATTATTATAAGCAACAAACACGTTAGGTCGCCCAGTAATTCTCAAGTATGTTCTCCATACAATGTCTTATTCAACTTTCCATTTTTAAAATGAAATCATATCGCACAGCCTATATCGCATAGTAGTGTGGGTAAATGCATGTGGTCTATTAGATAATTTATAGGGTTATTTAATAATGTAACACAAACACGGCATCAACCATATTAAAAGTTTGAAAAAAATGTATTTTGTTTTTTTATTACTGTTCGTGTTATACAATAATATGCTGAATTTGTAAATACAGTTTTGATTTATTTAAATGTTTATATAAAACGATATGTTTGCAGGCCTGAGTTTATTATCAAAATTCCACCTTGTGAGAATCCAGTACGTTTGTTTGTTTGTTTGCTTGTGTCTCTGTGTACGATTTGTTTGCACATGTGAATGCGTGTGTGCCGTGCGTGTGTCTGTTGTTCAGTCAACCCCCCTGCAACGTCCCCAGCACAAATACACACATATCAGCCCTTCCATTAGAGAAACTTCAACCGTAAATATAAAGCAACTAATTGATGTCGGCATCCGTGAGGTTATTCTTGCGTCCTTAATGAGATATATTTTATTTATTTAGTTATTATTGATATTATTATTATTAGCCTATATTAGGCCTGTTATTATTGTTGTTGTTGTTGTTTTAAAACGATGCATTGTATGTCTTTTCTGAATTTCTTAAAAATATTCTAGGGCCCTTGTTCTTATTTTATGTGCTGGGAGCTCCCTGTTGTCTCTCAATCCTTATAGAAAATACTCTATCCTCTACAAATAGGCTACTATAGCTATTTCTTTCACTTATGCGAGAAGATTATATGAGAAGATTTTTGATCATACTTCTACATTCACTATTATATTGGCTGTTTCTGTACGCCTGGTGAATACAGCAATCTGCTTGCATCTGGTTCATCACGTTTAATTAATAACCTATAAACACACCCAGAAATAAATGATCATCTATCTTTATTACTAGCATTATTTTTGTAAATTAGTATTATTATTACTATTCAAAGTTAAAACAGTATTGTGCTTCATCTTGTTATTTTCATCTGCTTCAGTTGTTGCTGCCAATGATGGTTGTAGTTAGTAGCATGATTATTAACATACACTAGGAATAAAGATGCTTATAGCGTCTATGAATGAACGTCATAATATCGTTTATGTTTAAAATCGTTCAAATAAACGTGCGACTAAGTAGGCTATACATGTACGGACTTGACGCTTTAAGAAAAATATTTATAATGTGATAGGCTAGATACACGAGAACAAACAGCCTAAGTATATAAGGGCGTATAAGCTACATATAGCGTATCGTTGTCATAAATGATATATGGCTACATTTAATGCAAATGCTGCAAATATAACCAACTGTCGCTCTTCAGCGAGTATTATCATCCAATGTTATTTGTGCAGTAGCTCTATGTATATTAAAAGACATAAATTTCCGATACAGGAAGTAGTACCTGTTTTCTGTGGCTACCTTTGAGTCCCTTTTGTTTTTCCCCCTGCGGTATGAAAACAAATTGAGGACGCATGGATATGTTGAAACAGCACTCTACAATTATCAAAAAAAATTGATTGAGGTTATGTGGTCTGTTTTCTTGGTAGGAGTTTGCTTGGGGAAATGAAAGCCATTGTTGACTAGGCATGAGCATTGGTGGATCTTGTGTATCCTTACGCACTGGAACAGGCGCTAAGAACTGCTCAATGATTGGCTGCACGGTTAATACTTATGCTGCTGTGGTTGGCTGCAGTCTCTAAAAAGGTTCAAGCAATTTTTTTACAGCTTAGTGTCTGTGGCTCCGTAATTAATTGTAGCTAGCTGTCTCATATCGACGTGTTTTTAAGGAACATGAAATAGTTCTTGTGTTTTTTAATTAGAGGAGTTGCCAGAGCAAGAGATTTGAAGTCCAACTGCTGCTGCTGCTGCTGCTGGTTGTTGCTACTCTATCTTACTTGTGATGTTGGATATGGGAGAAAGGAAAGAAGTCAAAATGATTCCTAAATCATCGTTCAGTATAAACAGTCTGGTTCCCGAAGCCGTCCAAAGCGACAACCAGCACCACCACCACCACCAACACCACAGAACGGTTCATGAGGAAGAAGAGAAAACTCCGTTACCTGCCCAAGTACAGGAGCAAAAGTCGGAGAACACTTGCGCTAAAAGTGACAATTCATCCCACGACTCCTCGTGCACGGACGAGAAGGAGAAGCAGGAAGAAAAAAGGGACTCGAAAGACGGCGAAGGAGGCAAAGAAGGCGACAAGAAAAACGGCAAGTACGAGAAACCACCTTTTAGCTACAACGCTTTGATTATGATGGCCATTCGGCAGAGTCCGGAGAAGCGATTAACCCTTAACGGCATTTACGAGTTCATTATGAAAAATTTCCCGTATTACCGGGAGAACAAGCAGGGATGGCAGAATTCCATCAGACACAACTTAAGTTTGAACAAATGTTTTGTCAAAGTGCCCCGGCATTACGATGACCCTGGGAAGGGGAACTACTGGATGCTTGACCCCTCCAGTGACGACGTGTTCATTGGTGGCACGACGGGCAAACTTCGGCGGAGATCGACCACTTCTAGGGCAAAGCTGGCGTTTAAAAGGGGCGCGAGGCTTACTTCCACCGGACTGACATTTATGGATAGAGCTGGCTCTTTATATTGGCCCATGTCGCCGTTCCTCTCACTCCACCATCCGAGGGCGAGCAGCGCGTTGAGTTACAACGGTACGTCGTCGGCTTACCCTAGTCACCCAATGTCCTATAGCACAATGTTGACTCAAAACAGTTTGGGGAACAATCACTCTTTCCCGGCCTCCAATGGCTTGAGTGTTGACAGACTCGTGAATGGAGAGATTCCGTACGCCACACACCACCTCACAGCGGCCGCTTTGGCCGCCTCAGTGCCATGTGGGCTCTCCGTACCCTGCTCCGGGACGTACTCTTTGAATCCGTGTTCAGTCAACCTGCTCGCGGGCCAAACCAGTTATTTCTTCCCCCACGTCCCTCACCCATCCATGACCTCCCAGAGCAGCACGGCCATGAGCTCCCGAGCCACCTCTTCCTCCTCCCCGCAAACGGCCTCCTCTCTCCCGTGTGACTCCTTGAGGCCTTCCCTACCCAGTTTTTCCTCCGGACTTTCCAGCGGACTTTCTGACTACTTCACACATCAGAATCAAGGGTCAACATCAAATCCACTTATACACTAACTAGCATCCACAGGATCAGACTGTAAGTGAACATTTTACACCAATTTACACTGTAATATATATAAATGAAAAAATTAAGGAGAATGAACGGACAATGCAAGCCGAATTCCAGGTATTTTGTATTATTATTATTATTATTATTCATTTATTTCTGACTGTATACAAACGTCAAGTGTCGCGGAACTGTTTATTATTCCACTGTCAACAACGTGCAATGTGACCAGAGTAAAGGATAAAGCGTAGTTTTTTTTTGTTTTTTCTGGAAAGGCATTATGATTACTTTAGAATGTTTATTTAAATAGTGGTTTTTGTCTAATTTTAAATGTTAAAATATCTAATACATTACAGAACAACCTCCAGTCATCATGTTTGCAGTATTATCACGTATCATGAGCGCACTGGTGGAGTGACATTTTTCAAAAATTAACACAAAGTTTTATTTTCATTTTTTAAATAAATATGTTCTATAAGTGCACAATGCCCGTTGAAATCCGTGGCTCCTTGTTGTTTTGTTCTTTTAATAATACAGACTGAATAATACATCTATAGTGCATTTTATACATATATTAACAATACAATTTCTTTGTAGACCAAAGAATGGTTATCAAACAACAACATAGTTTTTTTTTTAAGTATTCATAACTTTACAGACAGTTCTGAAGGGGACAGACGTAATGAATGCTTTTAGCTTGTGTTTGCATATTTACTGTATGTGGTCACCACCATGCAGGTCACATTCTTTTTGTAATTAGTGAAATGTCAATACCTGTTGTAATTATAGGTTATAACTTTGCGAACGTGTAACCCGTGTTGAGTAAATGCCTCATAAAATATTGAGTGATTGTTTATGTCGTCTTTAAATTCCATGGTTGTGATTTTGTGGTCTTATGCCCGTGTTTGTCGCTTAAACTGTTAACCGAACAAAATAAAAAAGTAGGTTTAAGTACATTTATTACGAACATTTTGTCTTTTTTGAAGAACTAGCATTTTTAGTATCCTAGCTGTCTGAGAATACTAAACAGTGTGTTTGATAAAACATTTAAGCGACAGTTTGCGGGTATATCTGAAGGCCTAGGCCTGCAATGTGTTACAAACAAACATACTATTTTTTTTAGGTAAGGGGGACAAAAACAAAAAACAAAAAAACAAGACAAAAAATATTTGGGCTCCTTACTGCTTTAGCAATAAGCTACAAAAAAGCAAACAATGGCAGTCGATCTATTATTATTATTCCTATCGCAGGCCTAACAACGTACCCGACATTAACTATAAAATTCTTCCATTTCCTTTGGTTATTTTATGCTATTTTATTCTGAAATATTTTGCTGTAGCTTATTACACGTTTATTACAAGCGTCTCCTGGTTGTAGAGGCCATATGACCAATGCATAACGCTTGATAATCACTATCAGCTCTTGTTTTCCGCCAACAATAGAGGCATTAGTTGCAATAGTACAGAGAAACAACTTAGCTTTCAACACCTAAAGTCCAGTGATTTGTTCATGTTTTTAAAAGAGACATTGTGCTAAATGTGCACAACCGTAATGCAATAACCTTTCTGCCTTATACAATAGACTGGTGGAACTCAATATCTCCTCGCAAGATGTTATCGCTCAAATGTTAAACGGGGTGACCACTCAAAAACAAAAGCAAAAAAGCAGAGGTCAAATTTAAAAGCAGAATATTTTTTTTACTAGAAATGCAAAATTATAGGCCTACATTTCATACCTTACCTTCGTGTACTGAGATGCAAAATGATTTTATTTTTTCTTCCGCTCTCTCTCTCTCTTATTTTAGCCTATACGAGCATATAGATACATTTATATAGTCTAGATGCTAAATAATTATGAGGATTTAAATTCAGTACTTATAATAAATATTTCATTTGAATTTCCATTTTAATGTTATTTTACCCTATATTTTTGTGCTTTATTTTAGTATGTTCTCAACATATAAGCTATCAAAGGAGAGCTTGTATGTGGTGAATGTTATACATAGTAGCATCATGAACAAAGCATTTTTTTTTTTTTTTTTTTTCCCCAGTGGGAATCAGTGGCATCAAAATTATGATCTTTGGGTAGGCTAATGATTGTTCTGAGCTTGTTTAATTTGTTTTCATCTGCTTCCGGCCAACAGCTTGAGTTTTCAACCAACAAATATTTGCGATCAATCTATCTGAAGCAGAAACGAGGCCTAAAACCGCACCAATAATTGGAATCTGCAAGGGAATTATTTTCGGTTCGGCGCTGTGTGGACCCATATTTAAGACGAATCGCTTTTATTGAATGGTACAGACATTTATGCAGATTTAACGAATCCATGTAACTAAATAATAGTTATTTTTTCCTTTGTGTCTTTTGACAAGATATTGCAAGCAGGGTTTAGTCACAGGCTACACAAAAGGCGTGGTTTCTGCCTATTACCCCGAGGCACAGGGAGGCTGTGGGGGGAACTGGGGACAGCACGCAAGCACATCATCATCGTAATATCACAGTATCCTACTAGAATGAATGCATGAGACAAAATCGTAAATACGATAGAACACCTACAAAAGGAATACTGCAAAACATTTTTCCCAATGAATGTAATCTCGCGTATATACATTATAAAATTAAATACTAACGACACTGATTGAATATAAAGCATTTTGCTATGCTCATGAAATTACACTGAAATAATTATTATTGCTCTGTGACCAAAAGCTAATTGAAAAAGTGCTAGTACCTGAATACGATCATCTATTCCAAAAACCTGTCAAATCTGTTATCAATATCTTACGTGCGACAGCTTGTGCTATTCCATTCTGCTATTTGCACATTAAATGTAGGCCTATGTATATTTAAAAAAAAAATAAAAAAAAAATAAATAAATAAAATCTACCTTGGCTCCTGTGATAGTCTAATTGTGCTGCTTGGTATTAGTTGTCTTATAAAATATGTCACTACAGCCCTATGAAGAGGCCAAGATAGAATATGTGATAAAAATCGGTGTTATAATGGTAATTCCCTCTGGCCAATCGACGGATAATGGTGTGGTAAAACGAAGCTTTAACGAAGCTGATACAACTCTGAACCATTAAAATACTTTGCAAATGCAAAGGACGCTTCCTCTCTTCAAGAAATACGAGCCAGACAGAGTGAGGGCGCTAGAATGACGCAGAACTGTAGTGACGTTAACTTCATATCTCTGCAAAATACATGGCCTCTAGTACAGTTAGTTTTGCCTGTGGCAAGACGAAATGTAATATCATTTACAAGCTGTGAAAAAAAAAAAAAAAAACCCACAAGCGATATGGAGAAATTCTCTCCAACTAAACCACTTTTAATATTTTAACAATTTTATGCACAAAGCACAAAGAAGTTGTGGAATGTTTAATCAGGCCTATTATTATTATTATTATTGTAAATTCATAAAAAGTAACAAAAACCAATCACTTACGCTGTTATAGCCTACTTTTAACATAATATTAGGTATAATAAATGAAAAAATCGCACTGTGAGTACAAATGTAGGCTATCATGTCAGCTCTATGATTTTTTTACACACACACAGACACACACACACACACACACACACACACACACACACACACACACACACACAAAAGACTTCCTTAAGCAAAATAAAACAAGGTTTACTTGCTATTACACCAAGTAGGCTAATCTTCTTGTGTTTGGGTCAAGTTTTGGAAAAGGGTTTGTGGTATTCCCCGGTCTATTGTACTAAAATATTTGCTATAGTGAAAGAAAACATTCGACAGATCGTGAATAATCGTTTTAATGAGTGTGTGTAAAGCTCCCGCGACTTAGTGAAGGGAGCTGTCGGGTTAAACAAACAACTTGTATCAGGATTAAATTAAATTGCTTAAAAGCAAAATGTTATTCTTCCAATTCATGATCTTTCCGCAAATGTGCATTTTATATAGAAAATTATAGTTATTCCAGATACTTTTAATGATTATTTTATGACAAGCAACATAAAGCAGCTTATTATAACAAACAGAAACACACGTAAGCTACTGACAATAGCACAAATTAAATATATATTTATTCTTCTTTTGACTAAATTCTCTATCGAATTATTGCTGATTAAAACACCTTTAAGCTAATTGTCCACCCTTTACCTATTATGAATCAAAATGTTATCAGACAGGTGCTTTTCGTGTTTCTTTGGTGAAGAATATCCTACAGTCCTGTATGTACACTAGTAAGGTAGTATGAGAAGGATTACAATCAGATAGCTATCACTCCTTTTTAAATCCTTGTATGAACTTTGGTCTAAATGTGGTCTTGTTTTACTATGGTTTTTAACCACAATGGCAAAAGTGTCCACTGAGAGACTTTTTGTGTTCCGGGTCCTATGGAAGTTAACCCCAATGGAATAAGCAACCAAAAATAAGTGTAACATGCGCCATATTTAGCCTTAATAAAATTGTGAATTTTTTTTATTTCATTGATCTCTTTTTCTTTCTTTTCTTTTTTTTTTTTTTTTTTTTCCTGAAGATGTTGCGCTCTCATGTGTCCCTTGGCCTGTGCCTTCACCCCAGTTCTCCGTTATTTCTACCCCTATTTCTCCTGTCTCTCTCTCTCTCTATCTGTCTATCTCTTCTCTTAAATTGCGCGTGCTAGTGTCCATGAATACATTTCTCAATTCAAGATTTTAAATGAATAACTTTGCCAATATTCTCTAGAGAAATAGTTGATTACTAACCCAGGTTATCCGAAATAAGGAGAATTCACAATGGCAAAATAATACTTTAAAACGGGGGGGAAATAAAGCTGAAATATGCGTGGCAATTTCACAGCATGTTCTGTAGGCTAGAGAGCGATGTAGACAGCATTTGATGACTAATAATTTTTGTCTGTTAAGAAATTTATTTATTTATTTGTCTATTTATTCACTTATTTTCTCACATATTTTGCTGATAGCCTACTACTGTTTAAAAAGCGCAAGGGCATATAGCCTATTGATACTGTAGAATGTTTCGTATATCACTTTTATAAGTATCTTCTGAACTAATATCTTACTGAATATCTTTATGAACTTGACTGCAAATCGAATTCTAAATTATTTTACAATAAATTGTGATTGAGTTTGAGCATTAATATCATTTGTTCAGTCTCATAACAGACCCCAAAGCCATTTTTGGAGAGTTGTGTGACACATAAAAGACATGCGCTAAACCAATATGTTTAGTCTGGTTTATTTAGTCACAAGAAGGAAACACCACCTGGGATGCATGATGTAATAACATTCATTCAGGCTAATGAACAACAAATTATATATAGTTGTTTTAAATAAATTATTATTACTACTATTATTATTATTACTGTAAATATTAGGCCAATGTTCTTTTGCCACTGTGCTTTTGTCGCTTTTATTATTTAAGTAAACAGCTGTTTTATTTAGTCTTAAACGTTACTAACAGGTGCCAAAATTCTTCTTGTTACCTGACATCACTCCTTCACTCGTAAAGCACTATCTATCAAAAGCAGCCTCGAGACAATGCGTGGAATCACTGCCTTCGTGCTATCAAATTGCAAACTCCCAGTGCGGGTTGGGTGTCCGAAACGGAACCAACAGGCTTACAAAAAGGACTGCTGATTGTAATGAATTCTTGCTCGCGCCTCTGAAACGACTGATAGATTAATGCAACAAGCTCTTATTTGTGATGTCACATCAGTGTGAGTTTCTTGTTAAACTAGTCATTATTCTCAAGGTCTGAGCTGTCTTTTTTTTTTGTGGACATACAGGCTATATGTGTGACAGCATTAATATAAATATTGTAAATGTTGTGCATTTAAATGCCACAACTACGATAACCTTCATGTCTACTAGGCTATCTAGCTACTTTTTCTTCTGTACTACAAACATAGTCCATAGAAATATGTTTTATTTGATTTGATTATAATTCAGAAATTTCACAAGCAACACGGATTGTTAATATAAACACATAGACCCGTGGGTTTTTTATGAACCCAGTGTAGCACACTTGTATACTGAATCATAGTGCCAATTTCTTTTTCTTTTTTTAAAGGCCTAATTCTAAAACCTAATGGACTTGTGGAGAAACATACAGTAATAACAACAAATATAATATAGTCAAAATAAAAATAACAATAATAATAGGCTAATAATAATAATGTTACACTGGCATATCAAGCACCATGAGGAGGTTCCATCTTCAAAATAAACTAAATTTGGGTCTAACAAAAGCAAGCCACTGTTAAGAAAGAAAGAAAGAAAAAGAAAAAGAAAAAGAAAGGACGTTCGCTGTCATTTGTCCAATCGAGCACAGATGCATCTATCGTTTCTTTCGACTTCCGCCTGGCCTGATGGACAGCACGCTATGGTGTCTTGAAAGACCAAATCTGAAAGCAAATTGTATATCAATACGTATCACAAAAATGTTTATTATTATTTGAAAATAACATGTTTTAGACAAACAAACAGTGAAGATGTTATGTAGGTTATTTGGTGCAGGCGGAGGAGGCCCAGAGAAGGATGGGCCTGGCCTTTAAAACGGTCTCATCATAAACACGGGTATGCGTTGAAAAGCCATGTTGTGCCTCACTGTTTACAGATAAGGTTCATTATTTCACTCAGTCTATTCCTATACATTTTTTTTTTTGATTATTTTGACGGACTAATTCGACCGGTTCTTTCAGAAGAGAATGAAGATATTTTCCCTATTCCGTCTTTTGGGGTGAGGCAGGTTGTCTGTCAGTGAGGTATAGGCGACAGTCTGTCTACAAGCCGTAAGCTGATCTGCAGAGTGCTAGAGGAAAACGGGCAAGATTCCTGGCCTGCAAGCCGAGATATTGATCTACCTCAGCCACCTAAACAAAGCCTCACCTGTTTCCCTTGTCCATACTTTATTTTATGCAGTCTAATGCTTGTTTTGTTTGACATTTCTTTTATTTCCATGGATCCGAACTTTGATACACTTTTGGGAGTACTACATAAACACTGTGTTGTACCTGAACATCCAGATCTCACCAGCAGCATTAGAGACCACCCTTCTCTCCCGGTGCAGAAAATTACTCCCCGTTGTCTTTACAGTTAGGCCAGAAAAAGAAAAGTTTTCATTCAGCACAGGCGCAGTGTCCAATAACATCAACGTGAGATAAAACTAATTACTCCATTATGCCCCTAGAGTTAATGTTTCATAAATTGGATCCACTAAAAGCTCCTTTATTATTTATCAGGCTTCGCTTTGGGCTGCTTGTTAAACATATCAAGATTACTTTCTGATCTTGTACAACTATTCGTCTGCAATGGTGTCGCACAGATTCATTCATACAGCCCTGCGCCCACCTCTTTTATCAGTATGCCTTGAACACGGTGCTGCTGCTGACAGACAGCCAACTTAACCAGAGAGGAAAACGTTGCCTCGGCTAATTTCATCCCTTTGTTAATTTCGGATGCAAATACATGCGGGCTTGGTAGAGCCATAATATTTTACAACATTTGCGCGAGCGAGAATTTTTTATTTTTTATTTATTTTTTTGAACACATATGCGTTGACATATAAGTCGGAACAACCCGATGCCAAATCCCTGTGGCATGAGGCACATCCTTTGACATATACGTGATGGTGAATAAATATGAATATAAAAGTCACACGAATTACATAGTGATACAGAGAGCAGTCAAAATGTGATATTTTGTCCTACCTGGTTGTGTATCATTTTAAAATCATAATTTAAAGAGTTTGCATCCGATTCGTGAAATTACGAAAGCTACGACGATTGCCGTAGCGACCAAACAGCGCACGTGGTCACCATATTAAATGAATGCTCTTTAAATTCTTATTTATTTGATGCTTAAACATTACATTTCCCAAACGAACAAACATGTAAACAGCAAACTTGTGTAGCTACTTTTGCACTTGCTGTCGTTTATCTTCAGTAAACGGTGCTGTCTGAGACCCTGATTGAATGCTCTGCGAAATGTGGTGGCTGTAATACTGCTCTTGATGATCATCCTTACACCTGTGAAATATATGAATGGACAATACTCTAAATGGTAGCTGTGGCATCATTCCAAAGATAACAGATATGTGGGTCATCTGTGCCCATGGAGTATCTTATCAGTGCATCGCTTTCTGAGGAGGGGACTCTTTTTATACTGATAAAAATGGTGCCTTACAGCCAGACTTTGGCTGCTCAACAAACAAGGCAAACTTCTCCATTGCCAGCCTGCAGGAGATTGTATACAGGAAGATGTGTTAAGTTGTCTGATTGTTTGAGAATGTTACAGAGACAGGCCCAAAGGATTTGGGCACAAGGACTTGAGATGAGGTTGCAAACCAATGGTGCTCTAATTTGTGAGGCATTGTTGACTAAGATCAAGGGGGGTATTCCAAAGGACGGACTGGGAGGAAAGATGCAGAGATCTGAGGGAGCATGCATGTCTATATAGGGTAGCTAGCTGAGCACACAGTGCTATCAACTACAAACTGGGGGTCTGTGGGTTCGATTCCCCAGTGGGGCACCAAAAAGAATGAATGGGTAACAGAAGGGTCCTAGTGTATAGTACTGCCGTTGTGCACCTGAGCAAAGCACTTAACCCCAAGTTGAGTGCTGCATCATGTTACTCTGGTCCCCTTAACCCCTCCTCCATCCAGGGCACCAGCGCAAAAGAGAAACTGTTCTCTAAGAGTTTTCCCAGGTTAAATAAAGGTATAAGGGGGAAACGGGAGTATTGATATTGTGAGAAAATCTGGCTGTTTGCTTTGAGGTGCAAGAGATATTCTTTTGAAGAAACAATAACACCAGTATTGAGTGCTGTGAGGTTCTTAAACACTGTAAAAATAAACACAAACTGCTTATTTACTCAAAGTTGCGGGGAAAAAAAGTACTTTATTTTAAGTTTAACTTTACATGTAAAAGTGTGTACAAGTAAACCACATTGCGATATATGAAGTTTGAAGATTTATATAAATCATGTCCAAATAAAAGTATTTGAGTTTGGGACTTGAAAGTCTGGGAGGAAATAAGGGTGTTTAAGGTGCCTCCTATTGACCTCAACTCTGTCCCTCTGATGCTTTGTGCACAAGCCCGTGACACGTTGAATAGTTTTCACTATTCATCCTCGTCAGAGTGACCGCACTTCAAGGAGGACCAGAGAAAGGGAGGGAGACAGAGAAAAAGAAGGAAGAGAGATTAAATTTGGATGTGACTATTATGAGGATGTTGAGGGTGGCATATGGTCATCTACATTGAATACAAATGTGGAATTTAGTATTAGCGAGTAAATGATAGTACTGAGTTAGAGCAAAATTTCAGTATAACCAGACATTAACTTTTGAAAAATGGCACAAGCTCAATCTATGTATGTATATTAAATATTGGCTATGGATATATAATGTACATAAAATCTACATTGTGGTCAGAAATTGTGAATGACATAAATAGCATCATGTTAAATCTTATTGGAAACCTTAGCAGGAAATTCTTGTGCATCCTCAGAAATCACCATCATAATTGACAGAGAATAACAATGCTTTATTTGGCAATAAAACTATGAGTCGGTATTACTAGCTTAATGTCCACTGAAAATGTACAATGTTATTTTATAATACAAGGCAGACTTGCAAACAATTAGTATCTGTAAAGGTGGTGTTTGTCCATCACATGTTTTTTGTTGGGACAGAATAATGCTTTGTTCGTCTTCTTTTGCTGTTATAACAATTTTTAAAATAATGATAAAAATATTGAATTCCTTTGATTCAATTAATCATACAGTATATGACTCTGAATGTATTTTATTTTGCTCTTTACATCAACAAAGACGTGTTGCTTTAAAAAAAAAAATTAATTATAGAATATAACTTGGATGTCCTATAAAATTTCTGATTCAAAATATTTTGTGTATTTTAATAAATTCCTAATTTAATTTAAAGTCTGTTTTAACTTGTCCTTACATCATGATCTTTAATTCAATTGTGCAGGTGTTAAAGATGTTTTGCTGTTTCTATATTTGCTATTTTCAGTATCCTCTTAGTATCATTTTACCAGCATATGTTTTTCTTTTCTTTTTTTTAAATATAAGGTAAATTTAGCTATATTACTGTTATCTTGCCTTATGATGAATGATCTGGCATCTGTTAGTGTTACTGTGTCACCATTTCTCTTAGTGCCAAAGAGGCGGGGGGAGGGGGGATAGAGGGATGTGCATAAATTGAAAAGAGAAATAACAGTCTTAAATTTGTCATTGTCTTCCTCCTAGATGTCTGGCAGTGTGTGCTGCAGTAGCCTGAATCCACCCTGTGATGCGTTACTCACCCATGCTGAGAATGTTTACAGTTGTAATCAAGGTCCATGTAACTTGTTTGTGAAATGTTTTGCCTTTATGTTTTAGAGGTGCTATACAATTTGCAAATAGTAGGGCATGAAGTCACAGTTTGATTAAATTGCTGTCAGTACAAAAAGGAAAGAAAAAGAAAACAGAAGCATTGTACAAAACCAAGACTATTATTTTGCATCCCCTTTCTAGAAGGAGTTTAATTTTTCTCTCTTTAGACAATCTTTATTAATTTAAATTAAATAGAAAAGAAAACCTTGGCATTGTGCAACAATTTGCTTTGCATATGAAGATCTGTATATTTTATTTACAAGCAATGTTTTGTGACATTTTGTTTGTTGTCATGACAGTATTCCCCTGTTGCTAATGTTTTTGCTGTAAAGAAGGAAACATGCTGATCTACTGTGACCCAGTAAATTGTTACTTTGGGAGATAAAAACATATCTGTTGTCGTTAATTCCTTTGGGGAGAGAAGCCTTTGCATGACCGCTGAAGCTTCTAGATTTCTGTATAACCTGAAATGTTTTCCAACATTTGGCCAGTTTGCTGACAGAAATGAGTCTGATGCATAAATAATATCATATTTGTGTGTGACAGCTTGTAAACTTAAGGAAACCTTGAACAAAGGTCTCCTTAGACACACACACACACACACACACACACACACACACACACATATACACACGGGTGGATGCAATAGACCAGTGTCACAGCAGCTATTTTAATGAGAGCTCTCATGCATTTATTCAAAAAATAAACATGTATCAGGCCATGGCACATTTCCCTCATGTGATGTGAGAGGTTTAAGCTTGCACACTTTCAACACCCAAAGGCTTCACTCATTGTAGACATTACAGGTCTCCAGAGATATCATCTTGAGGGTGTCTTTTATTGTCTACAGTTTTGAAAGTAAACAACACATGTCTCATTCAAAGAGAACTAATACATCATGGAAGAGATAATGAGGGCTTTTTGTTGCTTTCCTAGGTGAGAAAACGTCATAATGGAAAAGTGTGAAAAAACATGCATATATATATGTATATATATATATATATATATATATATATATATATATTCCAATTTTATATTAGGTTTCTTTCACTATATGGACCACTACTTATGTCAAAAAATTAATAGGTACAATGTATTTATTGTGTGTATTTGCTGCTATTGAGGTGCGATATGGGTAAGTGACAGGTTTGGTGGTATGGATAGGTTTGGCCTGGGGAATCATTATTACTGAAATGAATTACATATGTAATAACATTCAGTTATTTTTTTAAATGTAATAAAAAAAACATGTATAGTACACTGCTATCAAATTATTAATTTAAATGTTTTTATTTTTTAAATAAAATGTTGTATTATATGTTGTATATGGTGTATATAACAATCTATGCTGTGGTCAAACACTATCTATCTATCTATCTATCTATCTATCTATCACGAAACGAGAAGACCGCAAAAAAAGTTAGTAAAGATCTTTTTTTTTTAAAAAAAAAAAAGAATCTCACTTCAGGTCATGCATGAATAATTAAAACAAAATAAATCAACAATGTAACAAACGCCTTGGGGTGATTCTCTGAATGAGGACATAATCATTGAGGTATCGGAAGAGAACAGCTATGCATATGTGTTGTTTCTATAAACAGTCGCTATCATCATCGGTAAGTTCGTCACAGAGACTCAACACGGATCAGAGCTCGAGCCCCAGTTTCAACACAACGGCCTGTGCGCAGTCCTCTTTCCTCATGCAACAAATATAAATACCTCTCTCCTCGTTCTCATGCTGCGATGGTTTTTGATAATTTGAGAAAATAAAGAGATGCAGACTTTCATTCGGCCCTCTAGGTGGGTGGAACACGGAACCCAAGCTGCCCTCGCCACCAATTTTACAGAGCAATTATCTACTTGGATTCATGGGAGTTTACTAAACAAACGGCAGCCCCGCTGCGCCCCTCTCAGGCTTCGGCCCAGATCAATTCTGCATCACAAAGCGCCATCGATGATCACCCTTCCTACACTCTCATCACCTATATGCATCGATTATTTTTGTGTCATAAAACAGGTGTCCATTTTATACATGTTACCTCCATATTATGCATCTTATTAGCCTTAATTATTCGAACCGTTCTGCGTGCTGATCCATGGCCATGCTGCTGCTGTTGTTTATAGCAATTATGATTCATATTCTTTTGCCTTGCTTTTAAATAAACAACACTAACAGTCTGTCATCCTCAGACCAGTCAATTGCACTTGTGCGGCTATTAGGGCAGATATAGCTCCACAGTCCCAAAAATCAATGCCACCGTGATTAGACCGATGACAGCAAATTCACAGTTTCAGCCGAAAGTGTTCAGGAAGAGACGATGTGTATGGCAAATAAGTCGCACTTGTCTGCACACAAAGGAAAAATCCCCCCGTCTTTGTTTATAAGGTGTAAAAATCCGGAATGATTGCACGGTACCGAGGACATTCGGGCTGTTTTGTCGCCAGCATTTTATGAAAAAAATATTTTTGACAATTTTCAAAGCAGTTATGCATCGAGTCACTGAATAACCCCACCTCGACAGGTTTGGTTTCATCGACGTCAGAGAACAAATACAGCAAAATAAAGACAGCAAAAAGAAAGGAAAGAAGATTGGTAGGCTATTTTATGTCACGACAAAACAACATTCATAAAACAAGAATAATGTAAACGAAAAACAATTGTGAAAATACAACCGTCAAGATTCTGGGTACGTTCCCATAGCCACATTGTCCTGCGAAATAGACTGGCCATTTTTATTCACCTGAATTCACCTTCGAATTTTATTCACCCCCATAGGCTAAATTAATGTATAACTATTATGACGTAGTAGGCTAAATAAATCTGCATCATACATAGCTTTGTGTGTCTTAGCATCAAAAAGTGCCTATTTCAACATCTCTTTGTGCGGCGCTTTATAAAAACATACTTGAAATATGCTACTTGAATTCAAATTAATTTCAAAATGAATCGCGAAGACCCGCCATTCACGTGATCATAAATGTCAAAATGTCAAACTTTGGGAGACCATGGAATGCACACTAGCCTACAAAGGATTGGTGGAAGGCCCAATTTAGTTTGTAATGACAGCTAGGTCCTCTTCGCTTTCTAGCGCGCAAAATGCGTTTGGAATTCACCCATAATCATAAGAATGGCTCAAATAACAAATAACATGACACATTTATAAAATAAACGAAATCACATTTGTTTTCAAATACATCATTGCAACAGTCATTATGTTTGATGACGTTGCTGGGCATTCCAAATGAATGTTGTCAAGTGAAGTGAACTACTACAGATACAGTGTGCACGGTGCAGTGAACACTGCAGAGGGACCTTGTAAACAGGAAGGCAGAATGTAGATTCGTTTATAAGCCCTTTTTAAATTCACAATGGCTTGATAAATTCGAATTGAAGTCGACAAAATAAAACGTTTTTGTTACCCCTAATATGTCAAACACAACTGTGTTTTTGCGCAGTTTTCAGCTTGTCACTGTACAAGGTGAAGACACGCGGTTTAAAAAAATCTCTTCTAATTGCCCGTGCATTTAAGCGTTATTGCGGAGACAGACCTTTGTTTACTAATTGCGGCAGTTATGTTTGTTTGGAGAGTTTTGAGGAAAGAAAATGGAAAGTCTCTGACTGCTGATCTTTACCACACAGTCCGAGATCAATCACTTTCTGCGAATGTATATTATTAAACAGCATGGGGTGGCTGAGGCGCGATGCACTGGGCCGTCAGGAGGCCAGGGCTACGAAGCGGCTCCTCTCTCGCGCTGCAACAGGGCAATTGTTGACACGCTTTTTCCTGCCAATCTGTAGCTCTCCTCCGAACGCGGCTGCCATGGCAACCTGCTCTTACCCGTCGCGGCAGCTGGCAGCCCCTCACTTACGAAGTTGTACACGCTTCCAATGATTGTCGACTCACGAAAACGAGAGAGAGCTGCTCTCCAATGAACTGGATTTTGTCGTGGTCGGCTGAAATAGAAATAGCCTTACACCACTGCTATTTCAGTTGGCGAGACGTACACTGACAAGAGTCGAACCTGGTTGTCGCATTGGGTGTTGCTGCATGCTGTTTTTTGGAATTTGTTTTGGGCGTTTCTTTGATTCAGTCGTGCATCCATTTTCTTTGCTGCATGGAATATTAAAAACAACAACAACAGAAATTCATTTTGAAATAATCACGCTTAAAGATAAAGGTTCTTTATTGGCATTGATTGTTCCATGAAGAACCTTTATTAAGGTCCATGGAACCTTTCCGCTGCACAAAAGGTTCTTTATAGTGGAAAAATGTTCTTGACATATATTATATATAATGTTCTTTTAAGAACTGTTTACTGAAAGGTTCTTAAAAAAAGGTTAAAAAATGTTCTTCTGTTCCATCGCTGTTTGCTGTTCCATTCAAGAGTATATGCATTTTTACACACTGGGTTAAAGTTGGGTTGAAAATGGACAATCCCAGCAGTTGGGTTAAATGTTTGCCCAACCTGCTGGGTAGTTTTACTTAACTCAACTATTGTTTAAAAATGACTGTATTGCTTGCTTAAAATGAACCCCAAATATGTTGTAAATGAACATTTATTGATATGTTTAATAAATTGACATTTATTAATAAGTTAAATTGCTTATTAATAAATGTTCACCCTTTGATTATTATTGTTGCCTCTAGTATTTATGTGTCTGATTTTTAATTTCCAACCTATTCTGGGTTCTTTTCAAACCAATCATATAGTAATTTTTAAACAATAGTTGGATTAAATAAAACTGCCCAGCACATTTAACCCAACCGCTGCAGGTTTGTCCATTTTCAACCCAACTTGGGTTATTTTTAACCCAGCATTAATAAGAATGAATCTTTTAATTATTATAACGATTAAACCTTGTCTTCCGATTGTGTATTAAACTCAATTTAATACACATCTTTCCTTCCTTCGCAGGGCCTTAACCAGCATAAACACTGATAGGGACACATTCCCCCAAAATTCTTATTGCGGTCAATCAACATGAGTTGTTCTATGACAGCTTCTTGAACACTGTTACATCGTTGGGCCTGGAGACATGCTTTTCCACGCTTTCATCTTTCCTGTCTTATTATCTGCCAATGTACACAACGGTCTCTTCCTATGGCGTATCTTTCTAACAGAACAGCTAAACTACACATACTGTACCACCTTCTCACATGCTGAATGTGTGCAGGGGACACAAAGACTAGCCTCACTCGTCTCATTATCTTAATCTACTGCTTTCACCTGTGCCCAGCTCCAGCAGGAACACTCTCATATATCGACCTGCTGGCCACAAAGAGCCGCCGCTCCACCACTAAAGCCCGGTAAGCGATACCTCAGGGTGTCATACTGAAAATTAGACTTGGATTCAACCAGGGAGTCTTGCTAAGTAAGGGCAAGACCACAGGAGAAGTCTTTATTCAAAACAGATGTGCTGGAATACACAAGACCCGTGCAATGTGTGTCTGTTTTCAGACAGCTAATCTGTGAGTAGGAGAGACAAATAATGAATCAAATGCGTTTGGAGTTTTTGTGAGGTCATGAGGGGGAGATCTGTTCAGTGGGGTGTGGGTCGGGGTGGATAGAAATGGAACATATGGCAAATGGAACATTCTCAAAAGCTTTGTTTTATATATAATACATATATGTGAACTGATGCCGTGTTGTCTGCAATTATTGCAAAGCCCTAGCTGATCTTTACTCTTGTTGCAAACACACAAGAAGCACCTGCATTGCAGTAACAAAGCACCTGTGCGGCTATCATGCAATGACAATCATTTGGTCCATGTAATGGAAGGAGGGACCAGTATGTCAGAAAGACCACTAATGGAATAACATCAGTAAGAATAGTCTACATGTGTCATTCAGCTACTGAAATACATCTGATTAGAGAGTAATTAAGTGACCTTCAAAACCCTGTGTGACAGATTAATATATACCTGACATCTCAGAGGTGTAACTGACATTGTAAGGGCAAAAGTTTTTGCATGAGTGTCTATACTGAGGAGAATATTTATGAAAACTGAAGACACCATTGACAGCCACACTTAGACCTACCATTACCAACAGTAAGAATATGAACAGACCAAACAAGCAACAATAGCCTGTAATTGAAAAAAATGTGCATCCCACCCAAAGGACAAAATGAATGTTTTGTGCTTTCTTTTCAAAGCATTTGTCTTAAATCAGTTGAGTCATGCTTTAATTACGGGAAATCTGGAAAACAACTGATATAACAGGCTACCTAAAAATAACAGGCCTTGTCTGCAGACCAAGTACTTGAAAAGTTGTCCAATATGTATGAATTTCAAATAACTCGCATAAAGATGAAGGACTGCGAGGTTCATGCTTTGTGCTTGTACAAAACACGTTGTTAGCATTGTGAATAACAGCTGTACCTTTTCCACAGTTTCATGCAATGTTGCAGTACATAAACAATTGTGATGTCTCAGACACTACCATTTTAAGAATGCTGCATTTATATTAATATAATCAAATAAATATAATGAATCATAACAGCTTGTATTGTAATTTGCCAGAGGTTAACAGTAGTGAGGTTTGTATATTTGTTGCATATACTGGCAAATGTGAGGTTTTGTTTTTAACACTTTTCTTTATCCAGATTAAATATCAAAGAACAAAAGCATTTTTTTTTTTTATTAAACTAATAATTGTTTCAGTGGCTATAATGCCCACAAGTTATGCAAAAAATATGCATTTCCTCTCACTGATGGGTTATGAATGACATGCATGGTCTTCAAACAGTGTGGGACACATAAATTATTCACATACACAGGCATAGAAATAAAGTGTAAAGAAAATCAAATTCACTGTATATGGTTCAGTCAGCAACACAAAACAGATGTTCTCAAACTTACAAAATATAAATAAAATATTAATAAAACTAAAATAACTGACCACACCTACACAATTACAGTAAAAAAGAATTGATTCAACTTAAAGAAAGTAAGTTACCTGGTTGCCTTAAAATTTTCATTTTTATAAAAGAATTATAAAAGTTCATTGTAATTAAATTTGAGTTAATACAATGAAGGCAATTGGTTTAATCAACCAAAACTCAAAATATTATCTGAACCACATTAAATATCTAAGTTGATTTGACAAAAGAAAAAATTGTTCTAATAACAAATCATAAAAAAAAAAAAAAAAAAAAAAAAAAAAAATATATATATATATATATATATATATATATATATATATATTTTTTTTTTTACAGTATACTGGCCTTGATGTGATTATTCATTAATTGGATATTTCACCCCAAGATCTTTGAAAAGATTTAATTTACGCACCTTCATGTTGTTTCAAACTACATGACTTAAAATAAAAGAAGATATTTTGAGAAATGTCTCAGTGTTGTTTTTTTGGTCCATTGAATGGAAGTCGATGTTAAGCAAAACTATGTTGTTGTAACTAAAACAACATTCTTCAAAATTTCTTTTGTGTTTCATAGAAAAGAAAGCCATACAAGTGTGGAATGACATGAGGGTGAGTAAATGATGATAGAAATTTCTTTCTTCTTTTTAGGCGAAATATCTCTTTAAGGTTCATTATTAGTCAGTATTGATAGAATCAACTTAGTTTATACTAAAGTGCATTGCAGATTAAAATGTATTGCCCTCCAACAAACATTGCATGGTAAGAATAATAATATTTATCCATTTCAACCTTTGTGGAACTCATCTTGAAAGTAAAAGATTCTTTGTTATGCAATAAAACAATGTTATGTAACCACTGAATGGAGTGCTAATTTTCTTTTAATTGTTTACATAGTCATACTGTGTAGTTCATGCACTAATTTTGATTAGTTTTATAAATATTGTGCATGATAATTGAGGCAATACACTGCTTCAGTGATACCCCATACCTCAAATTGAAAAAGGACATACAAACAAAAATGCACACAAACTCTCCAGGCTCACAGATGTGCTTTTGGGTATATGTCCAAATTCATCTTACACTTTCGTGACAGATAAGGTGGATGGAAAGGGCGATATTCGAGCCTTACGCAGTTTTAGGGCTCATGTCCTGGGGCTCATGTCCCTTGCAGCTCACATGTATCACTGACCACTCAACTGTGTGCCCTGACTGACCTGGGAACAGCTGTGAGATAAAGATATCACTGACAGATTGCTTTGTCCATTAGTGTAATCCACCAGGTATCGAAGCAAACAATGCTTGAGAGAGATCATAGATGATGTTATAGTGTGAGTCCCATTGAAGATTTATGTTGTGGGCTTTTATGTGAACTAAAAATACAAATTAGATTCGTTTCACAAGATGTTGGCTATTCTGCTTGTTTTACATATTTAGTTCTAAGACATATGAATTTTGTTCCTGGTAGCTCATGTGTCCTTTTTTATTCCCATGTTCCTTAGCAGACAAGAGTCACTTAGAAAAGTGTGATGTGAGGCACTATTCTTAATTCCGAAGAACCGCGTAGATCCTTTATAAAAGGAATATGTTTTGGTATTTTACAGGACTGTTAAAGACATTTTGCTTTGTTACACTCCATTTTACAGGTTTCACACGGCAAAGGAGGGCATACATTAGCATCTTTTAAGCCTTTAAAACTGTCACGAATTGCAGGAGAGTGATGAGAATTTCTCTCGTGTTGAAAGATGTCATTTTACAATGTTTTAGAAGTCAAAGATCTAAAACGGTGCACTGTTAACCAGAGCAGAAATTAGCTTACAAGTATTAGGACAATAGTATAGCTGAACAATCAAGCAGTTTGTTAAGTGGAACAGATTTTTTTCTTGCTCTCAAAGTGCCTTAGAATTGTTTGTGGTTGATATTTTTTCCTGGGGGAGATGGATGTGAGCAGTGAAACATATATAACATTATCATGCAAATATGATGTGGAAGTGTTTTGTAATGTTCAGTCAGTTGTATAAAATCATTCCATATAGATGTATAAAAAAGACTGTAGCCATGTAACAGGTAATTTATGACTCTACTATTCAAGTTATTCTGGTTAAATGTCAGCATTATTATTGTGGTGGTTGTTGTTTTTATTATTATTTAAAATTTCTCAAGCCACTTAAAGGTGAATTTCCTTCCTGATCAACACCCATATGTTTATATATCATCAAGAAATAAGTGGTGAATATAACAAAAATAATTAAAGCATAAATAAAAGATTCTTATTAAGTTACTGGACTGAACACAAATATATCTTCCACTGACTAAAAAATGTCTATCCAATGCAAAACTGTTATTGTTACTATTTTGTCCTGAGCCTCCGATTGACTCTATAAACTGCATTCAAGGATATTTTGCCCAATTTCACATCTAAACATAGACTGGACCTCAGTGCAATGGATGAATGTCAACTTTAGCCTTAGAAGCCAGATGTTATATACAAGCCAATGAAGAATGAGGACCTTCTGGATTGGCTGATTGGGGAGGTGAAGAGTGTGAGGGTGACAAAGTCCAGCCAGAACACAGAGTAGGCGAAAAATCCCAGCTGGATGACACCTTAATTGTATTCTTTTTAATTTATTTTTGCACAGGAATATAGAAAGCATTGTAGTTACGTGTTATATTTAAGATGATGGTCAGATGCTGAGCTCTAATGGTTGGCAGTTGGATGTTTTGGGTTTAAACATCACAGAGAGGCCAGACACAGTGTTGTTAACCATCCTGTCCTCAACATGCACTTTTAGCATAAACACTGATGGAAGAAACACTGAAAGGGCACACCTGGGGCAACACAGGGTTTGGGCTTCAGGCTGACACTGAGCGACAGACTTGGGGAAGAAGTTTTGAAAGAAAAGAGGGAGGTAAAGTGAGATATTGCTCTCTAATTATTTGAACAAGTGGCTGTTGATAGAGAAGAGCGGGCTGAGGGCTGGACTGTGCTTGAGAGTATTAGCTTGAAATCCCAGAGGAGGAATTTATCATGCAACAGAAGAAGGATGATACCAAACATTGCAAAACATTGTTACTTGTGATAAAGTAATGATAAAGTAAAGACAGGGTCAAGAGAGTTAAGTCACAAACTATTCTGAGATCACGAGAAAAATATTTAAGGCAATTATTTGCAATTATGATGATGACACCACTCCAACACATATGCTTTAGCTGAATTTAGCTTAATAATATGTATATACGAATCCAGTCAAATAATAAATATAATGAATATATAGATATGTCTAATATATTTATTACTTAATTGAATATTATATATTCAGAAAAGAGATATTAAATTGAAAGATGTTTAAAATAATCATATATTTGAATGAAAAAATATATATATGCAGTAATATTAAACAATTGTATTATATATAATAATCAGCATATTAGAATGATTTCTGAAGGATCATGTGACACTGGATACTGGAGTGTTTTAAATTTACACTGTAAAAAAATTAAAGTTGAGAAAACTTAAAAGTCCCAGTGAACCAGAAGTTGCAAACAACTTTTCTCCAGTGTTGTGACGTATTACCAAGTGAAACTGAATACTGAATAGAGGGCAGGGTTTTACTTTAGCAATCCTCCTCTCCATCTCTCGCTCATAGCAGACTAACGTTTTGAGGGGAATGGTTTAAGCGTTTTCAACTTAAGCTGTCAAACTGACGTCATCAGGGAAGCAACGTCATTCCAGACCGGAAGTAACTTTTCAGATTTTGATTAAAGATTACCACGACAAACTAATTTTCTCTGTGTATTAACTTGCACGGATTAATAGTTCTAGTAACATGCGCTAACAAAGTAAATAGGGTCAATTTTGATTTCATGAAGACTTTAAGGCAACCAGCTGCAGGAGATTTGAGTTTTCTCAACTTGTTGTTGTATAACAAGTTCAATTTACAACAAGCTGAGAAGACTCAAAAATCTCCTGCAGCTGGTTGCCTTAAACTTTTAAGTTTTCTCAACTTTTGATAAAAAAACAATAAGTAAAATTGACTTAATTTTCAAATTTTTGCATGAATATTTTTAAAGTAAATTTTACATATGGGATTAACTACTCTACTTAACTAAGTTAAGTAAAATTAACAAAGAAAATAAGTAATTTTAACTTGGCAAGTACGCTAAAAGGTTGAGTAATTTTGACTTTGTTCGTTTCCTTGCAATACATTTTACTCAAACATATTAACACTGAATTAAACCATGCTTTTAAAGTGTATGCTTTACTTAGAAACATCTAAGGAAATAATACAACAGATATTGTGTAGACACCATATCTACCTCAATACTTGGTACACAATACACAATGACGGTAACATTCGATGGATCGTTTTTGAGTATGAATGTGCCATTTTGAGTAGAAAATTAACTCCAAATGTCACAAAAATGGCAAGTTACTATACCTAACCACAAAAGCAATGATAAAACAGTCTAAATACAGCTAGAAAACAGTGAAAAAAATCAACATCATTAATTATTCAAGGACCAGTGCATGATGGGAACACCAGTATCAGAAAAGTTGAGTAGTTTTACTTATTTTTATAATGTTAATATTTATACTTTAATTTCTACAAGCTTGAATTGAGTACTACTATAGAATTCTTGCCTGAACTAACGTTTTCATGTAGAAACTACATTTGTTTTTTCTGTAGTATTTACTTCACCATAAAATCACTTGTTTTAGTGTATTTCACAGTGTAGTAATATTTCACAATATTACTGTTTTACTGCAGGTTTGATCAAATAAATGCAGCCTTGGTGAGCATAAGAAACGTCTTTCAACAGCATTCATTTAGCAACTAAAATGCTCATTTTCAGTATATTTTATATATTATACATTCAGAAATACACTGTAAAAATTATTTTAATGATTTATCATCACTTTTTTTCTTTTGTCAAATCAACTTAGATAATTAATGTGATTCAGATAACATAATATTTTGAGTTTCTGCTGATTAAACCAATCGCCTTCATTGTATTAACTCAAATTTTTAATTTCAATTAACTCAAAATTTGAAGGTAACAACTTACTTTTTTAAGTGAAACCAACAATTCTTTTTTACAGTGTATGTAATTATATATTGTACACATTTAAAAAAAAAAAAAATCATATAGGCCTAAATAATTAAAACAATAATTGTAAACAAAATACAGCATTATATATGTAGCACTGTTACCATATTTATCCTAATGACTCTAAACTAGCAGAAGAAGAGCAAAGACTGTAACCTGATCTGATAGCAAAACAGTAAATGGACAAATGGCCATAATACTTGTATTAGACAGTGTCTTGGGCTTTTTATCTGCAGCTGAATAATTGCTAATGATTCCTCCTTATGTTTGTTTTCATTGATCAGAGCTCATTGGTCTGAGTGGTTTAGTATGAATTCCAGCTCCATTTGCATTGCTCTCTCAGTGGTGGGCTTTGAGACACTGTGTTTATTAGGTCGTAATTAGATTCTCCACTGCATTCTGAGAAACTCCTTTTATGAACTCTTTTTTCAAACAGTTTTGCATTGATTTCTCTCCAACTGTTTACCATTCACTGAGCAATCCTCGGGGAAAGCTGAACTTGTGTTCTAAAGCAAACGAGTAAATTTGTGAAATACGCCTTAATGGAGCCCACAAAACACCTTGGGATATTATTCATCTCTTTGTATTCCTCTAAGACTGGTGTCTAAATGTAAAACATGGTCGCATGCACTTTTGCCGTTTTTTTAAGAGTATGGAGAATTAAGTCACATGTAATTAATGTTTCCCTATTGCACTCTGTCTCTTTCCTCACAGCATTTCAGCAGCGTGAATCATCTTAATGAATCGAGGCAACAGAAGCATGGACTGCATAAATTGACACCGGAGTGGTGTGCCCAATATCACCCTGCCCCCGTGGGAGCTGGGAGGATGAGTGTGTGCTATTTTCCATTTTTAATATTTGCACACATTTTTTTATCCTGAAAATAACAATCCCCAGTTTATGCGCACACATTCGGAATGACAGGGAAGAAACTGTTACCTAGTTGTTCAGAAGGTGATTCCCAGCAGAGTGTTTGAAAAGTTTTAATCGCAATTATGCCAGAATATTCAATTATCAGCAATATCACTATTTTCAAGAGGTTTACAATTGTTGTAAAGTAATATTCCTGATCCATAAGACAAGATAAAGCAGTCTCCAATGATTTACTTCATAAAAAACGACTTATTCTTCATCAATATGTATCGAACTCCATGAGAAATGTAACATTGGTTAATCTGAACGATGTTAAAAATCTTATAATTAGCCTTTTAACTTTAATAAAGTGAACATTTCAGTTGCATATGCTATATTCCGCCCTGCTGACAGGGGAAACCAGGAGGTAAAAAATTAATAGCCTCTCTTGAGATGTCCCCTCACCACAACAAGCTGGAGTTCTTTAGTGGTTAGCGTCTGAATATGACAGCAGTGAACTGTCTTACAATTTGAGCCAAGAACACATTCACACTTCAAATCTTACAAAATCAGGATCTATGCCTCTCCTCTCTCTTTCCCACAGTCTGCACTCTCTCCTTTTGAAGACAAGGCTTTTTCAGCCTTCAACACATCTTTCCGGTCACTGCATCACATCGCTTGCCTCACTTGTTTGACCTGTCAATCTAGATAGGTGTTTTGGCAACACTTCTGATGCTAGCTGTATAGATCCCACTCTTGGGATAGGGGACAAGACTAAAATGGTTCAATAAAAGTCAGTACAAAAAATAAACACATTACTGTTTTGAGGTAAACAATTCTGCAAATAACTTGCAAGACGTGAACATTTATGCTTAAAAGTGACAATTAAATTTATCTCAAGTGTACAAATGTAAAGCAAAGCAAAGTGCGGTGACAAAATATGGGCTTTCATTAAATATGTGCATATCAATCTTGATGTGTCACTTTTCTCTGATTACATTTAAATTGTTATTATGTAGGCTTTGAAAAAGTAATTAAATGCAGTTTTTGAAGCAATGTGACTTAATCATTGGTGCTAAGTGTTAGGAATTCAGCATATGTTGGAGCTCATCCAACACTTTTTTTATTATCTCTAAATAAACTTACTGTTTATTTAAACAATCCCAATGAAAAGTCAAATATAAAGTATATGCAAACCAAGTGAATTTTCATACTTATTTTATTCTTTACTTAGAAATAATTTTAGTAAATTTTGATTAAACTGAGAACAGGATATGTA
Organism: Elopichthys bambusa; assembly: GCA_037101425.1. NCBI lineage: Eukaryota > Metazoa > Chordata > Actinopteri > Cypriniformes > Xenocyprididae > Elopichthys > Elopichthys bambusa. The sequence continues at coordinate 12,590,672 of CM074442.1, read as the reverse complement.
ATAGGTTTGACTTTAATGGGTTTACTATTTTTAAATAGTTAAATGACTGTAATCAAAATGAAAGAAAATGTTTTTTTTTTTTTTTTGAGTTACGCAGCACATGGCACCTTTACAGACTCTGAAAGCTGTGTATAGCCTGCCTCATTACAGAAGGAATGGGGTGAGAGGTGTTCTGTTGGCTTTTTGAAGCAACCAGGAAAGAGAAAGAGAAAACTAATTTACACTCCTCCACAGCTTGAGGATTCCTTTCTTTTTGGGGAGAGCAAGGGCAACGAGGTGGGATGGCGGCGTGATCCAAACTACCAACCCTTTGCACTTGGATAGGACGCTTGCTATATGATCGGTCCATTTTGTTTGTAAATTGGTTCATTTCTAGTTAATTGCTGTTAACACAAGAGGAACGAGTGGCTTAAGAGGGCTTGACCTACGGGGGTAAAGGCTGGCCCGATGAATGTGTGACGCTTTCCTTACCTGCATTGTCTAGGTCAGGAGGGGTGGGAAGGGCAGACGGGAGCTTTGTTGGCTTTGTGCAAGAGACCCTGTCATTCAGGGCCACGGAGCAGCCAAGGTCTGAGCCCATCCACCCCGAGTATGGAAGAAAAGGACAGAGAGAGCTGAAGATAGATCTACTCCAATGAGCGCACACACTTCCCTCAAGAAGGCAGCCCCCCCCACCTCTCCAGAATGGCTTGAGGGCACTAGCCCTATCTATGGCTCTCACTTTTCAATTCCTTATGCGCTCATTAACAAAACCATGATGGCAAATCCCACAAATCCCTTCTTTAGGCATGTGATAGAATGAACCGATCTCTCTCCAGTACTAAGAACTTAAAGGGACAGTTCATCCAAAAATGTAGAGAGAAAAAAAATCATACATATATAGTTCATACATTTTTGGGTCAGCCATCCCTTTTTAAAAAGGAGGCTAAAGATTCTCTTATTAACTTGAAATAAATACACTCTAAAAAAAATATGGTTCTTTAAAGGTTCTTTACATGTATACAGTTCTATTTAGAACCATATCATCCTGAAGAACCCTTTATATGCTGAAATGGTTCTTTGTGTTAGAGTTAGGGTTCTTTATTCCTGCCTTTTTGTTTTTCAAATCTGTAACCAAATCTGTAACCAAATCCAAAGTTACCTCATTACTGATTTTCTGGAGGTCAGCCATTCAATTACACAGATTGTCAACACACTCTCAACAGGTAAATGATTTGATTCTTCCTTAAAATGTCTTAAAATTTGAATCTTAAAAAAACTGCCAGTCAAAATACACACATAATGATGGACGGAAAGACATTTCACAGGAACTTGGTCTTCATTACATCTATATCATGTTTAATGTCAATTGTTGTTTATTAATGTATTCAACTAATAACTGTTGTTAGAGCATTTTTGTAGCATTTTTGCTATAATTTGCCATGTCAATAAAAAAAATTAAGTACCTAATTGACTCAACATGCATGTTTATATTTATATATATATATATATATATATATATATATATATATATATATATATAATATAAAACCCAAATAGAGGCAACAATCATATTAAAAGACCAGGCAGATAGAGGAGTAAAAAAAACAACAACAAAAAAACACCTATATATATATATATATATATATATATATATATATATATATACATATATATATATAATTATTAATACTAATATTAACAATATAAAAATACTAATATACTAATATTGATCAAAATATACTATTATTAAAAAGGTTATTTATAACACCATTAAGGTCCTATATAGCACTTTAAAGCATGGTTCTTTATGGAACCTTGTAAAAAGGGTTCTATTTAGCACCAAAAAGGGTTCTGCTATTATTACAAGCTGAAGAACCACAATTTGGTACTGTTTTGAACCATTTTTCTTAAGAGTGTACATACAGTTAAATCATATTTTTAAAGTCTAATTTTACCTATTTAAACTTTGGCATTCGAATGAGGTTTTGCATGTAGCTACTCTCTGACAAAGACCTGAGAAGATGCTAAAATAATTACCATATCTGTGGGGGAACATCAGTGTGTCTGTCCACAATCTCCACATATACAGAGGCGATTACTGTGAGCGGCAGAGAGTGACACAACCTTCTCAGACATCACAAATCAGCACAATGAACACTGCACAGGTAAGATGTTGTACCCTCAGGAGAACATAACGGGCGACTCATTATAATTGTCCCAGTAGAGAGTCAAAGGCTAGCCTTATTCCCTCAGGCCTCACCGAGAAATACAGTATCTGATCAGAAGAGAGCACCTGGTCCCTTCTTTACCCTCAGAGAACAGAGTATCGTGCCCACAAAGTGGTGTTTTTTGTTTTAGTGTCACTGTACATATGCTTAAAAGCTTGTGTTTGTTGAAAATCTATAAAGATGTTGCCATGCAAGAGTTAAATTATTTTTAACATGCATTTTACCCATAAAAGACAACAGTAAAAAGACACCAAAAGGAAATGCAAATGATCTTGAAAGTGCATTATGTGTTTTTGCATTGCAGGGACTTCAAATCACAGTCAATAAGTGCATGCAAAATACGAGCTGTGGCAAAACACCTCACATTTAGTATTATAAAGCTTAAGGGATTGTTCACACCCATCATGTTATCTTAGTTTTTGTTTTGAAAAGTGAAATGGTTTCACAGCAAAGGCTGGTTTCGTTGCAGTCCAGATTACCGGCTTGAAATATAAACAAAAAATTTCTTTCAGTATTACTACAGTGTCCAACTGTTTGTGTTGAATGCGTCTTAGTACAATTCAGTTTTCAAATAAAACACTGCCTCTTCAAGGTACAGACACTCTTGGAGGCACTAATCTTTAGCACCTGCTTTGGCACCACCAACTGAAACAACTTGACCCCAGGACTGGCACAGGTACAGTCAATAAGTCAATAAGTGGCACCTCTATGGGCCAAACAAGCCACTAATTGAAAAGCACCTCTGCGAAATGAAAGCTCTGAATTGGTATGATTTAAAAAATAACAGAAATATTTTGGTCTGCTGTTGGACACATGGGATCTAAAGCAATGCAGGGTTGTCCTGCTGCATTAAACAAAATCTATTTGAAAACACACAGAAGTTTCCTGATGGGTATGCGGGTAATGGGTAACCTTCTGAATGGTTCCTAAAACCTCCAATAGTTCCTATAATAACAGTGTGTTGTCGGTTTTTGATTGATTTTAAGTCAGAGTAAGGCATTTGAGGGAATAGAGTTCCTGCTAGTGACAACAAACATCATGTCTTCAAAAATTGGTTTTTATATGCTTTAAAAAATTACAAAAATATATCTGTTTACCTCCAACATTTGGAGAAACCAAAAAAATGTCACCAAATGAAAACATGCAAAATAAAGAAGGTTATTGTCATAAATACAACTAAAAGTGAAATTTAGTAATGTTTTGTCTCAATAAACCAGAATTGTGCATCAGCCTTCAGAAATATTGGAGAATTTATGTCATGCTTTTTAAATTCAATTCCTAAATTTGTTCAATTCAATTCCAGCCAAACAGCATACAAGATTCAAACTAATTCATGTAATTTTAACTAGAAAATGGAGATCAGTCAAGCCAAACTTTGAAGGATGGTTTGACAAAGCCTTGTCTGTTTAAAGGGGCTATAGAGTTCAGAAACCTTTGTTAACAGCAACACCGGTGGACATTAATTGAACCCATTACTCGTGGTCGCATTTGTGCACACATAACATACAAGAGACTGAATGTGTTTCAAGGCCCGATATACTCTCTGTGTAGTTCTTTTTTGTTCTTTGCTTACAGGCTTTCATAGACAACCTAGGAAGTCGGGGAAGTTCTCGTTTTTTTAAGTTTCATTACAACCTGTTCACATGTTGGCAATACAAAAAGTGATAAATATATGGAAATTCTTACATATAGCCCCTTTAAAGGGTTCACCCCAAAATGAATTAATTTCTGTCATTAATTACTCACCCTCATGTCGTTCCACACCTGTAAGACCTTCGTTCATCTTCGGAACACAAATAAAGACATTTGGATGAAATCCAAGAGGTTTTTTGTCCTCCATTGAAATCAATGAAATTGCCACATTCAAGGTACAGAAAAGTAGTAAAAACATAAAATAGTCAACGTGACTACAGTGGTTCAACCTTAATGTTATGAAGTGAATACTTTTTGCGTGCAAAAACAAAAATAACGACTTTATTCAACAATACCTTCTCTCCACTGTCTTTCTTCTACGCTGTTTACGTCCAATGCTTCCAGGTTCTGCGTCAGAGCACCGGCTCAGTATCGGCCGACTCCTGCATCAGCATCACATGCATGCGACATGCTGCTCACGTGACCAGAGCAGTATTCTCGTTGCTTCATAACATTAAGGTTGAACCACTGTAGTCACGTTGACTATTTTAACAATTTTTTTTACTACTTTTCAGGACCTTGAATGTGGTAATTTCATTGCTTTCAATGGAGGATTAAAAAAAAACCTCTCAGATTTCATCAAAATATCTTAATTTGTGTTCTGAAGATTAACAAAGGTCTTACAGGTGGGGAACAACATGAGGGTGAGTAATTAATTACAGAAATTTCATTCTGGGGTGAACTAACCCTTTAAGAATGTAATTTTAAATTTGTAAGTAATTTCTTTATACTACTAACACATTTAAATACCAAGGTGGAAGAAGCAGACTTCCTTTGATTCCCATTCAAATTCTAATTCAGCTTTCTATCGGATGTGGCCAATTCAGTTCACATTCAAACTCAGGTATTGAAAGGGAGCCAGTTCTTTTTTTTTCTTCTTTTTTTTTTAATTTTTCAAAACCCTGCAATATAAATGTGTGTAGTTTACACACACACACACACACACAAGTTAAGTGGACCACTCAAACACTGATATTGTTTCCTTATGTGGGTGGCATTTCAGAGGGTCATATCAAACCTGATCTAAAAGACAAGCAACCATTTAAAAGATTAGCTGAGAAAGAGACCTCACAATAACCCCTGCTATTGAATGAAAATAAACACTATGAGATGGTGTGGATGGCGAGACGGCATCTCATTTGCAGCATGTTTAATTTGTCTAGGTGTGATAGAAAGGAGAAAAACTGGGCTGTTGGAAAAAGTAGCGAAGGAGGAACGTAATTTTAGAGGCTAATGATCTTTGCCTTTACAAATGGGCGGGAGAGAGCGCAGAGTGAAACAAGATACACCTAGAATCACCCTTGAAAGGTACAACAGTCTTTGTCCCCCAGGAAAAAAAAAGACAAGATGGCAGTCAGCAGGGGCCATTTCTCTGATATGGCCATAGGCACTCATGTTGTCATGACAGTGATTGCAGAGAACACAGATCTATGGTATGGAAGCCACCATACTGATCTAACTAATAGACATAACACTTCTGACAATGCAATCTGTTTCAAATTCTCTGAGGAAGTGTCACAAATCTATAATAATGCTGTCAATTCAAACACCTTACATGTATTTGTCAACAATCATTGAAAATTATTATTAGCTGTGGCACTGTAATAAGTGATTCCAAAAGATTTCAATCCTCTCGTAGCGGCAGCGTAGCTATGATTAATCAGCTTTCTTATCACGTATGGCTAGTTTTGTGGGTGCGTGTTTTAAAAACATAGTCTGTTTCTTTTCCAACTTGAGGCAAATTGTGTTTTAACACATCAGGGAGTTGTCACAGGGTAAATGCTATGTGCATATTCTAATGTGCACATTTCCTCCTCACATTCTTTTTGTAGTATTCAACGCATGTCAGTCACTGGCTTTTTACCGAGGAGATGCTGAGCAGTGGTTTCCATCACCATGGAAACTTTGCATGCTCTGTGTCATGAGAAAATCCATTTAAGGTTCAGATTAATTGAGAAAATGTCCTAGAGCGTTTGATGAATGCCTTGCACCCTGACGAAAACATCATGAAACACAGCACTTGCACTGGTAGTACATCACTGTAAGAAGCAGATTACTTGTTTTGTCTTCCTGTTTAATCTCATTTAAAAAGGAACATCACATCTTTCCACTTTCATATTAAAAATTACAGGTAAAAAGCAATTACATTTCCATCAATTACTTACCCAGGGGAAAATAAGGTGTAATAATTATATTAATGCAGTTGCATAAAATATTTATGCTAATAAACTAATAAACTATGGCTATCAAGGAATTTATGTAAATTAATACTGTACCTGTCAAAAGTTTGGAAACATTACCATTTTTTATGTTTTTAAAAGACTCTTATGCTCACCAAGGCTGCATTTATTTACTCAAAAATACAGTAAAAACAGTAATATTGAGAAATATTATTTAAATATTTTCTATTTTAATACATTTTAAAATGTAATTTATTCCTGTGATGACAAAACTGAATTTTCAGCATCATTACTCCAGTCTTCAGTGTCACATGATCCTTTAGAAATCATTCTAATATTCCGGCTCAAGAAACATTTATTATTATTATTATTATTATCAATGCTGAATATAGTTTTTGCTGCTTAACATTTTTTGTGTAATGATAATGATACCGTTAAACATTTGTGGTAAAGTAAAAAAAAGAAATAAAAAAAAGAGAGAGACAGAGACATTAGCGAAATTAATACTTTTATTCATCAAGGATGCATTAAATTGATCAAAAGTGACAGTGAAGAATGTAATAAATGTAAATAAATTTTCTATTCATAAAAAAAAAAAAAAAAAATCCTGAAAGCATCACCATTTCCACAAATATTTTATGCAGCATTGATAATGATGATAAGAAATGTTACCTGAGTAGCAAATCAGCATGGTATAATGATTTCTGAAGGATCATGTAACAGTGAAAACTGGAGTAAAAATTCTCAAAATTCATTTGTAATAATATTTCGCAATATTATTTTTACTGTATTTTTTCATTAAATAAATTTACTTAAACGCCTTGCAGAGCCGGCGCCAGGACACGCAAACTGGGGGTGCTTTTAATTCTTGAGGGGGCCATCGCGGAGGGTGGGGGATGTATTCTAGGGGCACTGTATTCTAGCTGAGCCCCTTGAATGAGTTCTGTAAGGCGACCGTTATTTTAGAACATTATTTTAGAACGTATTAGAATGTAATTTAGAACGTAATTTCTTGGCGACGCGCCATGCAGCCACACTATAACAGATATGTAGCGTGTTTATTTAGTTTTTCCTTTTTAAATCTAAATATTCACAAACTTGTTAACTATATAATGAATTAGCCTATATGATATATTCCGATTGTCAAATATGTGGAAGTGAACGTGTTTTGTCTTTTAAACAGCTTTATAATGATCATGTTAGTTGATATAGGCCTAACGCGCGATGATCTGTCGGATTTACATCACGTAAATTCGTCATTTTTTCCTGAAATACATAAAAGTAAGTGGCCGGTCAACTGCGAGAAGAGAGTAAAACTTGTTGTTTTATACACATTGTGTATCTGATATAAATAAAACACTTCGTCAAATTATAACTGAAAATATTATAGACCTGTTGCAGCTTCCATAGACATCAGTGTAGGGAATTTGAATTCAACAAATGTATTAAGTGTCCTTTTTTTATATAAAGTACTTCATTTAAATGTCTTATTTAATGACTGATACCTCAAATAAACGGTTGAAAACACTGAATAGTTGTGATATATGAAAAGCACTGAGCGCGTCCGATTTCTGTTTCTATTTAGCGTGCTATTTATACGTAGAAATTACCACTGGCGTGCATACGTAGCCTACGTGTTTTACGTGCATATAATACGCTCTTTTTCGCGTGCATATGATAGGCTACGTAATTTTCGGCGTGTATATGATAGGCACTTTTGGCGTACATACAATACGCACGTACCCCGCACCACTAATCCTACCCTACCCATTGCGCCATTTCAGCGTATCACAGTAACGCTCTGAACGTTCTAATCACACCGGTGTGATCGTACTCGTCAAAGGGTTCAAATCAATCCCGTCTCGGGGTGGGTGGAGGGGAAACAAAACAAATCTGAGGGCGCAATGCCCCCTTTTGCCCCCGCGTGGCGCCGGCCCTGCAGCCTTGGTGAGCATAACATAAGAGACTTCTTTCAAAAACATTAAAAATGGTCATGCTCTCTATTAACTTTGAATGAACAACCTCTATGCAGTAACTTTTTCCTCTAGGATATCAGGTCAATAGTCAATGTCAAAATTATGATCCTATTGTACAAGTAATTGTAACAAGTAAAAAATAAATCACAATTGTTCCCTGTTTCTGTATAGTTTCATAACATAGCTTTTTGGCTCAGGGCTGCTCATGAGTTTGTATCAGACCTGTGTTTTCATCTGCATGCCTGGACAGGTACAGACCACCACAAAGAGTGGTATCAAGTGTGCTGCTTACTTATTAGAGCTTTGTTTTTGGCGTTCTTTCTAAGAGGGGTGCAGTTTCACCAGAGACACTATCTCTGACCCCCAACAACCACATTCTCCGCTATGGTTAACCTCTAGTCTGTCTTCTCCCAGGATGTGCTGTGCTCCCGAAGCACGAATCTGACCACTTGCCCCCGCCTGCTGACAACTTCATGGGTTTCCTTAGTAACCAGTGACCCCACTAATGATCCTTATCAGCGGTTGCCACGGATACCAATAGCCCCCACAGCCAACTGTCCTCCAAAGCACATATTAGAGGTGAGCTCTCACGACCTCAATTTTTACCTCAACAGCATTTAGAGTGCACGCCCCTTCTCTAAAAGAGGGAGACAAACACTCTATAAAATAATCCACTCACTTAAATGTGACATAGTATTAAAGTAAAATTAAACAAAACAATCCAATTGTAATTATATTTAATAAATCCAACCTCAACACTTTTGGTCCTGCAGACTTTTTAAAAATCTCTCTTAAAACACACTTTTCACATGTTTTAATAAAAATGCACTATGTATACATACATTAAAGATAATTGTCATTTTATTTTTTCATTTTTTATTTTCTGAAAGTAATGAAAATTTCCACCACAACTCAAAATATGTGTTTAATAATCTGTGATTGAAATGACATTTTTTGGAAAATAATGACTGACTCCTTTAAATTGATATGGCTAATTTCACAGACGGCAGCTTTATAAATACACATAATTAAATATCTTTGCATAACTACAGTTTGACTTGAAATAATGTACAGTAAAAAGACTTAAGTGATATATACTTTGATTTCTCTTAATAAGTATAATAGCTTTCAATAAAACTTAAGTAAAGCAAAATTGTTCAGTGCGTGGGACAGTTGTAATTTGTAACAAATGATTTTCACACAATAAATATTGAAATGCTTTATAATGTTATATTAACAATGATATTTTTTATAGTCTATGACAGTTAAATTAAAATATAATACATACACATAAAATTTAGCAAAAAGAAATGTTAATGGCATGGGAAAAAAAAAACAGTACTAATGTGTCATTTATATACCAAAAGTAAAAAAAAAAGTTCAGTTAGTTTTAATAAAAATCAACCCCCCGGACATAAAACTGCCAGAAGTTGAAGAAACGCCCCTAAACATGAAATTGAAATCATATCACGATCAGGTGGAACAGGTCACGGCTGAACTTCTGACCTTGAGGCCTGTGGTTTAATTTTTTTTTCCTCCCCAGGAGATGCTTACATACATTCACAAACAAGATGAACAAAACGCACATCTGTACTCACGCTGAGGCTAAGAGACTATGTTTGCACACTGGATAATTACCTTCACAAAAGACAAGCCCTCCTCGCATCAACAAACACACAACCTTTTCCTTTCCTGTAGGGATTTGGCAGCTCTGCCGAGTTCATTTCGAGTAAGCCACGTAGGGCATCCCCTGACATCTAAGATATCTACCCATCGGCACAATGACATGGGTGGGTGTCTGCTGAATGAGCGCCCTGCAAACTCCGGGGCTCTACCTATGTGCTTTATTGTGACTTTTAAAGACAAGCTCTCTTTGATGTTTATGAGGAAAAGTGAGACAAGCATTAGGTAGCTACCCCGAGGCCTGACACTAAATCTTTACATGAGGCAATGACTCCACACAGAACAATGGCTCTTTACATTCATTATTAGAAGCCATCAGTCACTTGTTTACATTGTGTTTCTGCAGGTGAAACACGGTTTGTTGGGGCTCTTTGTCAGAGGAGGAGAAACAAAGACGATAACAAGGAGTGGGATCAGGTGAACAATATGTGTGTGTGTGTGTGTCTGTATACGTGTGTGTGTATGATGATACATGTGTTCTGTGGCCACACCCAAACACTTTAAAACATCAAGATGATCATTACTGTCACTATTATTTTTATATCTTTTTGTCGAAAAGTAAACGTCCCATCCTTTGACGTCAGATGAAGGGTTCTGACCTTCCAAAACATGACAGGGAGTCTTGAAAAGCTGTCAAGTTGAGGCATTAAACGACACCTGAGAGGATATAATTACTCTAAAGGTGCTAATGGGGTTTATTCAGTCTTGTGGAGAAAACACGACAGTGGACGAAAGAATGGGTGGTGTCTTTTGCTCGGAGCAGCTTTGTTGTCGTGAAGGTGTTCATAATGGAAAAGAGACGGAATAACAGGTGTGTACACCATGTCCGTGACATCCCTTCATCCGACAAAACAGGGGCTTTTCATCCGTATCTATGCGTGGAACAAAAAGGTCCGCTCCCTCCCAGACTGTTTGTTTTTCCTCGATAATTTGAACTGTTGGCTCAAGTCAAAAGGTATTTTCACTAGAGAGGAAAGGAGGCAAATCTCTCTTTAAAGTGATGAAAACAGTTTACATCCAATTGTCACCAAACTTGGTGAATGAATCCAAAGTTTATTTGTAGTAGCAAATGGAGGGCGATTCCCAGGACGGAGCGGGGGAGGTCTTCCAGAGAAAAAGGTCCAAGATAGCCAAATATTATGACTGACTGCCTCCTAAATCCCAAGCCTAATTCTAAACAGATGGATATCACAGATGCATGGTATATTTGAACTGCTTCCTCTTCTCTTGCGTGATCCTGACACGCATTGTTGCTAAACACGTCCTTGAAGTGACTACCAGAACTGATATAACAGAGTTGTTTGCCATATTCAAGCACGTTTGAGACAATAGACTTAATTCATGCACGTTGTATCGTCTGTAATGAAACAGCTTGGCCTCGGAAATCAGATATTGTTGGTATCTTACTTTCCGTTTCCTCTTTTTGTGATCACTACATTGGACTGATTCAACTTTTTACTTTGTGACATTATTCTGCGCACTGCTCAGATCTGAGTGTTGTATAAACAAGAAGGCAAAAGGAGCTCTATGTATCCACTTGTAGATGATAAGCACCAACACAGCCTAAAGTTAAATGAAACATTATTGATTGAAAGCCAAGAAGACTTTCTGGTATCTATAAACAATCTACTCCTAGACAGGCGTTAGTAGTTACTAATGAGAGGATTATTTGAAAAGATCATATACAACATGTTGAGGACTACAGACACGGAAAAGACTTATCAAGGTTTTTTATCAAGGTATTATATATATAATATCCCAAAGGTTTTAATTATATTTTGCTGCATATAAAGGTATTTTAAAGATTTTGAAGTGTCAAAATGCCATCCGGTTTAACCGTCCAAAGGCCAATACAGCCATTTCATTAGTGATTAAAATATCTTAAAATGTAATATATATAAATATATATTTTTTATTCTGTCATGATTTTATAACATCATATATCAGCAGTGCAAAATGGTATTAAAATTATAGAATAAAATAAAAAGAATGAATTTCATTGATGTCATTCGGAGTAACCAATATAAAGGGACCATTTTGGATCAAGTCATGCGGTCAGTATCATGTGACAGGATGTGACATCATTCAGAAACCTGCAAAGGACCACATGGTTGTGAAGCAAAGTAACTAACTCTCTTTTAACTATTTAAAAAATTCATGTTTTCACTTGCTATGTTTTCAAATTTTGTCCATCTTGTAAAACATGACTAAAGCAGTGTTAATTGATTATAAAAACCACATAATCACATCGTTAACACTTAATAAAATGTCATAATTAATTATATCTCCATTAAGTTTTTTTTACGCTTTTAAAAACCCATATGTGTGTGTGTATATATGTATATATATATATATATATATATATATATATATATATGTATATAAATAATAACAGCTCACTGTTTAAAAAATCTGTTGCCGTGTTGTAGAATGTGCGTGTGTGTGTGTGTGTGTGTTTGTGTGTGTGCATAAACACATATACACACACACATATTCAATTATTATTGGTATTTTGTTGCCTATGTTAGCTTATTTGTTTTACCAGTATGTACTTCCACATTTCAACAGAGTCATTAAGTCAGTGACAAACGCCTGGGAAGCTGCTGCTCTGAATCCTTTCCTCTGTTTAGAAAGAAAAACTCCTGTCCTTGGTAATGAGCGGGCTAATTCATCATGTGTCAGTGAACTGGTTCCTCACCACAAGGTGCAGGTAAGGAATGTGGGAGAGAATGTTCTCTCTCTCCGTCTTATCTCTCTTTTAGCACGTCTTCATTTCTGTTGAGTGCTACATGATAACCTAAACTTTGCCCAAAGTTTGTACACATTCCAAAGAGCTTTTTTGAGCACCATGACACCTCTATTGTACACAATCAGCAAAATAGGTGGTCAAATGTCAAACTGTTCTGATGGGATGTTTTGTAAATACTGTGCGATAATGACTTTAAATACTCGCGGACAACACTTTTACAAGGGGGGTACTTTTTACGTGTAACGAGAGGCTTTCTGCAGACACCCGGGGGCTAAACTTGTCACAGAGGAGTAATAAGTCTCTTAGTTCAGCCTTGGCACTTGACAATGTTGCTGCTGCATTGAATTACAAACAGCCCATGGACAAGTCCTTCTCCTCTTCAGGGATATTTAATCTGGTGATAAATTGTTTTGGAATTTGAGGCCTCATTGAACAGGCAGTTTTTTTTTTCCCAGGCAGGTTCGTCTCCTTGTCTGCCCCGGTGGAGTATGCTGATATGACAGTTTGCTCATCTTTCAACTTTTAACCCATTTAAAACAACAAAGCAGGGACTGAAATGAATTAATCTGGATTCATAATTGAACGCAATGAGACACCACCCAAAGGCCTGGAAGAGAAAACTAAATGTGAAGGCTGTTGTGACAGTTTGCACCAAATGCAGCGAAAACAAAATATCAACAGAGAGGGAGTAAAGGCAAAATGTTTCAAAATAAAGTAATGACAACATTTCCAGTAGTTCCAGTATATCCATTGTGAAGGTAAAGAACTGTGGTACTATATATCAAATGTAATATATTAATGTCCAGGTTCTGGAAGCTCATTAGTCAATTCAGCATTCAATCATACTCCAAAATACCTTAACAGTTTTTACCTGTTTACCATTTTATTGACATAGCATAGCAAAGTTTTAAATGTCAGGGACTATATTACTTTACACATTTTTTCCCCCCATTTACTTACACTCATAACATTCTAAACCTGTATGACTTTGTTTCTTCCGTGAAAGACACACACACACAAAAATCCAAAATATCTTCTTTTGTGTTCCCTAGAATAAAGTCAGTCATTCAGGTTTGGAGCGTCATGAAGGTAAATGATGACAGAATTTTTTGAATTAGTAAATTATCCCTTGAATTTGTTATTTTTAATGAAAATGTTAAAATAACATTTTAATGAGCATTTATGTCCTTAATATTTTTTTTATAACAGTGTTGTTAGGCAAGACGTGCAGCAGATTATATTGCTTAAAAGTAAAGAAGTAAAGGTGAAATCTTTTCAAATGAAATATTTTCATGTAAAAGATGGGGTCAAAGATGACAATATCACTAAACTGACTACAAAACTGAGGAAAATCATTAGAGTGTCACTCAGATTTGCTCTGAACAGATGGAATAGAGGAGTGATGCAGAGAGGAATTCATTAGGCTTGAATGGAGGGAAGGTCCTGTGGTTAAGGGTTTTTTAATTGTAAAGGAACTTGTATGGACTATTTGCCAAATGTTAATGTATCTTATGCTAGTATTACAATGGCAGCAGTTTATTGATAATACTGATGATCTATTATAAGGTTCATTAATGATATAATTTAGGGGAAATTCTGTTGTTATTTTCTCACTTTCATGTCGTTCCAAACCTGTATGACATTCTTTCATCTGTTGAAGACAAAATTTTTAAAAATTCTTAGTGGGTTTTTATCATTTTAGATGAACAACCGCTGTAATTTGTGCAAAAGAACAGAAACAGCAAGTAATACCAAAAATGTATTTTAGAATTACACCAATGAGGAAAAATTGAATTAATCGTATAAGCAAGCAGAGGGGATAAGATTTTATTTGTAAATGCACATTGCTTTATGGTGAAAGACGGCTGATGGTTCATATTTACAGCAGTTTAACAGTTTGCAACTGAGAATCCTGTTGAAACGCACACTCGAGGGTCACAGTTTAATGACAGCAACGGAAAGCATATGATATAAAATCCTCTTTAAATGACTGCAGCACATTTTATCTCATTATTGGAGAGGCATCTAAAGACCTTGGCTAATTTACAGTGTGGCTTCTGGTGTATTTTATAATTTGTTATTGGACAAATTGGTAGTCCTTTGTCCTCATTGGCTGCATGTCAAAGTTGTAGCTCCTTGGTTGTGTGGATGAGTAATTCTTTGAGTTTGAAAACAGATGTCAAAACACTAACAATGGCATGACACAGTTTGCTATCCTTTTAAGCCAGCCCGACTGCTTGCACTGAAAGCATTTGGCAAACTTTGCGAAGAGCAGGCACAGGAGAGAGGATGCTGTGCTTTTACAAGCCTACTTTAGCGGCTTTCGAAATACTTGGCATTTACACTGGCATTTAGACTTATATATTTATTTCACTCTTGTGCAATAACATTCTGTGCAGGATGCAAATTTTGTTAGTTCTTGTGAAGCCATGACATTTTAAAATGTGAAATAAATTGATATGGTCCAATTAAATTGTAACTGTTAAAGGAAATATCCAGCCTTCACCGGTGCCCAAATTGCTCTGTGCTTTGCATTTCTATTTAATTACGGTAGCAAGAGTGTTAGGCGATAACAGTGAGATCTCTCGCATGCCTCTACCTAATGCTTTGAACATTGAAATTGTGTCTGGGGGAAGACGATGCCTCTAAAAAGCCTCGTACTGCTGAGCAGAAAAGCACGCTGGGGCCACCTGGAACGCGAGAGTTCAGGCAAGTGACCGCAGAATGTATTCCATATCGTGTTATGGATCTCAAACGCTCAACTACAAAAAAAAGAAAAGAACACTAAATTGCCAGAAAGTAGAGAGATTTCATACATTCAGAGAGTTTGGAGGTGACCTTGCTTATTTGGCGCATGTGTGTACCTGCCTGCACTCACAGACATGCTGACAGAAGGAATAAGACTCGGAGGGAAAAGAAGCGAACCCTCAGACAAACAACAGCGGCGCTTTCAGAATAGCAATGAAGCATCCAGAAAGTGAGTTCCGCCTAACCGTTCCTTTGAGACAGGAACCCAGATTTGGAGAGAAATGTGGCCCCTAATGTGTGTGTCACCTCATTTCTTTGACACGCAGGTGGATATGAGAGAAAAAAGAAAAAATCTTTTGTAAGTGTCAGGGTTCATAATAGCCTGCAGTGGATGCTTTAGATGAAAGATTTGGCTGAATAGGAGAGGCGTTTGAAGAGGATGCTCTTTAAAGGAAAGCCTACAGGGGAATATGTAGAGATCTCTTACTAATACCTGTTACCTTTGGGAGACGGGTTGAAGAGAGGATAGAGAGTGAAGGGAGACACACGAGCATTCATCGGAGAATTGACACACATTTCACCTGCAGGAATTGTCACTCTGTCTAATGCACTGTCTCTCCAGCTCAAAAATACAAGAGATTCACTTGCAACTATCTGGTGAGGCTTTCAGAAGCCGTAAAAGCAAGAGATCTGATGACTGGTGTTGAGAGGCCGGCAGTGCTTCTACATTAGCAGCGATGTGATGACAATTTCACTTTTTCTTTTATATTTTAAAGACAAATAAACATTAATCATACTATTTTAGGTTAAATGGAAAGTTGAAAAAAATACAATTGTGTCATTATTTACATTGCCGAATTTCGTTCATCTGTTAAACACAAAATACTATGAAGTTTTGAAAAATGCCTCCATGGGGTCCAAAACAACACTAACTTTTATTGTATGTACAAAAAACAAACAAACATTTTATTTTTTAAATATTCTTTTGTGTTACACAGAAAGAACAAAGAAAGTCATACAGGTTTGATTAAATGATGACAGAACTACGCCTTTGAGTTATGCCAAATGTAGCATTTCAAAGAGAATATAATGGTAAGCAAATGCCATCGAGTCTAAACAATTAAAAAAAGTCAAAGAAAGTTCTGAGAGAAAGCTCAGTTTAGCTCTGCAGTGGCAGAAATCATAAACAAACAAACGCAGAAAGAAAAAAAACAAGCCCTTTATCCGTGTATGCTTTCAGAGTGCGGTTTAAAACAAACATACAATGTGCTAATCAAAAGCATCTAACTTTGTGTCAGTAGTCACAATGATCTTTATTATTGACATCATTCCACCAACCACCTGAAACACATACCATGTGTTTTTAAACAAGTTTAAAATTGGAGCCTAACAATAAAAAGCGAGTCAATTAAACAAGTCTGCCTGCCGCAGCTGATATAAACAAGGCAAATGTTTTGTCTCTGTGTAATTACCAGATGTTTATGATACCTGCTGTAGTTGTCTTGTGTCAAATTCATAATCAAATATTGCTGGCACAGTAATATTTAGAAAACAGCTTGACACCTTTTGATTCGTCTTGAAGATAATGGTTGTGATTAATTGCCGTTCTATCTTTTTTTTCCCCCTGCTTCTTTTCCTTTGTTGTTTTGATAGTCTCAGACAGCTGGTCCTGATACAATGGGGAATTATTACTTCATTTGTAAAACGCTGTGAGGGTTTGTCATTGGTGGAGTGATACATAACACCTTGTGTTACAGGCTGTTGTAGAGTGTGTCCCCATTAGGGCAAAATGGCCTCTGTGGAAGAATTACCTTCCTTACACCTGCTGCCAAGACTTTTATTTTGCTTATGGCTGACAACATCCTGGTTGTGAGTACCATGAATATTTGGGCTCTGTCTTACTTTGTTCCCATCAAAACATCACAAGAACTCCCATGCACCTCGGAGAGCTACGGAGAATTAAGAACATCAGCTCAAAGAGACAGACAGTCAGGGTGAGAGAGAAAGAACAAGAAAAAAAGAGGGGGAAAAAAATTACAGTCTGAGGTGATGCAAATGATATCCTTAGTGTCTCTTCCCCAAAGCTCCTACCAGCACACTGACAGCTGATGCCAGGATTAAACAAAAAGATCAGGAACTTATGACTAATAGCTCAAAGCAATCATCTCTCATTATTTCAATTACATGGGTAAATGCATGCAATCATGGATCAAATTGCTGCTCTAGAGGGTCCTTTCAGCCACGCGTCTGAAAGCAACAACAATAAAAAAAAAAAGACAAAACGTGCAAATATTTGCATTTATTTGCCTTATAAAAATACATCTTTGTTTGAAAAATGGAACCATTCTGCACCTGCAGTTTGTGCATTTTAAATAGTATGAAAAGCATAACATTGTGAAGCTAAGGCAGTCAGAAAGAAATTTTTTCGCACCACTGCTGTCTTAAGTGAAGAATTCGTAAACGCTGCCCAAACTGCCCCTGTGTATTAGAGGCTTTGAATGTAGCTGGGCTGGCTGATTCTTGGGTCCTCGCAAAGCTTCTGATTGGTGACTCAGTGACTGAGAGAAAATTGTCTCCTATGCATAATTCATGAGGCTATCTATTTGCCCTTAAAGTAGCTGACAGGAAAGTTTCAGACTGTCTGCTCACAATCAACTTTCAAATCACTTATAAGCCGGAATATCAAAAATAGACGAGTGAGGCCAGGAATGGGGTTAGGGACCCTTTCTTGCCTGAGATATTCAAAAGAGCAAAGATCAGTCTTTTACCTTTATGTGAGTGACAGGTGAAATGCTTTATGGTTGATTCCACACCGCCGCTGAAATCTGGCTTTGTAAATGCAGGTGTATTTATACAATAATGTTCACATATGAAGGCTATTTTCAGGCAGATATAAAGGAAAGCAAATGCTATTTCCAAACCTATAGTGTAAATACTAACATACACGACTTGCTTTATGTCTGGTAATATGCTACTATAAAATAGTACACGATTTGCAGTAATAGAATACATATATTATGATTAGTGTAAAAACACTGAATAATAACTATAATTATATGGTAACACTTTCAATAAGGTTTCATTAGTTAACTACTTTAGTTAACATGAATTAAGAATTAACAATACTTCTACAGCATTTATTAATCTTAGTTAATGTTAATTTCAACATTTACTTATACATTATTAAAATCAAAAGTTGTATTTGTTAACATTAATGCACTGTGAACTAACCTTGAACAAACAATGAACGACTTTGTTTATTAATATTAACAAAGATTAATAAATACTGTAACAAATGTATTAGTTCATGTTTGTTAACTCATTAACTAATGTTAACGAATGAGACCTTATTGTATTTTCTTTAGTATTTAATAGTATAATAGTACTTTTTCTATAATTTTATTTTCCACTATATCTAATTGTACTATAAAGCTATTGTCCTCTCGAAGACTTGCCACTTTAAGAACTGAACACCATATATATTTTATATCTCTTGTCCATCTCTTCTGGACACCTAGTCTTATAAGCATGAACTGCTTTCTCAGAAGCATTTTTTATATAACACTACCTATCAAAAGTTTAGAGTCAGTAAGATTAAAAAACAACAACAACAACAAAAAAAACAATAAACACTTCTATTCATGCCTTAAATTAATCACAAGTGACAAAGTCTTTTACATTGTTATAAAAAAGAAAGTATTTAAAATAAATGCTTTTTTTTAACAAATAATCAAAGAATCCTGAAAAAAGTATCATAAATTGATATTAATTAAGAAATTCTATTTACACTAAATGTAATTATACTATATATAAATGTATGTACACACACTACATACACTATGCCATAAAATGCACTACTGTAATACTAAAAAAAAGTTCAAACTGGATTCAAAAGGTACATTCTCTACTACTCAATGGTCAAAGTTTTATAGTACTGTAGTTTAGACTATTAGGATGCAATAGCTGGGCTGTGTGGCTAGTGGCATTTAGCCTTAAAGGGTTAGTTCACCCAAAAATGAAAATTGTTATTAATTACTCACCCTCATGTCATTCCAAACCCGTAAGACCTTCGTTCATCTTCGGAACACAAATTAAGATATTTTTGATAAAATCCGATGGCTCAGTGAGGCCTCCATTGACAGCAAGATAATTACCACTTTCAAATGCCCAGAAAGGTATTAAAGACATATTTAAAATGGTTCATGTGACTACAGTGGTTCAACCTTAATGTTATGAAGCGATGAGAATACTTTTTGTGCACAAAAAAAACAAAATAACGACTTTATTCAACAATATGTAATGATAGGCGATTTCAAAACACTGCTACATGAAGCTTCGAGGCTTTACGAATTTTGTTTCAAAACAGTGTTTCGGAGCGTGTATCAAACTGCCAAAGTCACGCCCCCCAGTGGTGAACCATTAAAATTTCGAAACACTTATGACCTAACGAAATCACGTGATTTTGGCAGTTTGATACACACTCCAAACCACTGATTCAAAACAGAAGAGCTTCGAAGCTTCACAAAGCAGTGTTTTGAAATCGTCCATCACTAGATATTGTTGAATAAAGTCGTTATTTTGTTTTTTTTGTGCACAAAAATATTCTCGTCGCTTCATAACATTAAGGTTGAACCACTGTAGTCACATGAACCATTTTAAATATGTCTTTAATACCTTTCTGGGCATTTGAAAGTGTTAATTAACTTGCTGTCAATGGAGGCCTCACTGAGCCATCGATTTTATCAAAAATATCTTAATTTGTGTTCCGAAGATGAACGAAGGTCTTACGGGTGTGGAACGAGGGTGAATAATAAATGACAATTTTCATTTTTGGTTAAACTAACCCTTTAATGCAAATATTCACTCTGCAATCTAAAAAAAAAAATAGGCATTGTCATAATCTAGCACACTATAACAAAAAGTGTATAATATTGTTTTGAAGCTCTTGGGCACATGTTAAATGGATAGCAAAAGTCTCTTCTTCCCCAAGGCGATTGTTTGAACGAATCTGCGATATTATTCGACATCATGTTTGCAGACAAAGAGGGGACAGAGGAGCCTGTGACATTTCAAAAACTTATGTAAGAGACTCTGTAAATCTATTTTGTATTGACTGGGTGCCACGGCCCTGGCCCCCTGTGTAACTGAACTCTGCCTTTGTCCCTCTGTCTCACTGACTCCAGAGGACCAAGTGGCCTGACAGAATTCCTGCCCTGTCCAGCGAAATCCCAGAGAGGGGGTTGGTTATATTGGTCAGACCCATCCCAGTTCACTCCTCCCATCCTGTGCTTCAGCTCTTCCTGCACAGGCTCCATCGACCTGTCACAGACATCAGTGAGATTGACTGCAGGGGCAGATGCGCAGTTTTAACAGGTAACCTGATCCAGCAGTCCCATCTGGCCGCCAGCCTTCCTCAATTCACACTTCACCCAAAGAACACATCAAAAGATGCACACTCTTTGTGCCGAGCAGAAACATTGTCACATACATTATACATAAAGTATTCAAGTGTACATGTGTTTTCCGAGCAAGTTTGCCCACCGTTTGTGTGAATAAAATCACAATGTAAGCTGATATATGGCATCATAATCAGGCTTAAATTGAACCCTAGAGGGATGGCCACAGTTATGCAGATCAGCAGCTTATGGATAATCATTAATTAGCTTGATTTTTTTTTGTCTACTTTTCTTTTGCAGAGGAGATGTTGAAATGCATGCATTGTGTCTTCAGTGTGGTGCTTGATTTCTAATAAGAATTGCAATTAGAAGAGGCTGTGAATGCTCCAGGAGGACGTAGGCTTCTCAGACAGATGGAGTGTTTAATTGCACAAAGCCTGAGAAGCTTGTCCCCTGCCCTGAAAGGGGGTGGGGGGTGAGTGGAGATGAAGTGATTTTTTTTTTTTTTTTTTTTTTTGATGATTGTTTTTTCACAGGCCACCTCTTGGTTATGGGCACAGTGCAGGGAAATCTGAGAGAGTGGTGCCCTATGGAGTTACTTGCAAGCATGGACAGATCATCACCCCCCTCCACCGCCGATCAATGCCAGACTCATCGTCCGCCTGTCATTGGCTCTGGTAATGACTTATTTCCTACCAAAATATTTTGTCAAGCGTCAGTGCAGTGAGTCCCCACTCTCGGCATCGGCACCTTGGAGATCTATCGGCAACCTCACTATCATCTTCCGAGAAAGGGGAGGACATTTTTGTCAAACCTCCCACCTCTTTAACAAACACAGCCACACAACCCGTGTTTTCGAGATACTTCTCATACCAAACACCCTTGTAGTACTCTAATATCTTCTTACGAGCATGAATGAGGAAAGAGCTCTAAAGTGAGAAGGAAATAGAAAAGCCAAATTGACTCAAAGATATGCAAATTAGAAAACATTGTTCAGACAATTCATAGTAAAGAAAAACTGTCTGACAAAAATTTTAAAATGAATAATTTAGTTTACTTACTGCAAAGCATTTGAACTTTTTTCCTGCATATTTTTTTAATTACTTCTCGTTTTAACTGAATCACATAATCTGAGAAGTAAATAGCTGTAGATACTGCTTGCTTATATGTACTACCGTTCAAAACTTTGGGGTTAATAGAATTTTTTATTTTTACTTATATTCAGAAAGGATGCATTGACTTCTATTCATCAAACAATCCTGAAAAAACATCACCGTTTCCATAATAAAAATTATGTTGTTTTTTTTTGTTTTTTTTTTTTTTTAATGGTATTTTTGGTCAAATGAATGCATTTTTGGTGAGCATAAGAGACTTATTTCAAAAATATTAAAGGGTTCGTTCACCCAAAAATGAAAATTGTCATTTATTACTCACCCTCGTTCCACACCCGCAAGACCTTTGTTTATCTTTGGAACACAAATTAAGATATTTTTCATAAAATCCGATGGCTCAGTGAGGCCTCCATTACCAGCAAGACAATTAACACTTTCAATGCCCAGAAAGCTATACTAAAAGTTTATTTAAAACAGTTCATGTGACTACAGTGGTTCACCCCTAATGTTATGAAGTGACGAGAATACTTTTTGTGTGCCAAAAAACCCCCCAAAATAACGACTTTATTCAACAATAGTGATGGGCAATTCAAAACACTGCTTCACGAACAAAGGTCTTACGGGTGTGGAACGACATGAGATTACATGAGTAATTAATGACAGAATTTTCATTTTTGACTGAACTAACCCTTTAAAGAAACCATACTGACCCCAAACTTTAAAAAGTATTGTAGCTTTGATGTATTTAGCTACTTTGTGCAGTAGTATCTTGTCAAGATAAACTATTGTACTGCATGTTCATATTCAATCTTACAGACACTAATAAAACACTTCTAATTTCTAATTAACATCTCTTGCATTATTTTACTCCATCATACGTGATTGAAGGGAATGTCTGTAACATATTTTTCCAAAATTAACATTACACAGTACACTGAAGTGCTTAATCGATATCTAAGTACTAATAAATATAGAAAATTGCAAAATCAAGTTGTTTTCTGCATTTGCAACACACTTATGAATAAGCATTTACAGCACACATATCAACTAATGATTGTATCTGTGCATTATCATTTGAATAATAAATCATAATCAATGGTGATGCTAATTATCTAATCAGTTTCTCTGTCTGCATCCAGTTGACATGAGATGTGAGCACAAAACAGACTCATTTCCACTGACAGCAAGCACTCCATCTAATGGTGGAGATGGGACACAGCACAAAAAGGCCCAGAGTCCGCCTATCACCCTCCTAAACATAACCAAGCCTCTGTAGAGCCAGCCTTCGAAGTCCCGCCCAGCGAATCCTCCCTAAGACGACAGGTCACCACCACACTCAAGAGTGTTTGACTGACATCTGCTTTTGTTATTGTTTGTGCTGGGGTAAAATTAATATTTGTTTGCATGTGGGCAGCATGAATGGCAATGCAAGGAGCCAAGGGACCTGAGGCACACTCAACGGCAAGCAGGAAGCCTTTAATGAAGGAGCCGGCTCCATTACGTAACCCCTTGGAACAGAGGCCTCGCTTCCTGAAACACTTAGCCATATCAGTGTTGTTTAGGAGTTAGAGTATGCTGCCAAGGGCCTGTCGGATGGATGTGCGGCAGCAGACTCTGACATTTAGCAGGGAAGGGCTAATTATGAAAACAGGGCAGTGGGTGAGAGGGAGCTTCAATCCTGCAGCTAATGGACATACATATGCCACTTAGCTTCTGATCTCGGGTCATGGAGTAAATAGAGATAAAATAGCTTGTGCTAGTTGGCAAAGCATTTGAATAATGCAAGATAATTTCAGGCTCTCTGTTTCCATTTCCTCAGCGGTTCTTGAAAAGCACAACACAAACAAATCAAGATGTGGTGTAGTAACATTGCTGTCTGATCTCAGATTGAAACAGGAGAGAGAAAGAGAGAGAGAGGAAGAGGGAGAGGGAAAAGGGAGAGCAAGAGGGAGAGGGAGAAAGGGAAACTCTAGATCCAAGTGAGCAAATCAACTTGAGTCAAGTTGAATAGGCGAGTCAGCGATAGTGGTCACCATGTCAGGTCACACAGATACGCCTCCCAAGCGACACTGGAGAACCGGCCGATAACAAAATCCACGGCGCAGCGTTGCATTATAGGATTAAGGAGGGATTGCCGGGCCCCCAGTTTTCATCGTATATCAATATGGCGATTCACCTAAGCTGCTTGGAGGTGCCTCCGAGACTCACTTTAACACATGGGACTTCCTCAAGTGATCAGCCGAAGCTATCCATGCAATCTCACCTCGGAGACCTGACATTCCTTTGGTCTGCTTGGGTGCGAAGGGCAGATCGGGACAAAGCAGCTCTCAGTCCACTTATTCAGGCGGCGGTGGCTGGCCGTTGACAGACAGTCCACCTCAAGTGCCCGCAGCCCAAATGCCTGGACTTTTCTTCTGAATACAAGGCTGTGACACTGGGAAGACATATAGGAAGAGTTAGCAAATACATAAGAAAGTCTTCTAGTAGGCTCAGTGTGTTAAATAGTATCATTTAGTTTTACATAGCAGGTTTAAAGCACTTGATGGGATCCTGATTTTGTTAATGATGAGTATTCAGTCCAGCAGTCAGCACTGTTGAAGTGTGCACTAGACAAGATGAATATCTCGGATTCTCAAATATCCTGTATCGCCTCTTGATCTTGAAATAAGCATTAACAATTTAAGCACAGGGGAAACCAAAGGTGTAGATAGGAAGGAAAACATACGTCCCCCCTCTACAATATCTCTCTAAAAGGCCCCAAGGCCATCGATACAGTGTTACTGCGGCCTACTTTAACTCTCAATTTCTTTTCTCAAAACTGTGAAACCGGTATGGCCACAGGAACTCATGTGAGACCGAATGTTGTTCCTCCATGTAAAAAGGTAGACACTTAAGCTTTAATGTAAACAGTCATCATTTATTTAAGCAGGGCATCTCTTAAACATGAATGGGTAAATGTTTTGAATACCGGGGGCTTTAGTTCTTAGCAGGGGCCAAATGTCTCCCCTTGACCTTGCAAATTCAAGCAGTGGGACACACAAACACTTACATGTCATTCAGCACCCTGATTTTATGCCTGATGGAAAATGGTGGTGATGACAGTTTGCTACGAACACCCTCCCTCCCATCCGACTTTCGAAAACACATAGGGACATTAAAGGGCAACACTGGGGGAAAAAAAAAAAGATATATTCTTCACTGATCTCTCGGGAGTGGGGGGGGGGGGAAAGTGCATTGAAGGAATTGAGATATTTCTCCCAGTCAGACGAGAGAGAGTTGTGTAGGAGAGGGAACGGTGTTTGTCTATGTATGTTTACAACAACTGTCATTAAAGGCACAAGAAACAAGATGGCTAATGTAAGGCGATCCTTCCCCCTAGCTAAATAATTCATACCAGCTGCAAGGAAGAGAGAGCAGCGCATATTCTTCCTTCCTCACCGCTTGCCTCTCTCACCCTTCTCTAAGGGTCTCTTGGGATGGATGAGTTTCGTTCCTGGTCGCGATGAGTAGCCATTTACCGCTTGATCCGTGCTCCTTAGGCCCGTCTCTCTTCCTGTCTCCTGAAACCAAATTTGCTAATTTCAGTCACCTCAAAGCAGACTTGTATGTATATATTTTCAGGGAAATTTGATTGTCGGTATGGATTTTTCAATCGGTCTGCAGATCGGGTTTAGAAATATGTAAACTGTTGTGTTATTTCATCAGGCCCGGTAGAGGAACACATACCTTAGATACTGAACATCCAATACGGTGGAGTGATCTTTAAGCAAGACAAGTCGGACATAAGTAGATTAAAAAAGCCATAATGGGGAAACAAGTGCCCATTTCAAGTGCAGCCGAAGGAAATTTAAGACCTGGAAAGTTGCATTATAAATTTTTGATCGAATTGACGATATTTTCACACTGGCTAAAGCCTGAAACCTGAACCTATATTTTCTGTCTTTGGTTTCCTTTCTTGAAGAACCCTTAATGTGCCAAAGATGTACTACTTAAGCTCGGGTTACTGTTGTTGGTTTGTACGTTAATGTCTAAAAAGTTCAGATTAGATTTGAATCGACCAATATGCATTAAAACCACTGTTCTTTAATCAAAATCTTATATGATCTGAAAGGGAATGTAACAAAAGCTTCCCATTCTTTCAACATCCTGCTCTTTTTGGCCTGTCTAATCCAGTTGAGGTCTGAATGTGGTCTTTCTTCTCTTACAGCAGTGGAGGGTTACTGCAGGAGATGGACAAATTAGCCCACACCTCCATTCCTGAGCGGGGCTATTGTATATCGCTGCAGTCTGTTCATGGTGTGGAGGGACCTGCACAACGAGCCAAACTTTGTTGCTGAGTCTCTCTCGCTCCATTTTAAAGCTCAATTCAAATCTGTGAGTGTATACTGGCTTTAATTTTCTTTAATTAAACCTTCATATCAAAGTAGATATTTGGGTCTGATGATATTGAATACAGTTCAAATATTATAATATACTAGGATGTTTTTCCACTGTTCACAAGCATCACAGTTTTTGGTTTGGGTTTGGAAAGCTGTTTTTAATGTTTTTGAAAGATGTTGCTAATGCTCGCCAAAACTATATTTATTAAATAGTTTTTTTATATATATATATTTTAAAATGTCATTTTTTTCCTATGATGGCCAAGCTGAATTTTCACCATCATTACTCCAGTCTTTAGTATCACATGATCATTCAGAAATCATTCTAATATGCTGATTTGCCGTTCAAGAAACATTTATTATTATCAATGCAGAATAGTTTCTTAATATTTCTTTTTTCTTGGATAAATATGAAAATTTAAATTAAATTAAATTCCTATTTATCTATTTCAAATAAATGCTGATTTTAAAATCTTTTGTAACATTATAAATGTCTTTACTCTGCCTTTGATCAATTCAATGCATCCTTGCTGAATAAAAGTATTAAATTCTTTAAATGTACTGAGCCCAAACGTTTAAACAGTAGGTTATTTACCAAAAATAAATTAGAACAAAATAAAACAAAATAGCCAATCTAATGAACAATACCTCAATGAACTGATGTAAATAGCTATCTACTTTTAAGATATGGTGGATGGATCAATATTTTAAAATGTTCTCCCTTGGAATCTCCCATCAATTAAGATGCCTCTGAACAGCACTTCATTTTCATAATTCAGCTGCCCCGACTTGAACTGTAGACAATGTTGTCGTTGGTCGGGTCTCCGATGGAATAAATGTCTCATCCTCCAACAGATGTGACTGAAATCGTATTGGGAACACTTTGTGCATTAAGCTCTGAATTCTAAATGAACTTGGGCCTCAGTGATCCAACCCAAGCAGACACTTAAAAACTGACACACAGGAACCCGGAGAAATTACTTAAAGGATCGGTTACTTCTAAAATGATGGAATCAATAACAATATTTTCCCTCGGACCCCATCGCACTGATAAGCAAAATCCTCGCTTAAAAGCCGCATTAAACTTTAATCGGGTGCAGTTTGCTCTGGCGACTGGTAATATCTGGACAGCTGTCTTCTGCCGTGTTTAAAGCTTGTTTCCTTTGCCATTTCAGTGTCATCTACTAATTGCCTTTTCTTTGGGATACATGATCCTACTGAATTCAATCATAGAAGTATGAAACAGGGAAAGGCTTTTTAGGGGGTCGGGTCAGAAGAAAACAACAGAGTCTGAGATGCTCTCTGAGCCTTGGCTACATTTGTCGGCTCCATCCCAAGTGACTTCATTTAGCATCTGATTTCAGGCCATCAAGGGATGGCTATTTGTTTATTGGCTTTTTCTGCATGTGTGAAATCTTAACACAACCCATCTTGGAGCAGGTCCTTGCTTTTCTTCTTGTCTACTTGCCAATTTTCCACCTACACATGGAACATGCTTTACATGTTTTTCCCCTTTTTTCACATTTAACCAATGGTGTAAAATATGAGGAATTTATATTTAATTTATGCTCCAATACATCTACTGAAGAAAAAAAAAAAAAAAAAGAAGAAGTATTTGTATTTTCCTCATGCGTGGCTGAACTATAGAAAGCCACATCATCAGTCACCATACATTTGTATTTCAAGTACAATAAATTACTCCCATTGTTGTTTATGACAGATTGTATGTGAGAATCCCCCAGATGTCTTAAGAGAGGAAGGTGCTAGCTGGTTTATGGAGGCCCCAATCAGTATTTACTTGAAAAGAGAAACTTAGAAGAGGTCGATTTTAGCATCTCCTTCAGGTCTGGGACCAATGCAGGCTGTGATTTCACAAGTGCAACCCAAGCAATCACCGCTATCCCCTGATTGCTTGGCCTGCGTCTCTGAGGATGCTAGGAGCGAAAGATTATCTTTCCCCCAAACTTCCTCTGATTGCCGACTTTAAGAGGCATGCCTTCATCAGCCAACACGCCGACAGAACCTCACCGTCATAATGTAGTATTTATTAAAGACAGGGCTATTTAAGACGATCAATATACATTTAATCTCTCTCTCTGTGCCTTTTGCTGTCAAAGGGGAGAAAGGCTTTCACAAAAGACATTATATATATTACCTCAAGCTTAAACAATTTTAACAAAGCTTTTAAAATGCATTTATTTATGCATAGCTGACACATAAATAATGTGCTTGTCCATGGAAATCAATATAAAAATCAATATAATTTATTTGTATCACTTTATATTGAATTTTCAAAAATAATATATTAAGGAAATTATATTTTATTATATATTAGCCCTAGTGAAAAAAAAAAATTAAAATATATTTGAAATACATTTCAAGTATGCTACTAATACATTTACATATTTATGTACTTAATAAAAATACCTTGCAATTGTACTTTTGGTACACTAAACTGGTAAAGTTTGCTAAATTGGAACAACTAATTTTGTACTTAATGCACTTTAATGGTGCAGAAGTAGTGCTGAGGTCCAACTAAAGGTAGACTGAAGTATATTTGATTGTCCTAAAGTGGAACTATTGCAAGTACACTTTAAGTACACTTTAAATATCGTGCATTTAAAGACTACTATTATTTACAGGTCATTCAATCCTCATTAAAACACATTTTAGGTTTGATATTAAGAAATGTGCATTGTACACAAGTAGTACTCCAAATAAAGTTTCATTTTAATTTTTATATCAGTAAGTTTCAAGCAATATGTCAGTAGATATGTTAATATATTTGAACTGTACTTAATGTGAAATAAATGTATTTTGAATATATTACTTTTTTTTTTTTTTTTTTTACTATAGAGATTATGTAACTTATCAAAATTTACATTTTTGATCTAGCTTGTGCATTTTAAATCTAGTATGACCAATTTCTAAAAGTACTTTTTAATTTCTAAGAGTAAAAGTATTCAATTCAATTAATAAGGGGATTTGAAAATTTGAAAAGAAAATTTGAGCAAAAGCTAGATGCATAATAAAAATCAATCAAATAGCAAAATACTGTTTAAAACAATTTTAGGTTAAATACATCATCTGACACAGCAGGAAATAATCAAATACCTTTATTCTGTCAGCATTTATGAGATAAAAAAAATTCAATGTAAATAAAATGTATACATACATTCATTTTTAAATGTACTATTTAAATGATTCATTACTTAATGTATTGTTAAAAAATAATCAATTAAATAGATCTTTCTTATTTATCTATATCTTGTGTAAATCCTGAGTATTTACATTTTTAGCATACTAGCTAATGGCTTTTGGATAGCAGAATATGATAAATGATAAATAATCATAAAAATAAAAAACAATGTTATTGGAGCTCAAAGAAAAATATGGAAAAATTTTCAGTTGAAAAAAAAAAAACTGTGCTCAGGTGTTGTTAGAGAAAACAATATTTAAAATTTCCCCCAGCAGTAAATGGCATCTCAGAGCAAGTCGGACTAATTGGGCTTCAAAACTTCAAGAGGCACCATGAGAACCTGTCTATTTGTACTCCTTTGGACGGTAGCATGGAGCAGGTTTGATGTATTGCCTTCCATGTCTAACTCTTCACTGCCTCTCCAACTCTAGCCAAGTATGAAGATCTTATCAGCTGCTGGTTCCATTGCCCCTGGCCTTTTCAGACCAGCTCAGCTTAGTTTACGGAAATCTCTTTTGATACACACCAGTGTCTCAGTGTGCAATAGGAAGATGTTGTTCCGACTACAAGGTAAAGACACACAGGCTTCCAGATAAATGCATTCTACTGGTGACTTATCTTAGTGACGATTATTAAATGAAACAAAATGTTATTCTTTTCTAACAATATTCAGATCAATGGTAAAATCATGATAGGAATAGGCATCATTCAGTTTTACCTATTGATTCTTAAGAAGACATCTTTAACTGTCGTTAGATGACATACGTCTGAGTTAAAGACTACAAACAGCTCCCCTGTGGTGAAACTACTTCCTCTTTGACCATCCTAGAACTGCTTACAAAAAGCATCTGCGTAGCTGCTTCCACCTGGTTTAACCCCAACAGGAACTTATCAATTCATCTCTCTCAGAACAGCTCAAGTGGGGGTAATCCTCCCATTGAACTGTTTCAACTTCTCTGCCCATAGACAAAGGATGGGTAAAGGGCTTGTTGGAATTGTCTTGTTTGGGTAGAGGATCTTCAAGAGGCTTAAGGCCAAATGCTTGTAGATGCCATTTGTCTCTCTGCACGTCCAATAATCCTGACTTTTGTCAGGTCATTAGAGCTCATGAGGACCAAACTCAATCTCTGGCCTCTCTGTTCCTCCTTAACCACACTTAAGGTGTACCTTAACCCAAGTGTCTTGAGGATGTTTTACTTTCTCCAGTTGTATAAGAACAGGGAGCAGAGGTATGAAAAAGGTTAGGTACCTTCTGAGGTCAAAAGACCTGCTTACGTCACGATTACAATTATTTGACAATAAAATGAATGACGTCAGCTGTATGTCAATAGTATGGTTTAGATGTTCTCTTTAATTTCACAGCTAATTTAAAACAGCTCGTAGGGTGCGAGCAAATTAGCATTCATAGTGGTATTAATTTTCAACATACTTAGACTGTATCACCCTTATAGCAAATGCACTATAGAAATCAGAAGAAGCTCTCTGCATGCCAGCTGTGAGGTTTTTTTTTAGGATATATTCCAGTATGTCATCCAGCCAAAGCATTTCAGAGTTAGAGCAGAGAGGCAATAAAGTAATTAAAGCACCAGGGGTTCAAACATTCAATATCATTTTCCAAAATGTGTTTAATTAAAATTAATCATTGGCTGCATTATATTGCTACCTGTGGTGAAAAGTGGTACAGTGGTTCTACAGTCAAGCGTTTCTTTGAAGGTTGGGATTGAAGCTAGCAACAATTTAAGATGTTGCCAAAGAGTCTGAATTACAGCAATCTATTGCAGTCTCCTTCTTTCCACATTTTCCATTATGATGTCTTTTCAGAATCAAATAATTCCTCCCAGTGGGACAACATTAAATCCCCAGCCCTCATCAAATTCATCAAAATGTTTCCGCAGTGCAAATTGAAATTAAAAAATACTTTAAAAAGGGCTAATGGTTTCTTCTAGCATATTGTAAAAATGTTAAAATCTTTGAATAATTAATTGAACCAGAGCTTGAAAACCTCTTCGGCTGATTTCGTAATATTTGTTTGCATTGGAATTTTGAACATTAGTTAACAATCAATGCTTTTTTGATCCACGAAAAAGATACTTACTATAATGTGTAGTATGCCTACATGCATTTACAATTGCTTTACATTTATTTAGGAAAAAAAAAAAATTAAGAAAGAAAGAAAAGAGGAGGAACTGATAAAACATGCACATAAATCCACCTTATGCACAAGCAGTAAACAATATTTATGACATCTGTGCATTTGGGAAATATGTGCTAGATCCCAGGACACAAAATTCAGTTTCATTAGCTCAATGCTAGTAAATGCGAAAAAAGCTTTGAGGAAAACAGTCCAAAGATTCTAGACAGAACTTGCTTGATTAAATAATGAAATCCCCTGAAGGCTTCATTTGAATTTCACACAATACTATAATTAAAACCCATATAAGTTGGCTAAAGTCTTGGAACTTTTCTTGCAAAAAACTCTGTATCTCAGTGGCCTAGAAAAAGATCACGCTTGTCTATAGCACGCAACACTAACCAATTCAAAGAGCTATTTCACTATGATATTGAGGATAGTCAGTTTGACCTACTAGTTAGTAACAAATGTATTCACGACCGCAACAAATCACTAATGATCTGTGACAAATTTAGCTTGTGCGCCACAATAGTGCCAAACATATGGATGCAAATCATACACTGGATTTCATTTATCATCAGGGTGTTTGTAGCTATCAATTCACATGTGTTGCATAAGAGATAAAAACATGTATAACATTGTAATTTTCTCAGCTGCACTTTCAAAAACACTTAGTGTGAATATACAGGCATTTATTTCCATGGTGACGGGTTTAAGTGCAACCTCCTGACCTGTTCCTCCCACTTCCTGACTGGCTGAAGATCCAGCAGACAGACACAGGGGGAGGCGGGCTCAGACTAGGCACAAATAAACACCTGATCTATTAACAGTTCATTAAGGAGATTTAAATGACTTTGCCACTTTTGCTACTGACCTCCTGGGACCGGGCTCAAAGTTGTTTCCTGCTTGTGGAGGTTGTAAGCATTGTATGCCTCTGAGAAGCCCTGCCCATCCTAATGAGCTGCATTGGTTCCCTCCCGAGAAGGCCTGTGCTATGAGGCAGCTTAGGGCATTACAGACTAGTTCCTCATGTGAGGTGCCAACATCTTTATATCATTTTTCTAATAATCATGTTTCTTCTTAAGTTGCATGAAGTAATTTCCCCACCCTCACAGATTTGATGTGGCTGCCACATAATGATGCTCAGTGTAGTAGGAGGATTCATTTAATCCATAGTGAAAGAAGTTCTATTTTAGTTCCTGTTGTAACAATATATTTCCAGCTAATTAGCATGAAAATAAATCTCTCATTAACAACTGTAAAGAGTATGGTCCTTAAATTTGTTTTCGTAATCAAGTAAATCCAAGTTACAGCTTGTATTCCTCACCCTTGTCCTCTATGTCCACTCACTCTCAATTAAGTGTATTTAGTTGCCTCACATTTGAGAGGAAAGCCTGCCTTGTTGCCAAATGAGACTGCACACGTGTCCCGTTCTCTCTCATCTCCGCAGTTAGTCATGGTTTACTCTCCAGTCTAGCACTTAAGAGATCATTAGCATGTGTAACTTCCACCGATGAGGACACCGCCAAACGCGCCTGGGTACATGATGCAACCGAGCGTCTCATGAATAAAACTGAAAGAGGCAATGAGCCTCCATTCACTTTTTCAAAACCACAAGGCCCTATAAGATGTCTTGGAAAGGCAACGGCTGTGTAGATTTACCTACTGATTCGCAATAAAACAATATAAGGAATGCCTGGTTAGGGTAATACAATGGATGAATTTCGACATGAGTGTAACCGCCGAGCCATAAAGCACCCAACCACCGCGGATAAGCAAGGGAGATCAAAGCCAATGAAAGTCCAATAATTCAAGCCTTCCCGAATGTATGAAGACATGAGGTGAATTTGTGTCTGGGGGCCTCAATCAAAGCAAAGACACACCACTGAGCATTCACTTCCCAAGCTGAATTCAGGTTGTTTCAGTCCTACAGAGTGCTGTTTTAAGCAATAAGGTTGTTGTCATTGTCATACTGAGCTTCAACACACAAAGATCATCCGGTAGAGGGGTAAAATCAATGATTTCCCCAATCTAAGAAGTGAATGCAGGAGAGTAGAAAAGGATCGCTGGCCGTTTGACCTTTTCTGTGTATTAAACAAACACCAGATGGTAGACATTCAGCAAGTCCATTATCTGAGGACCTGGTGCGTTGCTCCTGCTGCTAAGTCCCACAGTGTCCCACTCCATGGCTGCCATTGAACTGCATGCATGGCAGCAACTCTGTCTTAGACCATGAATACCTGTAGCCCCATTTAAACCCATCTCCAGAACCACATTCTGATGATAAGCTATGATATTTACATCTCTTTGCAGTCAAAATTAAAAAAAGCAAGATGTCTGTCGGTTCCAGGTGACTTTAAGAACCTTAGATGTGTGCTAAACAACATGCAATACTTTTCAAAAATGATTTAGGTCATTCTTCCAATTACATATGTGTCTTTTAAAAGTATGTTTCATAGACCTACATCAGATTGCTATATGATATCGCTATATGATCGGTATATGATTCCTTAAAATACTTACAAATAGCATATGCCATTTCAAAGAAAATATGTAAGGACAGTAATGGATGATTCTAAAGAGGCTAAGCTGAATTGGGGAGAAAACATGCTGGGCCACTATTGTAATAGCCTAAATGTAGATGGAATGCCCGGTGTGGAAATGAGAATACAGGCCACAATGGTACAGCAGGGTGCTGATGTGTGTGCTGAAGCAGAGGCTTGACGAGTAAGTCATAGCTGGAATCAGACACAGGAGTTCATTCAGAAAGCTTGTGAAAAGGGTGCAGACGTAAAGGCAAACTATGCAACCATATGAATGTCTGAGGCTCAGCTTGCTTTTGGATTCAAAGCTTTTGCCCGTTGAATAAAACAGCAGTTAAAAAAATGTCTTTATGTTCTAACTTGTAATATCTAGCTCTTAAAATGTAATTTGTTTCTGTTACACAATGGTTTCTAATTATGAAGACACACCGTGGAAGGCTACACAGTTGGCACTTACTTTGAAGCTGTTGGTAGTAGCCTACTGTAGTAGTTGGGCATTATCTTCTTTTTGAAGTTTGTTTTAATAGATAAGCAAAACAGTAGGCTAGGTCACATAGGCCTAATAAAAAGCAAAGCAGGGCCGTTTTTTTTTTTTTTTTTTTTTTTAACATTTTAATATATTACGATTAAAAATAACGTCGTAAAAATGTAAAACAAAAAGTAAATAAATAACAACGCATATATGTGCCGTAAATTCCCTAATGAGGAAGTATTTTCCTACCTTCGGAGCCATTCAAATTTAAAGCTGGAATGATTTTGCTGTTTACACAGGATGGTGTTCTGTTAAAAACCAATATGTACCAAACGTAATGGTCTGGAGATGCAGTTTGACATGTTGAGACATGCTGAATAATCAAACCTGACAGTTGACACGCCATTAGAAATATTTGGCGCTAATGTCACGAGACGCTGAACTGCAACAGCGACGCCCAACAGGTAAAGAAACTAACGATTAAAAAATAGCGCTCACGTCACACTCAAGATAATTTCGTCAATCATTTTCGCCATTTTGCTTTGAATGATTGTTTTTTTTTTTTTAATGATATGTGTGTTTAGTTGTGATACTTACGTTTAATTAATCAGCATATCATGTAATTAATTCGATTACCTTTTTTTTATATAATTTTTAATAATTGTTTTAATATTCTAGTTTAGTGACAGGTACCTCTGACAGGGTCACTTAAGGATATTCAACCATTTTTGACATGGTAGATTGATTTAAAGCACTTTGATCAGCTAAAATCTGGCTGGAACTCTCTGACATAAAACAAATAATTTTTATTTCCATACCATCATGCTGAGCATTAACAAGAATAACTAGTCAAATTCTAGACAACATTTCATTTGTCATTTGAAGAAGTTCCCTTTTTAGTAATTGCGCACTGACCTCTCCAGGTGGCTTTGGGAGTTTGTTGCTTTTTGATTATAATGCAGGAATGCTGGACATTTGAAATGGCATAGTGGTAATTACAGTCATCTAATTACACAGTGCCTGATGCCTGCCTTCAAGAGGTTAGTGCAGAGAGTCCACTGACCCGTCAACTGTTTGCAATTGCAGCCAGAACCAAAGCTGCTTTTGGAATTTGCTGAACCCAAGCACGTAAAGGAGTGAAATAATTTTATATAGGCCTACAGAAGCTATAAGTAGCTGACAGCTGAGACAACTCTATAGACCGTATTATTCCTAATATAATGTAGAATGCAGCTGGCTTCGGCAGAAAACTATGTGTTGTCTAAGTGACGTCCATTTGAGAATTTGTTTAACAAAAATACTGAAGTTCCATTTGACAGGTTTTTACTGTGAGATTTCAATGCATGGAAAAAACAATCTTGACATGTCTACACAAGTGTAACAATAAGTAGCAATGCTAACACTTATTTGTCTTGGATAGGCTGTCAGTGTAGGAGAATTATGCCTGTGGTTTTAAAATGACATGGTTTCATTACTAAGCTTATTTAAATGTTACAACTGTTACAAAAGGGATTATACACACTACATAAATAATGTTAAAAAATCATTCACTGTGGTCTCATCATGTTCTTATTGCAATAAAACTGCAGCATAATGGTCAAAATGACATGTCTTAAGAAATAGTATATTTTTAAATAGTTGAATCTGTTTCATATTTCATTCTGGTGGAGAAATTTGCCTTAACAATTAGGCAAACAGTTGCAGTGTCTGAATATGAGGGGGAAGAAAACCCTCTCCATGTCTCTCAGGTTTCTCCGTTTGGGGTTTGTCCATCAACAGTGGCCAATTAGACTGGGCCTGACCAGTCTCTGTTAAAACAGAAAGTGTTTACATCAGTTTGGCCAGTGTTTGCACTTGAAGATACTGAGAACCAAACATAACAGCAACATAGATACCCTCTATTATGACCACAAGCCAAGAGCAAGTCCAAAATGTGGTACATTCTGCAAATGTAATGGCTGTGAAGTACCACACCAAGCATTTTTGTGTTGGTGAGTTAACCGCATTTTGACTTTATTAGGTTGGGAATTTCACCTTCTTTTTTCTTGGATGGGTTATTTATATTTTATTTATTTTTTGTAGTTTTATAAGGACTAGCCCTCATTTTTGCAAAATGTATCTGCTGGCAACTAACATAGCAAATGTTTTTTGTGTTGTTTCAATGAAGAAAAGCAGCACCTGTGGGATGTACATTTTTCTATTAATTACACATAACATTCAAACACATTGACATCACTGAGGTCTCCAAGCTTGGTGGGTGGCCAATATGAGAAATCATGGTCCTAAACTTCTCTGGTTCTGGTTTCCTTCTTGGTAGTTGTGTGCATATATAATTGAGACCATTGAAGTACATTGCAGGTCCATCTGCTTGGCAGCGAAGTGAATACTAAACCATCTGGGCCTCTACATGCGCCAGAAAAGGGATATGGATAGGTATTGTCTGAGATAGAGCACCTCAGGGGGTACGTTATTCCACAAGGAACACACACACACACATTCACAAAGATCCATACTGTTCCTTAAAGATAGTAATACTAGCATGCGAAATCTGCTGTTGTTGAACTCCAGATGGAGTGAAATAATTCCGAGTCCCATCACCTCGACTGATTAGTAAACTCTGATATCAAAGCAAATGATCATCAGTATCCCACTCGGTTAGTACACACAGCCACAGCACAGCGTAACGTTTGCTCTCAGCCCTTACATTCACAGAATCAACCGTGAATACATAAATGATAACAGACATTCTGTTCCTGCCATCAGTTGGTAAAATGGAGTGCCATGTTGAAATGTTTTCTGCTTGTAAGTCGCCCACCAGCTCTGAGGAGACACACATGCTTGCATTAAGGGCTTCGGCTGTGGTCAACACAGCGACTAATTTAACAAATTCTTTATTTTCTTAGGGATACATGAGACTCTTGGCAAGGCTAGAGGACTCAAAGAAGCACAAGGCTGCTGCGCAAGAAGGGGACGTTTGTCGAGGTTTGTTTATTCGCAGGATTATATACGAATTAAGCATCAGTCTTGTAGGTTAGCCTTCATCCGTTTGGAAACGGATCGTTTTCTTAACCTCCAAGCGACTCTCTGTTCCTCCGTCGCAGCAGTGCCAATGCTGAAAACCGATCGTAGTTTTGACACGATGCTGAACTGCTCTCCTGCGGCCCAGGATACATCTGTAAACATTGGCTAAATGAAGCCGGTGGGGTTCTCACAATGAAACACCCCCCGCTCCCGCTCCCACCCCCCACCCCCCGATGGCCCTTCCATCATTTCTGAGGGACTTCAGATATCCAATGGATGTGCTAAAAACCCCGCTGTGTCTGGTCCTTTAGCAGCGAACCTGTCACAAAGCCTCACACCTCGTGGCCGGCTCAGCGGCCCATCTCTGGCTCCCATCTCTGACATCTGCTCAGGGTTGGGGTTTCATTCAAGAGGGGGGCAGAGGGAGTCAATCTGCTCTTTTAAAAGAGCCTCACAGTGCACTGGGTGCTGATGGGGAGGAATGAGGAATCCGCACCATTTCTCTTGCTGGCACCACTGGTGTGCTATTCTCCATCCCTTCCCCATCAACGCCACCACAACTCAAAGCCGTCTTTCATATCCTCCCACGGCTCCAGATTGACAGGCATCAGACAGTTCAGGTGATGAGGAGGAGAGGGTGTGAATGGAGATAGAGAGGTGCCATGTTTGAACACTTCCTAAAGAAGCACGCCCGATACTCGGCAAAAAAAAGGCTCCGCGCTTCCAGCCCTTTTTGGCAAGTCGACCATGATGACTATTTGAAGACTTGACAGATTGTGCTGATGTGTTTATTTAGTTGAGCAAATGTGGACTGGAGCTGTTTTCAAGCTTTATTTATGTTGCGTATTAACTCGGTCACCAACAGAAATGAGACAACATCAATCATCCACTTGATAGGAAGAACACTGAAACATTTATTTTAGCATCGGGTAGATAGCGGCATCAGTAAGTGGATGGAAAATAAATTATCTGTTCCTTTGTACGCAAAAACAATGTCTTGTTTTTCTAGAAATGTATACAACATTTAATTTGTTTTATAAAAAAAGATACAACTTTTGAAACATTTAATGGATAGTTCACCCAAAAACAAAATATTCTGTAATGATTTACTAACCCCTGTGTCATTCCAAAGTCAACAAAACAACATATTGACTTTCATTGTACTTACAAAAAATACCTTCTTTTGTGTTCCACAGAAAAAAAGAAAGAAAGTTATACAGGTTTGAAACAGCGTGAGGGTAAGTAAAAAAAAAAAATGAAATTTCATCTTTGGGTAGCTATTCCTTTAAAAAAAAAAAACATGTTCATAGAAATAGGATATATGATAAATGGTGCACTATAGCTATGAT
Organism: Elopichthys bambusa; assembly: GCA_037101425.1. Lineage (NCBI taxonomy): Eukaryota > Metazoa > Chordata > Actinopteri > Cypriniformes > Xenocyprididae > Elopichthys > Elopichthys bambusa. The sequence continues at coordinate 12,551,832 of CM074442.1, read as the reverse complement.
GTATGATGTGGCATGTAGTTATTAATCATTAAACATTTGGATGTATTTAAAATGCATTGATTAAATGGCTCCAGTGACAGGCTTTGCCACTGTGTCACGGTGAGTGGAGAAGCATAGACACAGAGCTGAGGATTGTTTCACCATGTAATTCCAGTCTCTGTAACTACTTTACCACCTGAACACAAGTGGCATTCTTCTCCTAGATAAAAATCACCTCAGCGCATTTGTAGGACATGTAGCCACTTACTGCTCGTAAAGATTAAGCCTTGGAGCATGACTTTTAAAGGTGGTGGCTATTATCACTCCGTGTATCCGACCGGGAAGGAGATGGGCTGCAAATTAATATTGTCCGGGAGATTTTAACGTGAATGAAAGTGTGTTTGTAATCTAAGTGCATGTGTATTCATTCGTTAGACTAACGGTGTTGGAAATGTAATACTGCAGGCTGCACAGAGCAGGTTTGATTGGACAAGCTGTGATTTAGAGCAAGTCTCAAGGCTAAAGCAGGACTCTTTTCTGTGGGGGAGAGGTTGAAGAGTGCCACACGCAAAACAACCCATGTAACCAGAAAAATTCATTATATAAAGCTATTTCACTGGCTGAGTGTTCACTAGATAAAATTAGTGAGGTAATAAATGCTTACTGCAGGAGCCAGAGCTAATAACCACATCCATTTTAGTCCTCATTTTACTGGTTAGAACAAAAGGGCATATTGAATTAAGGCATAAATTCACACAGATTAGTTGAGAGAATATGGCAGTGGGTAATTATTAGGACCTTATTTTACAGTTCTAAAAATGTTATTTACTATGCGACTGAATAAATGGTTATTAAGCAATCAATTCCCAATTGATTGGAGGTTATTAGAAAACAGAGCTTCAACAAAGAGTCGTAATATTCTTTTTTCTCTCTTTTTTTTGTCAGTCATTAGACTGATCATGCTGGGATTTCCAATTGAACTGTCAATTCTAGCCCGGTACCACAAGCTTTACCTCTCTGGAAGTAGCACGGTTGTTAATGTAATCTAAATATACATTAATTGCTATGTGATTTTGACAGATTGTGAATGATATTTCTCTCTCTATCTAAAAAAAAAAAAGCTTTGATTAGTGCAAGGAAAATAAACTCCTATGGGTTGAAGGATTTATACAGTCACAAAAGGAACCCGAGTTTCAACTGTTGTGACATTTTGTTTCTTTAAATACAAAGACTGCATCACTGTGTGTCCATCATCAATTATTTAACTGTACATCTAGAAATACTTTAGGTAAAAGTAATAACCAAGTCAAAAAACAAAACTAAGAAATAAAAATGTATTTTAAGTAATTTTAATATCTCATACTTTTAATTGAGTAAAAACAGTGTTGTACTGAATAGGCATTTTGAAAGCTTTATCATTTCATTTGCAGATTCAAATGAATCCGTCAAGAATTTAAAACTATATATCTTTCCTTTTTAGGATTTTAAAATGACCATTGCTTGAAATGCCAACAGTGGTACATTAATACGTGATTTATTAAATGATTAGAAAGAACTTTGTATAATTGTTGTTTGTCACATCAGTAGCTCTGTCTTATTTTACATTTCAAAATATTTTCATTTTCATTGGCTGCCAACATCACAATTTTGGCTGGAAAGCCTTTGTTTTGAATTAAGAAATCCTCACAGTCACAGCAACAGCATTGCATTGAGACATAATTGTCTGTTGAATGTTCCTCAGATTGTGTCCAAACTTGTGTTAGCTCTCAGAACAAACAGACAAAGCCTAGTATCATTGACAATGTGTAGTTTCAACAGAACTGATGGCAAAAGTATTCCAAGTGTGAATATTTGGCTTTGTTTTGTCAAGTTAATTTTTTATAATAGTTTACAGAGACACAGTTGGAAAGGTCTATTTATGAATGTTAAAAAACAAAACAAAACAAATAACTTCGACAAGTTTATTAAATGCCATTAACCACATTTCACCTCTGAAAACGCTAGCTTTGAATTTTTTACAATACTAGCAGATTTGTGTTTCATTCTGCAACTCCATCAACTGTTAAGGTGTGAGACAAATAACAATACCACCCTCTGGACTGTGATTTCTTTGAAGACTGGAGGTGATATAATGAATCACTTCCCATTAGCGAGGTTTCACACACGTCACAATTATTATAAAGGCTCACAGTTTATTTTCAATGAAGGTGACATGATTTGCTAGCTTCAAATGTCTATATACCTATCTACATTTAAGGTGTGTGTGTATGTATGTATATATATATATATATATGCTAATATCAGAGTGGTGGTTAACACAGCTTTCCATATTTAGAGAGTATGTCTAATTATAGATGCCAAATAGCATGATTTACATATTTAGCCCTTGTCACTTTAGGGGCAGACACATGTGATGCCTGGTCTGACTGAGTGGGCTATGTAGCCATTGCCCTCTAGAGGCCAATTGCCACCTAATATACTGTATCCCACTCTCATCAGTGCTTGACCATGCTCACACCTGTTTGTGTGTGCGCAAAACAAAAGTATAACATTTCTTCTCAGTGATAATGGTTGCGGAAAGTAAATATTTTATAGCACCAAAACGTTATCAATCTGTATATTAAACTATCAAAACATTCAAAAATGAATGTAAAGAAATACGGCACAAGCTATTATGTATCTGAATATAAAATCATCACACTTTTGGAACACAGAGTGCCAGTAGAATAAAAATATCCGTGATTAAAGTGTTATTTGTGCTACTGATTCGTGAGCAATTTGTTCCAAATTTCTCAATTCAAGCACCCTAGTCAGAGCGTGTTTTTCTTTGGCTACTTCAAGTTATGTTGGAGTGTATTCTCTTCTTGACCATATTTATAATTCAATAAACGTGTTTGTGAGATATAAGTTCCATTGAATCACGAATAAAAGGTTATGATTGATGCTGTGACACTTTTTTTTTTTTTTTTCTTCACCACAACCTGCCTCGTTACAGATTACAGAAGATAATGGGCAGCAGGACAGGAAGGGGAAGAACAAAACGGGGTCTGCGCTTAATTAACTGCGCCTCCTTTGCGATTCGCCAATGCGAATTTGCCTTGTTTTATGAAGAGAGATCCTGTTTTTCTAATTCGTCCCCCTTTGTTTCTCAGACAGGGAACGGATCTGGCTCTTTGGGACATTAAATAGAGAGCTAATTCAAGTGGAGGGGCTCTTTCTCTGGTGCTCTGCTCACATAGCTGGGCTGGGCTCACTGGGCCCTTTTGTGTGCTGCCCCTCACCGCATGTGTCCTCGCTCTCCCGGCTGGTCAGATTTTTTTGTCTCCGCTGGATAATCAGCTTGGAACGGTCGAGTCAGATGTGGTGGGAACTGGGCCTGCTTGAGGCTCCTCTCTGAAGGTGTTTGTTGTTAAATAGAACAATTCGTCTGTCTCTTTAGAAAGCCTGACAAAAGCAAATACTCCCTGCTGAAAATTTTCTTAGCCCGTCACACAAAGGCTCAAGTTTGTTTAAGAAATTGCTGCTAAAGAAAGCGTCAACCCATTAAGGTAATTATATGGAACCTGTGTCCTATAAAGGCTTAATTGATGTTAATGTTTGTCTAATTGGGGATTCAGGGAGAGCAAAGGACTAAAGGTCTTCATAGCACTTTCAGGCGAGCCTCTGAAAAGGGTCCTTCTGGTTTTCACACTTCCCACAATGGCTGCCCGTCTTTCTCACATTACTGCCTGTTTTCAGCTCCTTCCAGCATTCTGCAGCACTACTTAGAGCACAAAATAAGGGTGAAGAGCCATTGTCTGGTGCAAGCACTTCTCAAAGAGTGTTCCTGACAGGGATTGTTAGAGGACTCATGTTGAAGACAAGGGGGAGTGAGGGTGAAAGCCACTGTCATGCACTCTTGTCATGTCTCCGGTGTGCGGCAATGGGGCTCCTAATTGCTGCATCTGTTTTTTCATAGCGCCGATTCATTTAAACAAATACTTCAGTCAGCACCTCCTGTTCCTACACTGAGTCCGAGTTATCCATTGTGAGTGTCAATGCATTTGCATGTGTTTGTGTGTGCAATCGAGGGGAAGTATTTGTTTAAATAGTACGTTTTCCTTGTACATCTTTTAATAGCAGACTCGGTCGCTTGGGCTCCCGCTCGATCCCCCCCGTTGACGCGAGTGAGACGCATGTATCGTCTCATCGGAGACACCCCCGGCCGTGGCGCGACTTCGTCGCCGAACTCGACCGAAACAATGATGGTGGATGGGTGAAAACAAACACTGTGTTTCCCTTCCTTTAATGCTTAACTGATCTGTCTTTAAAACACTCGCGAGGCTCCATTTGAAACTCTTCAAATATTTCTCTTGGCTCTAATTGCTAAGGTCGGAGTTAACAATCAATGCCATTTCCACATATACAAGTTAAAATAGGGGCAGCAGTGAATGGCAAACTGATTGTAGCGCTGTCAGCCTCCTGCATGGGTTCTTTCTGCAGATGGGGAGTGAGAGGGATGGAGGTGGAGGAGCAAAGGCACTTCATTTAACTTGCACCAAACTGATTGGAGTGGAGAAGGCAATTCAAATCTTGAGTGTAGTTCCCATTGCAATGGCTTTCCCCCAATCTCACCCCATTTCCGCAGGCCTCCTGTCAGTCAAAAAGCACACAAGGCAACCTTGGCAGATCTCTCGATGGTGCCCTCCATCTCCACACAATAGCGCAGTGAAAGACATGGCCTCTGCGAGACCCCCATGTACGTAGTCTATATGAAGCCAGCAAAATTAATGCCACGCTCTAACGCAGTATGCTAAAACGAGCTCCAAATGAAAGTTTGGAAGGAGCATGTTCCTAAAGATAAACAGCTGCTTACTCCTTTGAATGGACATTTCTGCTGGCATGTCTACACTCTTATTTTTATAATTGGTGTTGAAGCTGGAACAAATGACTAAAGCATTCTCAAAGTCCCTCTATTTGTTCACATGAACTCCTCAGTTGTCCATAAATACATTGTGTGCTGCTGTCAAATCGATATACAAAGTGATTTGATTAATTAAAATCCAGATTCTTCATAAAACATGTCAATGTCAAGGAATGTCATGCTGTCCAAGAGTAACTTAATCATCACATTTTGTTGGGACACTTGTGTACTTGTGTATCTGTAACCATGTCGACACTCCACATTTATTTTATAATTAGTCTTGATGGTGGAACTCGTAGCCAGTGCATTCTCGAAGTCCTTCTATATGAACAACCATTCAAACCTGTTTCTTTTTATCATTCTTGATGTCTAATCATGCGCATGAACTCCTTAGTTGCCCATAAATACATTGTGCAGCTGTCAAATCGATACACACACAAAAGTATTTAGATGATTAAAATCCATAAAATCCCAAAAACCATGTCTCTGTCAAAATGTCATGTTGTCTAGGAGGTAATCAATCATCAATCAATCAAATTTTGTTTGGCTAGTTATCTGAAAACTTTTTCAATGCTCCACATTTATTTTTATAATTAGTCTTGAAGGTAGAATGTGTGGCCATTGCACTGTCGAAGTCCCTCTACATGAACAAGTTAAACCTGTTTCTTTTAATCACTCTTGATGACTATTCCTGTAGCCGGTTGCATAAACTGTTTACAAGTTAGTCAAGTTAATCATCTAATTTTTTCTTCTAGACTGATCATAACTTTTTTTATGTCAGTTACATGAAAATGTAAATTGGTCTAATTTGAATTGAAAAGACTGATTAGCCCCAATTAATTGCTAGTTGGTCAGACTAGTTAGAACACAGTCTTAACTTAGCAGCTATGTTTATGGAACTGGCCCCTGGACGTGAACTTCTCAATTGTCCATAAATACAGTGTGTGCTGTGGTGAAATGCTAAATTAAAAATCCAGTTTGTTTCAAAAACTCTCTATCAAGAAATGTCATGCTGTTTAAGCGTAACTCAGTCATTTTGTTGTGACAATTATCTGAAAATCTTGTAGACGCTACACATTTATTTTATAAGTAGTCTTGAAGGTAGAACTCACCAAGTCCTTCCTGCATGTGAACTCCTTCAGTTGCCTGTAAATACACTGGTGAAATGGACACACGCAAAATTAAAATTCAGATTCATGTTCATAACAACATGTCTCTATCAAAATGTCGTGCCTTTCGGGAGTAACTCAATCACGGTATTTTGTTGGGACAATTATCTGAAAACCTTGTCGACAAAGTGTCGCATTACTCATCAAAGTACTTTATGGGTGAATAATGACCGCAGGTTGCGACCTCTGACCCCGCTAGACGACCTCTAGAGATATATAGAGTCAATTTCATGAAGGTTTACTGCCACGCTATTCCCTAGCCCTGCTGCTTCGGAGCAGAAATTTGACTCCGCAGCCATAATCACTTTAGTACTGTTTTTGCTCTTGGTAAGTGGACAAAATATTTGGATGATCTTAAGCAAGCACAATAATTGAATATGTGATTTGGTGGTAGCAGGTGTTTGGAATCTTGAGCTTGTCTTTACATAATGAAGCATTCTGTAAACAAAAGCAAGTTGTTATGTTTCTTCGGCATGCTGGGGATATACTTAAATGAAACAACTAATTTTCTTGATAGCATACTGTAATCATGCTGTTCCTCTACCACGCACTGTGCTGAGTGGTGTGATGCCTATTAATTCATTCTTCCTCTCTCCGGTGGGAGAGAGAGCCCTCCCCTCTTCTAGTAAACTGCTATTATTCATTACACCTCTATAAGTACAAATAATCGCCGGCATTTGAAAGAGAGAAATAATTGTTGTTATTTGCTTTGATATGGTTGAAGTGTGGCTCACACATCTTAAATGGCTCGAACATGCCTGTTTTAACATGCTCTTGTTCATTGGTCTCACCGAAGGGGGATGGAGCCTTTGAAATCACTCGAGCAGGTAAACAACGCCTTGATTGAGTACTGACAAATAATGTACAAAACCAAATTTTCCCAAAACCCACCTACTGATCTGGCCAAACTCTACCGACAATCACTTTAAATAAATCAAATCATCCAATTTGGCATTTCGCATGTGTTACCAATCCAAAGTCGTGAAGAAATAACCTAACCCTGAGAATTAATTACTGACTTGTCAGAACAAGGAGCTGCACTATTACTAGGCTATCGACCTCCAAGTTGCCAAGCTAAGTTTTAGTTGCGTCTGAATGAACAACACATGTTAAATGACATCCTACCGTCTGGTGGTGATTTTACTGTATATATGTTGCATTTATGTTCGCAGAGCTCCACAACTGGGGAGGACTTTACGGATGAATAACAGTTTATTTTTGCTTGAAATGCAGTGGGAAGCACTTTTATTTTTCTTTTGAGGTACGTGTAGCGGTATAAATTAGTTTCCTTTAATATACAGATAAGTCATAAGATGCATATCAGCTAAGTGTTGGCAGTTTTGACATGAGGAATCTGAACACAACGTGTCTAAGTGCCTCGACTTGACTGTGTGAACGCAAGCATGCTTGAGCGAATGTGCAAGTGGGTGAGCGAGAGAGTAAGCAGATGTATGAATTAGTACATAGGCTAACACAGATAATGTAGGAGAGTAATGCGTGCAGTAAAATTAAAAGAACATAAGCTAACATTTAAAATTGAATAATTCTACACATCATGGGCAGTATTTATCTGCAGCACTAAATCGTAGCGGAACAGTGTTTGTTTATTTCTTTAAATAGGTTCTTACGCTTTCACCTTTTGCTTTGGTGTGATGCTTGTTTGCTTGGGCTTGGAATATGCTGTTTCCTTTTTGTAGTCATTCAATATCATCATCTTTCTTTCTCACAATGACATGGGGCAGGAACAAAGCCCATGGGTCAGATCCCTGTTGCTCTCTGCTTGTTTGGGAGGGGCATCAATTGGTGGTCACTTGCTACACACTCTGTGACCTCTTGGTCCTGCACCTGTAGAGAATCCCCTCTGTGAGCTAAGAAAACAGAACAAGAGTCAGGTTAGAGGTCAAGGGTCACAGGGTCATGAAGAGGAAGTTGTTTTTTCAAAAAGGCAAGGCACTTATCACTCTCATCTGATTTGACAGCCATCTGTCAGTCATGGCATTAAGATACTTGTTTTGCCCCGATCAATGTTTATCGTTGCTAACGTGATGCTATTTGACAGTATTAACTCTTGCCTTCAGCAGTATGCTGCAATTTATTAGCATATTTAAAAGATTTCAGATGAGATTTATAGCATGAAATATGACAATGTAGGAAGAACTTTATATTTTGCTAAAGTATCATGCATCCTGCTTAATTGTGCACATTAAAGGTGAAGTAGTAAGGATGTAGTTTCTTTTCCTCTCTGATAGATTAAAGTTGTATGTTTTTAAGGCTATTGGTTTTATACCTGCTTATAAGGGGCTATTTACACAACACTGTTTTCAACTACAAAAGTGCGAATTTGTGAAAATCGTGACATCATGAGCACCCGTATCGTGTTTAGTCTATAGGCGTGTAGTTTTTCTTTACAAAATGATATTGCCAACTACTGGCCTGGCATGCAAAATACAGCGCTTTTTGCAGATCCGTGTGAAGTTTAACAGGGATCGTTTTGACAATGTTGTCATCTGTATGCGAAAAACGCAAAGGAAAAACTTTTCTGTTTTTAGGCCCTGTCCACACAAACATGGGTATTTTCAAAACCGCAGCTTTTTCTATGTGGTTTGGCCATTTGTCTACATGCAAATGCAGTATCCAGTCACTGAAACCAAACTTTTTTGAAAACTCCTGCCAGGGTGAAGATTTTTAGAAACTCTGGTTGCAGTGTTGTCATGTAGACGGTGAAACTGGAGATTTTGGCTTGTGATGTCAGAACCAGTAATAATCTTTTTTCCAGGCTTTTGATTGGCCAACATGGCTTTACGGTTAGGGGTATATCGCCATCTGTAGTTTTGGCATGCTCTTGACAACGCTTAGCGTGTTTTTTCATTTTTATGTGGACTTGACTTTTTTTTTTTATTAAAAAAAAAAAAAAATTTTTTATAAAAATACCCGTGTACATGTGGACTAGGCCTTAAGTGTTGTGTAAACATACCCTAACTCTACATCAAAATGTCTTATATAAGCTTAAGAAAGCAGGAAATTCATGTAACTATCACGTACTGGCTTAACTAGATAATCCAGATTCAAGAGGCTTGACACAGATGAATGATGAAATAACTATTTATGGGCGCTTTCAAAACAGTGCTTCATGAAGCTTCGAAACCCTTTAGAAACTTTTGTTACGAATCAGTGGTTTGGAGAGTGTATCAAACTGCCAAAGTCACAAGATTTCAGTAAATGAGGCTTCGTTATGTCATAACTGTTTCGATACATTTAGAAATTTCAATGGTTGAATCATGCAGATTCACTGAGATCGCTCCCTAGTGGCGAATCATTGAGCAAGTGTCTATGGCAATTACCTGAACTCTGATCAGTTTTATACATTTGTAGATGTTTTAATGAGACATTAGTATAATTAAAAGGAATAATAGTAGTTAATATTCCCTTAATGGCCTGTTTAGCTGAGCCATCCATGGAACAAACAAAACATTTAATTATTTATTTAATATATATATTTAATCTTTTTAGATGACGATTAGTTAATTGCATTTTATAGATTTTACATTCAATAAAACATTTGCAGTGGGTTTAAAAAAGGTGTTTTATGCATGTTTTGTTGCATTTACACTGTTCTGACTAACAGGGGTCACCAGCACGTTTCGAACACATCGAAAAAGTGAAATATTTTACACAGCAATTGGTTCAAATGATTCAAAGCTTTGAAAAGCTTTGTTACATATAGAAATAACATATAGTAAACACAAGGAACAATAATGAGAAACAAGATAAGAACAATAACGGGAAAACGTTAACACAAGACACTGAACAGAGGATGACTGAGGGTTTAAATACACTAGATGAAACTGGGCTAAATGAAGGACAGGTGTAGGTGATTAGTTGATATGGTAACAAACAAGGGTAACTATGGAAACTAACAAGATAATGGAGACGAGGCGTGCATCTCAATCAGCTCCCTAGTTCAGTAGCCAGTGCACTGAGGGAGTCGGCCACATTCATTTACACGATATACTGATTCACGACCTAGGAAGCTAGGTAGCTGATTTAGACGTAGGGCTGGAACTAAAAACACAGGAACTGAACATAGGCCCTACAAGACAAAAGAATATCAAAATAAGAGTCCATGAAAGCAGAGTCAAAGTCATCATGACAGTATGTAAGCAGCTGGCTCAAACACATCAACAGTCCACTCTGTGGAGGTCAGATCCCCTGAGACCACTAAACCCTGAGAAGTGAGTGTTTAACAGTAGCATGACGACTTCATCAGATGGCTTATTCACGGTAATTAATGGCATAATAACCTGATGAGAGATTGTCATGAGCAAAGTCTGAGTTATTGAGTTATCCTCTTTTTAGAGGCTGATTTGAGCAATGTGTGTGTGTGTGTACATTATACACACACACACACACACACACACACACACATATATATATATATATATATATATATAATGCGTATGTGTGTGTGTATATATATATGTATGTACATATATGTATATGTATGTATGTATATATGTATGTGTATATATAATGCGTGTATGTGTATATATATATATATATATATATATATATATATATATATGTATGTATGTAACTTGCTACGAAAATCAATCAGCATTTTCTTGAGGTTTAGCACCTATAGTCACCATTATTGAAAGAAAGAAAAATTCGTTTTTCAGACCTATTTTTTTCACCCTGTTTGTAGAGAGTAATTTCCAATAAAATTCTAATAAAATTAAGTGGGTTTATTCCTGGATATTTGATTTATCTTAAGTGTTGTCTTTCATGACCAGTGTAGAGCAGACATTAGTAAGGGAGCTTAAATTAACTTTATAAACAGCACTCAAGGGAGTGTTGGAGTGGATCAGTGAGGGCCTGGGAAAGTCAAGCATGCCTTCGTGTCAGGTGAAGTGACAAAGTATAGGTAGAGGCTGCTGAAGACAATGAGTGGTGACCGTGCAGGTAAACTCGGCTTTGGAACAGAAGACATTGGATTAGCGGCAGCTGCAAAACCCACGCATTTACTCAGCTGGCACGCCGGTATCGAGTTTCACCAGAACAATACCATGTGTTTGGAAACAAACATGACTCCCAAGCATCTCAAATGCATCTCTGCTGAATCTGTGAGGAACACAGAACACAGAGACCATGAGTACTGTTTTTAAAAATTAAGGTTGTATTTATGACCGTCTTCGCTTCAAATATTATTAAATTGTTTTAGTGTCTGTTTAGTGATCACCTATTCTGATTGTTAAAATTCTGTTTGCATGGTTTATATATACTTTACTACAACATACATACTAGAGGCATGTACAAATGGATAATTGCAAGTGTGTATATAATCGTTATTGACAACTTCCTCTTGTTTATATTAAAAAAAGAAGGCAGGTGCCACAGTATATAATTTGATAAGACACATCTGTATTTTTTCCTCAAGCCATTAATAAGAGGATGTGTATGTTCCAAATAAAGCTAATAACAAGCAAAAGCGAGCAGGTCCTGCAGCACTACTGCCATCTGCCACTGATTCAAGCAAAATTACCTAGTGAACCATAATACTTGTTATAAAAATAATAATAATTGTGTTTCGGTTCTGCTCCTTAATTACAGTTGAAGCTAGTTTCAAACTTTGTCACTAAATTTGAATACAAACTTTGAAAAACACTTTGGAACGTTAGGCACAAATTAAAAAGCAAATATGCTTTATTTTATGCAGGAAGAGGCTTTTTTATAGACATTATATTTGGCTGTGCTATGACAGTCATCCTTGCCTTGGGAAACATCCTTGGGAAAAAAAAAAAGCCTAATTGGTAGAGTGCTGTTTAACCCAAACTCTCCCACCAATATCAGTATCTCGAAATTGTGGGAATATAAATTCTCATGAGGGAATACGTGTGAGTGAGGCAAACACTTACCACACCATTATTCCAGGCTCTCCTATCGGCCTCTGTTTCTTGACAGCACATGTGAAGGGAGGGTTTTTGCTGGTGGATTCTGGGATGGTGACACCTGCAGCGCCTTTGAAAAGCATGCTGTTTCTGTTCACCCTTGAGTCTGTGGATGTTGTATGGAGGTGGAGAAAGGAACCAGGCCCCTTACCTGTGCAAGACCAGGGACTCTGGCCGTGACGGGCCTCGGTTGGCAGATTGGTAATGAGCGGCTGTATGTGGTGAGGCTCAGGCACAGTACTGGCCCCCTGGGGGAAATGTGGTGCAGGATAATGAGAGGGCTGAAACTCTTAATGTGGCGGTGATTCATGGAGACCATCCGTCCGGATTACCTTTCTCACTGTGTGCACAATGTGGACAAGGATTCCCAGGGTTAGGAACAACACCACCAGATTGGCCCAGCAAGCCCTCTGGGAGATGGGCCTTTCCCAGGGTACAAACAGTGTGGTGCACGTCGGGTTAATATGAACCGTAAATACCTGTTTGTTCCAAAATGCAACTGCAGAAAGGTGTGGAACACAAACACAAACAACTGCAAAAGACTGTTAAAAGAGAAATTATGAGTGCCACTTTGACATTTCAGTTGTGTCTATCTATCTATCTATCTGTCTGTCTGTCTGTCTGTCTGTCTGTCGGCAACACTTTATTTTACAGTGTCCTTGTTACACGTTACATGTAGTTACAGTATAATAACTACATTATGCATAATTACATGCAACTAACCCTACAAAAATCCTAACCATAACCCTATAGTTACTGCAGGTAGTTAATTAATATTACTCAGTACCTAAGATTAAAGTTTTATAAAAGGATTTTTTTTTTTTTTTTTTTCAGTTCATTTTAATTCTGCCCTCCTTATATTCAAATTCGAATTGCAATTCTGCATCCTGTTTGCTACATCAAATCAATTTCAGGCATTAAATTGGAATTTTATTTCTGAATGGCATATAACCCTGGTGTAAGCAGGAACGATTCAAATGACTAATATGATAAGACTTAAATGACAGATTTATGTTTGGAGGAGGCTTTTGAAGTTGGGCTTAATTGTGTTTTTCTCTGAACTTAGGGTAAAATTTAATATGTGTTAATGGAGCTGAGAAGGAATGAGAAGGCATCATCTACAAAATAAACTTTGACGTGTTACCCTTGCTTGTGCACACCTATCATCCAAATATCTTCTTTTGTGTTCAGCAGAACAAAGAAATTCATACAGGTTTAGAACAACTTGAGGGGGAGTAAATGATGACAGAATTTTAATTTTTGGGTGAACTGAGAATCTGTTTCAGCTATTCTCCCAGGACTGTTTACTTTTGTTAAGGTGCTAAGAGTAGAGGATTGGTTTTATACTTATTTTGTGTTTGGACTGTGATTAACTTAAAAACCCATACCATTCACAAGAGGACTTTCATGTCTACAGCACATAATTTAGTTAACTGTGATGATTAGATTAGTGCGCCTTTAGAGCCATAAATGATTATGTGAGAAAAAAAAAAGTTATTTGGCTAATAAGAGTGGTTTTAACTGCTTATCAAAAGCAGTTAAAAAACCTTCTGTCAAAAAAGAATGGATCGTCAGAACAAGATATAAATGTTTTTTTAAAAAAAATACATTTTGCAGTTCTCTACAGAAGGGCCCAGGATGTTAATAGTGAGAGGAGCCGATGGATTAACAGCAGAGCAGAGCATTGAAATGTCTCAGAGAAATTATTGATTTGCAACTTTTATTTGCAGTTTATGTAAGGTAATATGATTGTGTCCTCTTACTCTAAAGACTATATGTGTGAGGGTCCAGTCTGTAAATGAAAATTGTCTCAAATTATAAACAATTGAGATGGTGGACAGGCTATTAGTCATGGTTTTATTTAGAGATGCACCGATGTATCGGCCAACAATCGGTATCGGCCGATAAAAGCTATTATTATCACTATCAACCATTGGCCGATTGTTTAAAAACTGCAGATGATCAGGGCTGGTTATATCCTGTCAATCAAAAGGGAAAAACGTGTCAGACTGCAACTCATACATACTGTGTGTGAAGAAAATCACTCGTGTTGAATATTAATGCATTAACAGTTTAAAAATATTGACGTTAAAGCAGGCTCTTTTTGACCCTACGAATCACCCGTAGTTCAAGTCTGGGTTGCCAGGTCTTCGTTTTTTTCCCTACAAATATTATTTGTAGTGCCTCATTAATCCATCCAGTAATCGCAAAAAGCTTTGTGCTTTGTTACTTCTGATAAGAATAAAGGTTTCAGTTTTCAAATTCTGTCCATTTTATCATGAAATTCAAACAATAAATAGCGTTTTGACGCTCTTAAATGTGTCAGATCGATGTAATGCCTCAGTTCAGGTGGTAGCTCAGAGCGCGAGTCTTTTCTTCCTCTTCAATACAAGTTATATCTCGAAAAAATGCATGAACATCAAAGGTATGTTCAACTTACCAGATGTAATCACTTTATTTGTGTTTCAACCATGGAAAGACGTCAATAAAACAGCTTGTGAACAATATGTCACATCACGTCACATTTACCTCAGGAATGTTTTCCAATGTTCACAGTTCCTTAGCTATCTACATATTAAAAACACTAGAGAGGAGCTTATTTACTGTTAATTATGTTAACCTTAAAGCAAAATGTTGCTTTGTACATGGCTAACATTGAATGTTCATGGTTGCTGACTACAAAAAAAAGAGAGATTAGACAAAAAGAGAAACTGAAGAAAAGATTTGGCAATATGCAACATTTAATCATGAATAATGCACCAAATGTAGAACTCAAAATACCAATACAGTGGGAAAAATAGCATAAAATGTTTCATCCTGCCTTTGAGACTTATTTATATTCTGGACATATTTCTATGAAATGCTACAAACATGTTTGAAAAAAAAAAAGAAAGAAAAAAAAGTGGTTAACAGAAGAATTTTTAAAAAGTTAGTTGAGCCCCCAGGCCCCAACTGCTCACAGACACTCAAGCATTACATGTCACACACACACACACACACACACACACTCACTTGTCTTGTAAGAGTGTAATCACTGGTCAGTCTCTCTGAAGCACTACATTGATGAGCTATGATTGTTCCTGATTGGCCAAAACCCCAAAGACAAAGAGACAGTGAAATATTGAAAATGGCAGTTAACCAGTCGCAATCATTTCAAATGTCTACATAGTTTGTGAGAGTCCTGAAATTTCATGCTGTTTGTTTCTTTTGTACTGTTAAATTTGAATAAAAGCAACTAAAGCTCCAACAGGATTCACCATGTAGAAATTTTCGCAGATTTTTTCAACTTTTAAGTTGTATTTTAGGGGATCCTCTCGAACATTGAGCTGAATTGTTTGAAAATATTTTTGAGAAATGTGATAAAAAATACTGTATAAAAGATCATTATAAAATGTAAAACATCCTTATAAATGTTGCAAATTTGTGACCTCTGTGATCATATATTTATTTTTCATAGAAATATTTTTTATATAAATTGTTTTTAAAAAAAGAAATTAATACTTTTATTCAACAATGACATTAATTTACAGCAAATACATTTATAATGTTACAAATGATTTCAATTTCAAATGTATCACAGTTACGACACAAATATGAAGCCGCACAACTGTTTTCGACATAGATATTAATAATAAGAAATGTTTCTTGAGCACCAAATCAGCATGAATGATTTCTGAAGGACCATGTGACACTGAAGGCTGTAATAATGGCTACTGAAAACCGGTAGTGTGTACATGTACCTAACAGTTTTCTGCATACAAATACCTAGTGATTTTGGCATAGAGGTCTCAGAGAATGTGAGAACATTTCCAAGACTGGGGACTGGGTCAGCAGATAGTGTCTGACAGCTCTTGTCCTCAGGACTTATTGTAAAAGCATGAGGCTACAGTGATTTGTTTATGCTTTCTTCCATGCAAGCTGTCTGTTTAGATTCCGTTCAGTGAGCAGAGATTAATACTGTTGGATCTCTGGTGTAAACAACACTGAGCAAGGCAACCTCAGCCATTGGGATATTTGTAAACAGGCAGTAAATGCATGACATGTCACATGTTGTTTGATGCTGGATATTATATGAATTGTCAGGTAGGATTTACTTCAGGTTTAAGGATCTAGGTAAGGACATATAGAGATGCTTGTAGAGTATAGCATGGGCAAAAAGGGGGAAAAAAGGTCAAAACCAAAATTGCTAAAGAATAAGCTTTTAATTGTCTTATCCACAAATTCTTGGCCAGGAAATTAGCAAATGCACTACTTAAAAAGCCATTGTTGTCTCAGAAAAACATCAAAAACAGAATATGGGAAGTTGAGTGTAGCATAGAGGAAGAGGTGTCATTGTGTGCAGAGCCTTTTTAGCTGCTGCTATTGATGAGCTACTTCACTATAAAAAGTCATACTTTCCAGTACAGGAGAATATTGCAGAATTGCTTGCTTCCCACAAATAAAAAGTTGTTATCAAAAGAGGAATGATCATTTTTCAACAAGACAATGCTCCTGCCCAAACTGCAATGACAACCAAGAAGTGGCTTGAGAGCAAGTCCATCAGGCTCATGTTTTTGGCATGGTCAGAGTCTAGATTTGAACCCTGTAGTGAATATTTGGTCTCATATTAAACTCAAACGAACTGGGAGATATATTCCTATAGTATTCTTGTAGTAACTATTATTAACTATTGTACTTTATTATTAAGCCTTATAGCATCTGAGTTTTAAATTTAAATGTGCATTGAGACAAATGTTTACTAACCAAAGAATCCTGTTTATATACACAGCTACTGCCACGGTCACTTCAGCCAGGGCAACAGGCAAGAAACTTGTCAAAGCAGCAGTTTGAAAAGGTGTTTGATATGCTGAAATACAGGTAAAATCCCCCCAGTCACACTGAGCAAACAGCAGCTATTTTTGAGCCATGTGACAGTGCTTAAAGCTGAAAACACAGTGGCTCACTTCATGTGACTTTCTAATTAGAGTCTTTATGGTAAGACTGACGGCAAAGTATAAGGAAGGCAAAGTATACGTTACACGTGGTGAAATTTTTTTTAAATATATACTTGGTATGCTTAGATGTTTTTGAATGAATTAGGGAAAATTTATACTAGATACAGCAAAAAAAAAAAAAAAAAAAAAAATGTTTTAATCTACATAACAAAGTCAAAAATATAGTAGTACAGGAGTCAAATCGATTAATCCTTTTTACGAATCTGGGGCCGGTTACTCCAGCTGTGCGTAACTTACAACAACTTACAATGTAACATATACTTACAACATACAACGTAAATGAGGTAATACTGATATTTACACATTTTAAGAGAGAAAAAATTGTGTGAAAAGATTACTTTATTAACGGCTCTTAACCACAAATCCGTCCTAAACAGTGCGCTGCTGTGTTCATCGTTCAATGTTGTGCATGTCAAATTAAATCAGTCTAAATCAATAAATGTCATTTCTTATGTTTTTTTTTTAAATTTTATTTCATTTCGAATACAGTTTCTGAATGTTATTTACATATAAAAACACTTAAGTTATTTATGATTAATTAAGTAGTATTGTATTTAATGGAAACTTATTTTACCGTTAGTTACGTCAGGCAAAGTAAGTTAGAATGAAGGATAAACTGAAATTCTGCTCACATAGGCCTATTTGAAGGCTGCTATTGGATCATTGAGGGTAAACGTCATATTATGCACTACGCATTACTTTACGGAAAGCTTACGACCTACTAGCTACGTTCTGAAGTAAGAACAAATGGTGCAACCTAATAAAGTTCAGAGTTAGTTACAAACAAGCTACTATGCCTATAGTGTGGACTTTATGTTCCAATTTGAGAAAGAACTTACGAATACGAATGGCTGGTGCAACCCTACCCAGTTCATTTAAAATTAACCTTCCAATCAAACTGATTCACTGCATAAATCGAACTTTCCAAAACTAGATATGAGAGAGAGGACTATTTATTTAAAAAAAAATGAATTGTTGGATTTACTTAAAAAAGCAGTGTCAAGTGGTTCCACACAACTATATTGAGTAATTTGTACAAATAACTATTTAGTTGTATGAGCAAAATAAATTCAAGTAAAGCTGACAAAATTTCTTTGAGTAAATACAAATCATTTGAATTTGTCATTGTTACATAATATTTATATGTGCAGTTTACTTAATCATGTTATGTTTATTACGTAAGGTGAACACATTTATTGACTTAATTTACCTTGTTAAATTAACTATTTGCTCTACAAAATGCACTCAAAAAAATAACTCTTTGAACAAACTCAATTTAATTGAGGACAGGAATTCCATAATTAGGCTCACAGCCTAAACACAGATGCCACTCTTCTGCATAATGGTAACCACAAAATTCAAAAACATTACAGAAACTTCTCTAAATGTCCAACATAACTGAACATTAAACACTAATATAAACTAACAACATCTTTCCCTTTATTAAAAACACATAAAATAACACTTTAATCCCTAAATTTACTCTTAGTCCCTTGCAAATCATGCTGGGAACTACAGATGCACTGCCAAGTTAGTTATGTCAACATTAATTTGTGTGTTTCACTCAGAAATGTTAAGTTGACTGAACAAACACTTATTAAGTAAAGCTGACAATACTCATTTTTAGTAGTAACAACTCAGTTAAATTAAGTTCATGTAGTTACATGAGTTTTTTTTCCAAGTAATGTGAACAAGGATGGTTTGAGTGAAACTAACAACAGTGAAAGTTTTTTTTTTTTTAAGTGTTGAATCATGAATATGAGTTTTCTAAGGTACATATTAGAGAGAAGCTCATTTAGGCCGAACCGATTTGGTATAACGAATCAGATTTTACAACACTCTGTTTGCGAGAAGAAGTGAGTGCATTTGATCATTACTTCAGCGTTAAAACAGTGTTTTAGTAGCGTTTGGTCGCGCTACTTGTCAGATAAAGTTCATTACTTGCCTTCACACTGTGTGGTTCGTTCTTCTTAATGCCACGGAGAGGATAAAGTCAGTGAATGCATCACATGGGTGACAGTGATGGTTCGGTTTTCAGAGGAGCTCTGCACTCATTGTCATACACCTGCACAACCACATGACAATCTCATCAGCTGGAGAACAGTTGCAAAGACAATTAAAGAAAGAATGTATGGGCGCTGACAGCAATGGTATTTAGTAACCAAAAATAATTTCTTCATTTCAATTAACCTTTGCTGCCGTTGCACGGCTCTGTATCTGTAGGCTGATGACCTTTGGAAAATATCAAAACAGGACACTCATTCAGCATTACAGGGGTTACCTGTTGGGGGTGGGGGGGTGAGGTCCTTAAAAACACCTTTAAAGACATAATAGAGACGATGCCATTTTCTGCTGAAATTCAGTTGGCGCATTGGCGTATAGAGCTTCACCAGCCAACGTTAGCTAACTAAGTGGACGAATGCAAAAAGTCTAATTTTCTCATCTTTTCGAATGTGATGGTGAACACAGATATTCCCCCACCACCAGCATTTCCCTCGGTCCTGCCAGATTACTCTCCTCTGCTCGGCAGGTGTATTAACGAATGAAATCATCATCTTTTGAATTAAAATTCAGCATAAAATTGTTTACAGGGGGAACAAGCTACAACCAGAGAGAGGGAGCACGAGGGAGAGAAAACAATCAACAGACTTCATTATTTTCTTTTCCTATCAAATTTGAGCTATCCTTGGATCTCACTAATGGACAGTTATTGAATTTCTTGCACTGCCGTTGAAATGATGTTCATATCTGCAGAGAGAGAGAGAGAGAGGAAAAAAATGTCCTCATTTTATTCCTTAGAACATTGGTTTATCATAAGACCCCTTATTAAATCTTGGACTCTAATTTTCTCCTTCGCACTTAGGGGGGCTTTTATGATTATGGTTACCAAGGTGATGTAAGGCGCAGCCTCAGCTAAACAAAGCCAGTGTCACTAGAGTGAATAACCAAGAGCAAGGTGAGCACCACCACGGGAAATTGCATGCCATTACTGTTAATATTTACTCATTAAAACAGCCAGTGGCTGGAGAGATGCTTGCACAATTACTAATTTTTCAAATCAACCGCTGCACATACCCTTCATTATGACCTCCAAGTTCTTTGTCCTTTTAAGAAGATACGCTACATGAAACTGAGTGCAGTCATGTTGTTTGTCACGGGAAAGAAATGAGGCTTATGTGTTGTATAAATTTGTACTTAAAGTATTAGAAGGCGGATTTGATAGCTGTTTACTGTTTACATGCTGCCACAACATTCAGATTGTTGTGGGAAGTACTAAATAAAGGAACTTTGTTTGTTTACAGTGAAAGGAGGTTAATGCAGAAAGACTTTTTTATACAGAAAACAGTTTTATATATACAATGTCAGAGTGTTGTTATTATGAGAGCAGCTCTCAAGCAAAGGCTTTTTGGTGCAGAAACACTTTAGTCATGGGTCATTAGGATTAAAAACACACTGACCAAATCGTCGGAAACTTAAAAATTGAGGAGGACATTTCGAGCCTAGAAAGACAGGTTTTTTGTCTCTCTGAGAAATGATGTCTAATTTGGTCCGAGTGGTTAGATTGCTTGTCAGGGCGTTATTTTAACTGTGGACAGTGAATGACAAAACAATGGGGCACTGAGAGAAAATTGTACAGAGCGTAGAAAGGAAACGAAATACTGCCTCCAAAACTCCTTTATGTGCTGAATTTATCAAATAAAGGTTTTAGAACTTTTAGACCATAGACAAAACTGACAGAACAAAATGAAAAAAAAAAGATGAGCTGTCAGTCATCACCAAAAAAAAAAAAAAAAAAAAAAGAGAGAGAGAGAAAAAATCCTGCACATATGCTGGTAACATGTAAAATGGTAAATGGCATACTTTCACGTGATACCTGCAAAAATGATAGATTTTGTTTTTTTTAAAAGGGATCTGTCACATGATACCTGCAAAAGGGATCACATCATCACAATTTAATTTATAAAAAATTATTTACTGATATTTACCTGTCTGCTTTTATTTGAGATTCATGAAAAAGATGAAAAGTTGCCTTGGTTATAGTTTGCATAATACACACACATTTTTTAAATGTATTTATTTATTTATTTATTTTTTTGTCAGTGTGCAAAGAACAACATTTTTGTGTCAATTACATCACTAAAGACTTTTGCACATATAGTTGCTGGTTTTGCTGAAGCTTCGGTTCTTTTTTTTTTTTTTTCATTAGTGATTACCTGTTGCCATAATGCTTTTAAATGTTTAAAATGAAAATTACGCAACTGAGTGTTATGAAGTGTAATAATTATTGCCAAAAATACATGTTTTAGCAATTTTGTTGATTTGTTTTATTATTATTTTGAAGCCTAGCTTCACCACAACCTACATTAAATGTAATTAGTTTACAAAATGAACATATTAAGTGGCAAAAGCTATTTAACAAAGTTTTTAAACCAGATTTTTTTCACTCTGTTTAATATAAATTATTTTATCTTTCATCTTTAAGTAGTTGGTGATAATAAATTGTATTGTTGTAAATATTTTTTTGCAACTCTATCATAAACCATTAAAAGCCTGTTTTTGATGCAAAACTTCACTCAAAAAAATAAATTGTTGGATTTACTTAAAAAAATCAAGTGGTTCAAAGTAACTATATTGAGTAATTTGTACAAAAAAAAAACAATTTAACAATTCAAGTAAAGCTGACAAAATTTCTTTGAGTAAATACAAATATTTTGAATTCTGTTACATAATATTTATATGTGCAGTTTACTTAATAATGTTATGTTTATTACGTAAGGTGAACACATTTATTGACTTAATTTACCTTTTTCAAAATTTGCTCTACAAAATGCACTCAAAACAACAACAACAACAAAAAATGCATTGAACAAACTCAATTTATTTGAGGACAGAAATTCCATCTTATAGACATGTGTATATGAGGCTCACAGCCTAAACACAGGTGCCACTCTTCTGCATAATGGTAACCACAAAATTCAAAAACATTACAAAAACTCCTCTAAATGTCCAACATAACTGAACATTAAACACTAACATAAACTAACAAACTTTCCTTTACTGAAACACATAAAATATCCCTAAATTTTCCCTAAATTTACTCTCCTAATGCAGTCCCTTTGCAAAGCATGCTGGGAAATACGGATCCACTGCCCAGTTAGTTATGTCAACATTAATTTGTGCGTTTCACTCAGCAATGTTAAGTTGACTAAACAAACAGTTTAAGTAAAGCTGACAATACTCATTTTTAGTAGAAACAACTCAGTTAAATTAAGTTAATGTAGTTACATGAGTTTTTTTAAGTAATGTGAACAAGGATGGTTTGAGTGAAACTAACAGTGAAAGTTAATTTGTTAAGGAATGCGTCCTTATTTTCCTATCTTACTCTTGTCCATTTTCATGTTCCTCCTCCCCCGCCCCACCATTTGCATTGTTATCTTAAAACAATGCTGTCTAATTTATTATTCAGAATTTGCTTATAAAATGCTCAAATAATGCTGTAATCGATTATATTTTTAAAGTCATGTGCATCTGACGGCTGGTCCCATAGTACTTCCGCCTAATGTTAAGACCCAACATTACATAATGACATGCTCTCAGCTAGTCTAAGAAGCTTGTTACTAATAAGGGAAAGGGGTCAGGTGCAAAAGTTTAAGTGAAGGAATGTATTTAAAGGTCTCTTTAAAAGTGCTCATCTGCAGGATTGAATTGTTAGGGTCGGTTTAGAGTGAATGAACTTGCGGCTGCATGTGAGAAAAGGAGAACACATTAGAATTCTGTTGTAATCATCAGTGGATGACCTACATCGACATGTTGTGATATAACTTTTAATCTGTTTGTTTAATGCCAAAAGTAAGCTTTGCATGAGGTTTTTGTACAGGAGCAGAACAATCATCTACACACCGCAGATATTTCATGTTTCAGTTAAGAGTGTCCAGCCTCGCCTGCTGAAGCAGTACTAAAATTGCCCTGCTGTGCAGAGGAAGGCCTTTAATCTCCCACCACCACCCTCTGCCAAGCCTGTAATCCCACTAATCTTCACCACATAGCACGCAAACACGCAGAGAATCCCTGTGCATCCATTCTGCCCAATCCCGGCAGAGTGTGCCCTATCCTACAGCTTTTGCCTCCGTTAGAATGAAGGGGTGGTAATTTGTTTGGGGGATGGGTTTCATTGGGCGGAAATGGACCTGACCATCGCTCCACTTCCGCTATGAGCCCTTTGCGTGCAAGGCAAGAGTATGCGAGCCAGTGCCAACTATTGAATTCCCACCACAGAGGGACTTCTCAGTGGTCCAGGCAGTGGGTTTCGTCAACCCTGAATAACCTCATTTAGCAACACGTTGGGTGTGGTGGAATAACACGGCTATTTTTGTGTCTTCACTAGAGAAAACAGTTTACACAGCCGGATGACCGATCCGCACGGAGCCTCTTATCCGCACTGTTGCCCAAACAACTCTGAATTGATAAAACAAAAACATAAAAGCAGGGTTTAAATGAAATCTTCACTAGTTTCAAGATTTTTGAGTGCAATCCGTGCACGCATTGGTCGTACAGCATTTCAGGCACTGTTAATAGTAAAATTCAGAATGAACATTTAAGGGGTTTGCGGAAATGAATACTGACCCCTCGACTCCCACCCCGAAAAGCCTACGTTCCCCTTCACTGACTCCCTGACATTTCTCTGAACCATGCACTTGAAATGTTGCACTGTAATTGGTGTTGATCCTAGCATGTGTGCAGGCTGCACTACAAATTAGGATGGAAAAGGTTATCATAATATTTAGCTAGTCTAATTTGTCAGCTGAACAACTTCCCAATGGAGAAATTCAGTGAAAATGAAAGTTTTGAGGTGTACACTGTGAAGTAATGAGGTTTCAACAAGCAGTCCATGAGAGGTAGTTCTCTGACAGAAGTTTTATGAACTTTTGGGTTTAGTCTTAACTTTGTTTAACAAAATGTATTAGTTTAAATACTCAAATACCCAGTTCACATATTGCTCAATTCAATGATTAGATTAATAGGTTATGTTATGGCTATACAGTATAAAAATTTTCAGCCCACTAAAATCGAAAACTTTAATTTAATTGCTACCTTACATTTTAAGTCAAATTAAAGTGGTGTCAAAGTGGCAACCTGCAGTGATGAATTCATTGCACTTTTTAACCACTTTGAATTTAATTACTAGTGAAGAAAAACTTGAAACTCTGAAAACATGACATAAGAAAACCAAATGATTGTGACAAGTTACATGGATGGACAGAAAAATGAAATTTTTTTAAATCAAAAAGAAAGGAAACATTTTTGCTATATGCAAAAATATATGAATGATTGATTACAGGTAGGCTATTTTATTAGGCTATTATTACTATTATTATTATTATTATTATTATTTAACAGTCTTATTTATTATTACCATTTTATTTATTTATTTACTTTTACATTTACTTGAATATACCCGTTGTTCAGTCTATTCTCTACTCGTTTGTCATTTCTGATCTGTATCAGTTTCTGTTTTGGCGTCCCCTAGCGCCACACCTAAACACACTGTTATAATGAGACAAAACCTGCATTTAAAAAGTCTTGAACATAAAAGTTAATTAGAAATTTAAAAAAATTAAAATGATCAGAAACATTTCTTTTATTTAAATGAGGCTAAAACCAAGCATAACATTAGTTGTTTTGTTTTGTTTTATAACTTGTAGGCTATTTTACATCTGCATTTTATTTCATAGCACGTATATTTTATCCTTATTTTTAAATATGTACATTTTATTTTTTTATTATTCAAGTTAGCAATATTCGGTGTGAGCTATTCTTTGATTCATAAGACCAACTGCCCTTTTGTTTATATCATCAGACCGGCATACATCTCAGTGCAACATCATTATACTGTTTTTCTAACTGGCAGAATTTGATATCAAATTGAATATAAAAGCAAAACCTGTTTTTCTAATGTGTTTAATCGTTCTTTTAATTTTCTCCGTTGCAGGAGCAGATGATAACTGGTGGTTGATGAAACTGTCGCGCGCCTATAGCACAAAACTAACTGCACGTGCACATTTAGCTGCAGTAGTATACCTGCCACGCGCAACCTGTTTTCACATAATCAAGATTTCATTTGATGAGTCGTTTGTGTCAGTCCAGTAGTGACACATGTCTGATTTAAGGTACAAGACGTTATGCATAATGGCATCGATAACTAAAATATTGCTGACTAAATAAGGCAATTAAAAACAAATAGGTCTATGAATAATAACACAATATATTTAGACTTTAAAAGATATGATTTAAACATTATCGTTCGAAATTAGTATCACACAAAGAGAGAAAGAAACGGTTTGACTCGTGAACTAAAAAGTCATTTATTCGGCAATTTTTTTGCACCGTCTGGTTTCATGTTTGCTTCTCAACACAGAATCGGGGAAAATATTTGCGTGTTTTGTCTGACAGAACCAAATAATTCAGACGTGCGAAACTATTATATTTGTTTTCCTTTTAGTGAAATTGTCTGTGCCAACGCAGCAAGGATGAAGAAAAACGGAGTTACTACGGCAACAATCCTTTCAGGATATATCTGTCTCTCTCCTTTTTTTTTTTTTTTTTTTTTAAATATGCAATTGCAGAACATATGGTTACTCACTGTCAAAGCTGTGATTCTTCATTTGCATACTAACTAATTTTCCGAGTACACATTCCCTAAAAAAACATGTGCAACTCCAGGAGATACATCGTATATGGGAGGAAAAAGACAAATGTGTTAATAAGAAATCTTTTAAAGCATAATTTAATACATTTATTGCTTTTATATTACTTGATTATTGTCCCTTCTTGTCTCAGGAAACGGAGAGATATTACATAGCTACTTTACCGCTCTCTTAATGTAGCATATTTGTTTCTTTTTTTTTTTTATTATTCTTGAGAAATCCATGCAATTTATAGCGCGTGGTTAAAAGTTCTTCACTAGTTTGTTTATTTTGAAGACAGTAGCCTAATTAAATCTCTTCTGATTGTGGACATTCTTAAAGACTTAATGTATTTTTAAAATAGGGCCTATGTATATTTATTTTTATGAAAAATGGTTTAGCTTACATGACAAGCTTGAACTGCTGAACTGTTTTAAGCAAAACAACGTATAATTATAAAGAATCTTACCCATATAATTTCCTAACATATTTTATTTTATACTGTAGCCTGTTTTTTTTTTTTTTTAATGTAATTTATAGTAGGCCTACTTCACAAACCCCCTACCCCCCCCCCCCCCCCCCCCCCCCCCCCACACACACACACACATATTCTCTAACATTTTTAATCCATGTTTTTAATCGAATGTCTTGATTTTTTTTTTTTTTTAATTACATATTACTCATATACAGTAGCCTACATTTTACTTTGGTCGTGTAACACCTGCACTATTGGCTCTATTCTCCATCTATTGTGGGGAGGAGTTTGGACGAGAGAGAGAAAAAACAGACTCAAATGATTCGTAACTCGATAGACAGCCCATCTGTAAGATTCTTCCCTTTCTTTCAGTATACGAGCCCGTCATCTCTTGTCCAGGAATAGGCTGGTGGTGGCGTTGTGTAAATGATTCATAAACACCGACTGCTGTTTCAGAATGGGATATTTTCTAATTAAACAGGCAAAAGTCAAGAAAAAGGAAAGAAACACGCATTTTGCTTTTTCTTGACAAAATACATAGTGATTAGCTGCATATGTAGGCTAGCTAGCATGCAGGCTAGATAAACAGGGAAAAAAGGTTTAGTGACATAGCCTGTATAGGCTACCATAACAGACAAATGTCGCTCAAAAGATTGTAGCTAATAATTTTAACTTTGCTGGCGATAACTTGGATGAATCTTGACGAAAAACTCCGTAACATGTTGTTAAAAATCATGACATTTAAAATCTATACTGTAGGCTACGGCTTTTCGCCTCACATCCTCGTTTTCAATCGCGATAACTTAAACAGGACACCTATCACGACTAGTGTCTTTTCTAAAATAGGCCTACTTATATTACTTGCATACTTATACAAACATTTGTTAAATATTCTATATCAAATCAATTACATTCCTTGATTTTTTTTGTCGTTTTACTATTCTTTATGTTTTCAACAGTCTGCCCATCTAGTAAATTATGTATTGAGAGAGGTTTGTTCTGTCCCATCGAACCAACTTTCAGGCTTTCATGCTGCATAAGCGTACAGCGCCATCTGTCGATTAGGAAACACCTTTACTGACGGCAGACAGCAAATAACACCTACTTGATTTGAAGATGAAGTGCCAAAAACACTAGCCCACAGTATATGATCCTTTTTAAGCCGTATGGATTATCACTCACCTTTGGCCTGTTATCTTCCAAACTGCCATTCTGTGACTTGCACTCATTCCAGCCCATAATTATATGACTAAAGAAATAATTTGTTGACATTTAATCAGCCTTTTGGACAGAACAGCTGATGAGTACATTAGTGTCACACTTCTCCTTCACTTAAAGGGAACACTGAAAGAAACACACTGAAAATCTGTCATGAGCACATAATACTTTATGCGTACACAACCAGCTGCACTTTATTATTATCCCAACATATCCGAAGAAAGCAAAAGGAAAAACATCTCCAGTCCACAGGCAGTGTTGCTTTGCTGTCTTACACTTGCACAGAACACTGAAATAACCAACCCCCAAACCACACACACACAGACACGCGCGCGCACACACACATTCATAAGCACATAAACACAAAACCACAAAAGCTATAAATGCTCTCCGCTATACATTTGTCAAGTTATCATTGATGCAACAGGTCACCACAATATTTGTGGTATTAACTGACTTTTCATAGCAGAATAATTTATTAAAAGGCTTTATAAGCTCATTTTATAACTTGTTTCTTATATGATTTGTTACAGTTTTTTTTTTTTTTTTTTAACTGTGTAGTGCCAGTTAATGGCAAATAATATATTTTTTTTTTCCTCAGGTTAAGAACAAGAGTTATATTTGATTGTAAAATTTTAAGTGCAGTTGTGTATTTTTTTTTTTTTTTTTTTTTTTGTAATGTGTTATTGTCAAATATTTGGGTATGATTGTTTTTGTCTACATAATGTATGGCTAGGTTGGCTTCTGTGGTTTAGGCACTGTGTGTTTATGAAATTTGTGCTTGATCTGTAGTGTACAGTTAAATGAATTTGTGCAGTACTTCTGTTAGGAATTGTCAAGTCATTTACTGTTGACTAAAGTGGTGATTTCGCAGTATAAAGTTGGCTTGAGTTACGTTGTTGTGCCCTTAAAGGGGTAGGCAGCAATTTACAGAACACTGACTCTGTCGCTGAGCATGCCCATCACAAGCTCGTCAGACTCCGCCTCTTCGCGGACATCAGCATGAGGGTTGATTAAGTGGGCAGGGTACTGAAGGCCATTTTGTTCTGCAAAATGCTCCCAGCGCATATCATCGCTTTCATGGGTGATATATCGCTCCTGCATTTTGCACTCCAGAGTCCGCAGGTCCAGCCACATCTGGTAGTCCTGACATAAAGATATATTTTTAGGAATCAAAAACATTTCACACTGCTAAGAAAATAGGAAAAATAAAGAAATTATAATAATGTCAATATCTACCCCTGTGAATAAACTACTTGCAGCTAATATAATATTAATGAAATAAAAGGCCACTTAATTACTATGACATTGACGTTTCGATTAGAAATGGCATTATTAGTATATTTAATTTGATCATAAATGCAATACAAGTAATTACGAAATTACTTATAAAGATTTACTAATAAAGTCCTACTAAAGGGTCAAAAAAGGCACTCTGAAGTTCAGCTAATTGCATTTAATATAAATTTAAACTATCATATCTTTCATTTAATTGCAATTAACAATTATTAAACATTTCACACATTAACTGCAATTGCAATTAATGTCCGAAAACATTACATTCAGTTTGCTATTATTTATTTATTTATTTATTATGTCTTTATTTAATTTCAAAGGTTCTTTTAAAAATGCAAAAATAGAGTAGACATTTTTGTGACAATTTAAATGGGTATATTTTAAAACAGTATATTTAAAAAAATATATATATTTCTAATGTTATACAAACCACATGAACTGATCAATTAAGATGACCCATCATTGGCACCTTATGGGTCATTATTGTCTTGTTAAAACGTTAATATTCTCTAACACAGAAATAAGGGGGAGTACTTCAGTTGCCGAATGTGACTGTGGGGGAAAACAAAAGTTTTTTTGTTTGCATATCATAGTTTTTCTACACAGGGCATATCAAAGTCATTATCTTCTAACCTGTAACCAGGGATGGCTGAGAGACTTGTCCACGCTGTAGCGCTTCCTCATTTTGACTTGCAGCAGGTTATTAATGAGGTCAATTGCTGTAACAACAAAACAGGTTGTCAGTGACCGGGCTGTGGTGGAAAACCTGAGGGATTTTGTGTCCAGAGGGATAATGAGCAAAACCAACATCATGTTAACATTATTTCAGGGGTCACAAATTTCCGAGACACTCCAAAGTTTCTTAACCTTGAGGCCTCTGCGCTTTAGTCTAAAGGATCACTTGGAATTATACACATGAATGGGTCGTAACAAAAATTGAGCACGCTCTCACCAATCTCTTTCTTTAACCCTTGCCCTCTCTTCTCTTCATCTTTTCTTTTCCCCTTTCTTCTCTTTCACATCTCTCTCCCACATTTACACAGTTTAGTAGCAGGTAGCAGAGTAGTCATGCAAAGATACTACATGTTGTTTTCTTTTGAAATTAATAGATTCCAATCAATAAATTTAATATGTTGTGAAAATGATTTATATTTAAATTTATATGTATGTATATATATATATATATTAAAATTACAGAGAAAATGTACATGCATGTAAATGCATTGCAGTAAAAATGAATCTAACCTCTAATTTGTTCTGTAATTTCTCCATTTGTAACATGTTTTATAAAGCACTTTTGAGATACTCTCTGTTATTCCACTTAATTATTTTCACTTCACAGTAAACAGGAACAAATTCAATTAAAACAGTTTTAAAAACACAAAAGTAATTGTTAAAATGGCCATATTTGATACCAGCCAAACTATATAAATAAATAAAAGTCTATGTGAATAATTTGTTCCAATTGCCAGTGTTCTTAAGTAAGTAAAGTGTGGTCTCTGGTTCTCTTTCTATTTTAATGAGGAAGAAAGAGGGCATTAGTAAATAAACAGGGTCAAAGGTGAGGGCATCAAAAAACTAGTTAAGGTAATGAGATGAAGGTCAATTCTATTCATACAGATTGTATATGACTTAAATGTAAATATTACCTATTCAAGACCTGAAATCACACCTTTACTGTGAATTAATACTGACCATATCTTCTTAGATCATGAACCATGAGCCAAGTAGGAATGATTTGGGTGAGCTGAGGTCATCTATGTGTACAGTCAAAGGGCGGTGATAATTAGAAAAACCAGAGCTTCAACAGAACATCAAGCCTGAAGTATGACTTCAAAATAGAGTTTAACATCTAGGCGAATATCAGTATATTCATATATGTATATGTATGTTAATATATGATGTTATAAAATCATGCCAGAATAAAAAATATATACATTTTAAGATATTTTAATCACAAATGAAATGGCTGTATTGGCCATTGGACGGTTAAACCGAATGACCTTTTGACACTTCAGAATCTTTAAAATACCTTTATATGTAGCAAAATATGATTAAAACCTTTGGGATTCAATAAAAGAGATCTACTTGTACTACCTTACATACTTTGGATGTCATATCTTTGTTTTTTATTATTATTAAGGCCTTTGGACAAAAAAATGACCCGTCACGTCATTGACCCCTGTACATCTCACCCTAATGACTTTCATTTTTCAGAATATATCCTTTTGTTTTTCTCAGAGAAAACAGCAAGTCATACAGGTTTGTAAAGACATGAGCATGAATGAAAGTTTTTTTTCACCTGGGTGAACTATGCCTTTAAACTTTACTTTCATTCCACATTCATTGATGGTTGTGTTCCAATGTTCATGCAAGATCCCATTCACCACGAAACCTACCCTCTGGGGTCACTGTTTTCCAGGGGTTGGGTGGGTACATGAAAGCAGCATTCTGGATTTGATCGTGAATGTCTTCATCCTCATTAAAGGGGAACGTTCCACTGAGACTGACATAGACGATGACACCCACGGACCACATGTCCAGTGAGCGGTTGTAGCCCTTGTTCCTAAGCACCTCCGGGGCGAGGTACGCCGGGGTTCCTACCACCGAACGCCTAAAAGACTTCTCACCAATAATACGTGCAAAACCGAAATCACACAGCTTCACCTGCAAGACAAACCAAGGAATAATGAGCTTTACAATAAGCAGACGCCAGGAGGAATTGGCTATTTTACTCGACTAGGACTGAGATGCACAAAAGACCAAAAAAATAACATCCTTTTGTTCTCGCGCTAGCTTTTAACACCACAGACGCCGTAATGATCAGTTGTCACGGTCTGAACGAAAGTCAAGTGAAATTATCACCCAGTTGGATGTGGTTACAATGTATCTCCTGCTGATCTACACTTTCTACCTTTAAAACATTTGCTTTATTTGCACAGCAACAAGCACCTGAGGACACGAGAACCGAGCTCAGATGTTGACAGCTCTAGTTCTGCTTCCACCTTTGCAAAATATTTGTCAATGACACGCAGTGATTTGTTTAGTATTCTTCCAAAATGTTTGCCTGCGCTCAAACAGTGAGTCATCTTTCTGCTTGAGAGCTTCCAGAGACAAGCTTGTGCAGTAGACAGAAGAAACAATGGGAGGATAATTTAGAAATCTTTCATTAGAATGTAGAGACACACACAACCCTGTGCCTCGAACACACCATGAGAACGCTATAATTACCATCTTTTATTCTTGCGCATTTACAAAAACAGATCCATTTATGTTAATTTCGGTGTGGCCTCACTTCATTCAGATATTTCCTTTCTTTTGTTGTCGCTTTCTCGCTCTGTTCGGATTTTACTCACTTGTGGAAAAGAGTCAGCGGAGGCTAACAAAACATTCTCAGGTTTGAGGTCACAGTGAACGATGTTTTTGAAGTGGAGGTGGCGGAGAGCGACGAGAATCTGGGAAAGGAGCGGAACAGCATTATTATTACAATACGGAATAAAACATAAGAAATTTTAAATAAAAATCCAAAGCTTTACCATTTATTTTCACTTCAAATATTTACATGGGATTCAGTATATACTTATTCTGCTATTGTTACGCTGTACGGAGCCTGTGAGATATACCTGCGTAACGAGAAACTTGGTGATGCGTTCTGGCAGCCTTCCCTTCTCACTTGACAGTATCATCTCCAACATGTCGCCATGGAGCTTTTCCATGACAACAAAGACACGCTCTGGTGTCTCAAACATGCACTCGAGGTTGACAATGCCGGGATGATGGAGGTTCTGCAGAAGACAGATATGACATCTACAGTATCTCACAGAAGTGAGTACACCCCTCACATTTTTGTAAATATTTTATCTTTTCATTTCACAACACTGAAGAAATGACACTTTGCTGCAATGTAAAGTAGTGAGTGTACAGCTTGTATAACAGTGGAAATTTGCTGTCCCCTCAAAATAACTCAACACACAGCCATTAATGTCTAAACCGCTGGCCACAAAAGTGAGTACACCCCTAAGTGAAAATGTCCAAATTGGGCCCAAAGTGTCAATATTTTGTGTGGCCACATTTATTTCCCAGCACTGCCTTTACCCTCTTGGGCATGGAGTTCACCAGAGCTTCACAGGTTGCCACTGGAGTCCTCTTCCACTCCTCCCAATTTGATGCAGTGTGTGGCGTATGGTCTGAGCACTGACAGGCTGACCCCCCACCCCTTCAACCTCTGCAGCAATGCTGGCAGCACTCATATGTCTATTTCCCAAACACAACCTCTGGATATGACACTGAGCACGTGCACTTCTTTGGTTGACCATGGTGAGGCCTGTTCTGGGTGGAACCTGTCCTGTTAAACTGCTGTATGGTCTTGGCCATCGTGCTGCAGCTCATTTTCAGGGTCTTGGCAATCTTCTTATAGCCTACACCATCTTTATGTAGAGCAACAATTCTTTTTTCAGATCCTCAGAGAGTTCTTTGCCATGAGGTGCCATGTTGAACTTCCAGTGACCAGTATGAGAGAGTGAGAGCGATAACACCAAATTTAACACACCTGCTCCCCATTCACACCTGAGACCTTGTAACACTAACTAGTCACATGACACCGGGGAGAGAAAATGGCTAATTGGGCCCAGTTTGGACATTTTCACTTAGGGGTGTACTCACTTTTGTGGCCAGCGGTTTAGACATTAATGGCTGTGTGTTGAGTTATTTTGAGGGGACAGCAAATTTACACTGTTATACAAGCTGCACACTCACTACTCACTATAAAAAGATATAATAAAATATTTACAAAAATGTGAGGGGTGTACTCACTTCTGTGATATATACAATATAGATTTTTTTAATCCCAAATTTGTATTTATTATGCCTTTAATAATAATAATATTATTAATAATATATTAAATGCTGGGTTAAAAACAACCCAAGTTGGGTTGAAAATGGACAAACTCAGCGACTGGGTTGTTTTAACCCAGTGGTTGGGTTAAATGTTTGCCCAACATGCTGGGCAGTTTTATTTACCTCAACTATTGTTTAAAAATTACTATATTTCTGGCTTAAAATGAACCCACAATACGTTGGAAATTAAAAATCAGACACATAATAAGAGGTTTGTATTAATAATTAAAATAAACATTTATTAATAAGCAATTTAATACATGTTTATTGTTTAATTATTATTCATTAAACTTATTAATAAATGTTAATTTATTGAAGATATTAATTTAATTTTAATTTCCAACATAGGTTGGGTTCATTTTAAGCAAGCAATAAAATAATTTTTAAACAATAGTTGAGTTAAATAAAACTGCCCAGCATGTTGGGCAAACATTTAACCCAACCACTGGGTTAAAACAACCCAATTGCTGGGTTTGTCCATTTTCAACCCAGCGTTTTTTTTTTTAGTGTATATTCACTTATTATTATTATTATTATTATTATTAAATATATTCTGTTGTATGTCATTTTTACTCTGTTTGCTATGTTTGTTCCTAGTTATTTTCCCTGGCTGTTAATTAGTTTCTACACACCTGTTCTGTTTTTCTTTGATTACGTTCCCCATGTATTTCAGCCCTGAGTTTCCTTAGTTCTGTGTCCGGTATCATCTTTTTGTGGTTGTGTAATACTATTACTCCTGAAATCTCCTGAATCTGTGACTGTTTATTTTGGATACTCCTTTGTTTCATCGTGCACTCTCTACAATCCACCATGACAATATATCCATATTTGTCCATTAAATATTATATATTACAATAATATTATATTAATACAATAATATTATAATATTTAAAATATTACAAACTTCATTATCTTTGTATTGTGTATGTAATTTCTGTATTTACCTGAAGAATGGCAACTTCATTGCGCAGTTGACTTTCCTGCTTGGTAGGAAATCGCAGCTTATCTATGATCTTGATGGCAACATCTCTGCCTGTTTTCCTGTGTTTCCCTGCATTATATCAGAAAGGATGATGTGCATTTTTATCATTAATTTATTGGATGTGAAGTATGGCTAATATGTAAATATTAAAATAAAGTTACCCACATTACACATTCATTGATCATTGTACAACATTTGTTCTGAAGTTCTGTACTGTATTAAAATATTTTAATACAGTAAAATATATGCATGAAATAGTCTCCTAGTATACAGATTCCAAAACACCGGGTGCCCATGTCAAAGAACTCTGGTACATTACCTCCATAGACAATGCCAAATTGCCCAGAGCCAAGCACTTCATCAGGGAAAATCTGATACACTGTGCTAATATCCTGTAAGAAAAACAGAAACAAAATGTAAGCGTATGTGCCAAAATAGGTTGTTCTCAAAGCTCAGAAGCAATGCTTGATACATGAGATTTCTTTGGATCTAGTCTTTTTTTATTTTGTACTGTAACAATGGCTGAATTCAAACCAGTAGCCTATAGAGCTACAGTATTTTCACATCTCACTAGGACTGTGTCAGAAAGACTCGAGTAACCATGGCAACCCCATGGCCAAGCAGGTAATCAAAATAATCTCCAAGAGGCATTGTGTGTTTATATCACACTGGAACTCAAGGTTGCGGGTATAGGCAAACCGACAAGAACAGTGAGCTCTTGATACAGAAAGAATATAAGATATATTTAGGCCTATGTCTCCAAATATAAAAAAGCATAAATGTTTACCACATTCTCCTGGATCTGGCAGTTGGATACAGAGATGCTAATGGAGACCTCTTCTGTTGGTGTAAACAAAAAAACAAAACAAGAAAAAAAAAACTCATTATGTCTCTCTTGTATTGAATGCCATAGCCTCAGATTTACACCTTTACTAATTTATTCTACCTGAAATACTTGACAATGCATAATACATTTTAAGAGCTTCTCAAAATTATCTCAAAGAAAACTCAAAACAAATTAGAAATTTAACTTGCACCATACTGATTTTAGGGGGCCCAGTGTTTTTCGTAAACTGAAATAAAGCTGAAATAAAATAAAATATAAATATTCAATGAAAAAGTCAAACAACTTAAATGAAAATTAGAAATGATGATTTAGAAAATAACTAAAATAAAATAGGTTGAAGAACAAAAATTACAAAAACTTAATCATTTAAATTCAATGAAACTATATATATATATATATATATATATATATATAGTCAAACCAAAAATTATTCAGACACTTTGACCTGACCATGTTTTGCTTAAGTGTTATCTGACATTTTTTTCTGACACAGTTTAACTCTGAGATCTTGTCATATTTTATTACCATTTTTAAACTATAGTGAATAAACTATATTAATGAATGAATTTTTCAAGATGTCTGAATAAATTCTGGTTTGAGTGTGTGTGTGTGTGTGTGTGTATATATATATATATACACACACACATTATATATAAATGATAACAAAATAACAAAAGCATAACAAAATATCTTATCTAATTCAAAATATTAATAAATAATACTGTAATAGTGATATAAATAATACTAAAATAACACTGGGGGTGGCAAGCACACTTTTTCACTGTAAGAATACAATATATCGTTGCAAGTACCTAAAAACAGTTTCATTTTTGTCCAGTTGATCATCCAAAACATGATTAAATACATTTAAGGTGCTCATTTTGCTTATTGGGTATAATAAACAGCCATAAAATTATTATCCAGAATGTCTGGATGTGATTTATAAACAATATATAATTTAATAAATAATTTCTGAAAAAAGTCAGTGTCCAGATACTACAACAGTATGCCAAAAGCAGCAAATGACATCAGTAGTATGTCGAATAGGCAACATTCGTGAAAATGCTGGCATTGGACATTTTACTATCCTATGAGGCCATAAGAGAGTTGTCATATTTGCAAATAGCTGAGAATTGCGGCGCAGGTAATATTACATCTCAAGGTAATGCCAATATGCCAGATGTAGTATGTGTGGATTGTATTCATACTACACACCTTTTAGTATGTACTTTAATAAAGGTCAAAGTAAGATTTAAACTTCGGACACAGCTATAGTTGCCCTGCAAGAATCAAAAACTTCGGACACAGCTATAGTTGCCCTGCAAGAATCAAAGTGGCAGAATCAAAGTGTAAAATTTGACAAAGCCTAGAAAGCTAGAAAAGGAACTTTACAACTGCACTGCATTTCTGTATTTGTAGTGTTTTCCCCCTTAGAATCATTCTAAGGGTCTTAAGACAAGCCCCTAAATGTTTCACCATGAAGTTCATACTGTGGTAGCTGTGATGGCTGCCGTGAGATATGCCCTTGGCAATGACAGGCATAAGTGCATGCTGGATGGCCATCTCCCACATGCGGGCCACGTCCTGTCCCACGCCACTAACAAGCACGCTGCTTCCATAGCCCGACGTAGCCAGGTTCTCTCCAACATAGTACACCAGAGATGCTGTGGCAATCTCAAAGCAATGTGGGTTGGCACCCTCAGGGAGAAGGTTGAATGTTTTCGCTGGTTCCAGAGACAGCACCTCAGATAGAGGAATTTCCTGTTGGAGAGAGTTAAGAGGTCTATCTGAAAGCTGAAACCTCAATGATATTGCAGAGACATGCATGTGGATCTGATGTGTGCAGTGATCCATGAAGCTTATCAAGACAAACTACCAATGTTCTTTAAAGAAATGATGAAAGCCCTCTAGATTCCACCTAGATTATTTTTTGACCTAATATTTGAAGTCACCTTATAGTATTTGCTTCCAGTGTCATTCTGGAACAGGGTAATGCACTTGCTGTCAAGTCTCCAGTAATGTCTCTTACGCTAGTGTGAAAAAACAACAACAACAGATACGAGAAATTATCAGGTATATAATGGAAAGTTCACTTGGTAATTCACATATAAATTCA
The DNA here is from genome assembly GCA_037101425.1 of Elopichthys bambusa. Lineage (NCBI taxonomy): Eukaryota > Metazoa > Chordata > Actinopteri > Cypriniformes > Xenocyprididae > Elopichthys > Elopichthys bambusa. The sequence continues at coordinate 12,514,325 of CM074442.1, read as the reverse complement.
TAAGGTTTATAATGGAAACCCAGAGCACTTACCAACGTGTCTTTGCTGGTGAAATGCACAAGCCAGCCTTCTTTCATAACACTGCTGCTTTTCCTCTTGGTGTGTTTGACAGACTGAACCACCCGCATAAGTGGGATGTTGTTGCTAGTGGAAGGGCTTACAAACACGGTGACATGTCAAAACCTTATAGAAAATGTCAATTGCAGGTCAGGATTCATAGCATTCGAATACTTTTACTGTTTAGTTCATAGGTTAGGTTTTAGGTTATTTTTATTTTCTACTTGACCTCAAAGAAATAAACAACAAAAATATCTTTTAACTCAAATTGATACCCAGAGCACAGCAAGACTACTCACAAGTTCATTTATTATTGCTGTTGTTATATTTGTCCTGTTTAGGAATGTATTTTATGCATTTGTCCTTAATATTAGGTACTTTTATTTTATAAAATGTCTGTTTATACTGTAATAGTTGTACCATTCAAAAGGGTTTTTTGAAAGAAATGAATACTTTTATTCAGCAAGGATGCATTACATTGCTGTTCTTTTGAATTTTCAATTCATTAAAGAATCATGAAAAAAAAGTATCACAGTTTCCACAGAAATACTAAAGGGGACCTATTATGCAAAATTCACTTTTATAAGGTGTTTGAACACCAAAGTGTGTCTGCAGTGTGTGAGAACAACCAGCCTATAATGGTAAAAATCCACTCACTAATTTCTTTATAATTCTCATAAATCAAAAGCAGTCTCTTCAAATGAGATGGTTCAGATTCCCCCCTTCAAGGACGTCATTGTAGGGAGAAGCCCTGCCAAAAGCTGGTGACGATCTGCCCTATTAGCATAGACACAACCCTGAGTGAGAAACACAGAGTGCGCCATTTCTGTGTCCTCGCTGTAGCAGCTGGAGTAGTACAATATCTGCAACAATGAGGCATTACAAGTGTTGTGTTTTGGGATGTACCAATGCACATAAAAGTCTCCATAGACTCCCACCATCTGAGTCACTGAGGACATCGTGGTTAAATTTCATTTTCGAAGGAAATGTCCCAAAGAAGTCTTACATGTTTGCACCAATCATTTTGCGCTGGACTGTTTCACAAATGAGGATCTTTTCAATGCTGGATTTTCCCAAAGGTTAATTCTAAAACATAAGGCTAAAACATTTGCTTGCCCCCAAAAAGTGGCAATTTTAACATGCTATAAAAAAATTATCTATGGGGTATTTTGAGCTAAAACTTCACATACACACTCTGGGGACATCAGAGACTTATTTTACATCTTGTAAAAAGGGGCATAATAGGTCCCCTTTAAGCAGTACAACTGTTTTCAATATCGATGATAATAAGAAGTGTTTTTTGATCACCAAATCAGCAAATTAGAATGATTTCTGAAGGATCATGTGACACTATATTGTGACATGTGAATTTTAGCATCACAGGAATAAATTACATTTTAAAATATAATAAATAGAAAAGAGTTTTACTGTATTTTGGATCAAATAAATGCAGCCTTGGTGAACATAAGAGCATCTTACCAACACTAGACTTTTAAATGGTAGTGTATATTTGCAGTAATTTATTATTTTTTTTTTTATTTTGCATTTACTAGTTTTCTATGCAGTCACTGACAGAGACGAGTTTTTGGACTAAAGTCAACTATTTGTGACATTTGTTTTGTTTATAGTGCTTCTAGGAGGTGACAAGGAGCTACCTGATGATTCTGTTGGATTCATCTGGGTCTTGGTCTTGGAAATCTCCAAGCTCGCCATGTCCAGCTTCCAAAAGAGCAGCGGAGTCTGTGACCAGAGACTCTTCCATGTCATCGATAAGTGGACTATGTCTGTCCCCGTCATGGTCATCACAACCCTCCTCCATGACCACATCTGATTCAGCACCAGGACTCAACAGATCTATGAGCCAAGATAAGAGGATTGGAGTAAACAGGAAAATGATGTTGTGTGTAAAAAAAGCTGTTGGTTTAACACCACCAACCCTAGAAAGCAGAACTTGAAAATGAGCAGTTTCAAATTTCCATTCAGAAATGCTTACTATAAATCTACAGTAAGATTTTTTTTTTTTTTTTGCTATGGTATTATATCTAGTAATATGAATTATTGAGAATATAAATTTTAGGTTAATCAGTTTCAGTGATAGAAACAAACAGTTTTCATTCTTACAGTTGTTTCAGTATGTTACATATGGAGTATGATGTTCACATAACAATATTTATCTCACTAAACATTAAATGCTGTTTTTGTCGTGAAAATGCAGTGTTGATCATTGATTCGCATGAAGACTCTAAAGTTAGACTTGCCTCCGTTTCTTGACACCTCTCCGAGGCAGTTGTTTGGCACTTTGGGTGCACATCGTTTATGGCAGTTGAATTTGCAATCTGAGACAGTGTGAGGGAAAAGAGAGTAGAGAAGAATGAGAGAGCGAGAGAGAGAGGGAAAAAGAGTTAAAGGGGGGAGTGAGGGAGAGAGTTTACTACCAATCTGACACATAAACATATGAGTTCCTGTTGTGCCGGTGGCTGACAGGCTGAGACCTCGCACATTGAACACATGAACATTAAAGCTGTTTGTAACAGCCCAGCCAACTGCACTCTTTACTGCTTGGCACATGGCATATATTCTCCTTACACAAACACATCGTATATAAAAGCAGCTGTTGTGTCACTGTATATTTATGCTCTGTTCTAGACTAGATGACAAAAAAGGATCAACAAATTCTATGATCTGTTAAACTGTACGGTGTTATCTGAATGTAGGATCTGTAAGGCAAGCATAAATGCATTAAATATTGGCACCTAATAGACTAGGCATAGGCTATGTTTGGAATACTATTTTTGTAACATGTATTATGTACTACAGTTCCATATGCAAATTTTATTTGTGCATGAAATGCTACGTATGCCAGGATGGCCAGTATACAACCATAGCCCACTGTTTTAACATCTCTATTGCTATTGGTTATTTAATCATATTGCTATTGGTTATTTAATCAAATCTTTACACTAAACTGGTTTAATAATTAACTGAAAATAACCTTTTTATTTCCAGCATGCACTAAATTAAACATTAAACATGGTGAAGTATTTTTATATGGCAATTTTATATTGTATGCTAATATGATATTTCTAATTTAGCCAATAGTTGCATAATCATACTGTTTCATATTATATATGTTTAAAAAAAATAGTATGCATTAAATTAAACATTCAACATGAAGTATTTTTATATGGCAAAAATAGTAAGTTGTGTGCTATTTCAAATTCAGCTAGAGCTTCACGATTAATTGTTAAAAGTTCAACAATTATTTGGCTATGTCTATTAAACCTTTGACAAGTACAGTCATAGTTATAAAAATCTGTGTTGGTGCAGTTGACATGTTGCACTATGAAAGAGATTCACAAACAGTCTTTTCAACCACACAGTAACATTATTTACAATTAACAATAATTAAAATGATCATAAAAGTACTTGGATAAAAGTTTATAGTTTGGATATAAATACTGATGTCTACAGTAGCGATCCAAAGTAACATGAGGCTTCAAACTAAAATTGTATCAATTACATTGTTTCACCAGTAGGTGACAAGTGACTGATTAAAAAATGTATGTGTCATTGAATCATCCATTCAGTTCACTCAAGAGATTCACTCAAAAACGTCTCGGTTACGACTGTAACCCTAGTTCCCTGAAGAGGGAACGAGACGTTGCGTCGAGAAATTGATGCTTTGGGAACGCGATGCGTGATGTCGTCATGAAGCATGTGTGAAATCCGTCCAATGGTGTGACGAGACATCAGAAGCGGGTGACGTCACGTCCAGGAAGCTATAAAGCACACTCAAACAAAGCAACGCTAGCTTAAAGTGTCTGAAGTAAGCGCTGACAGGCGTGCCGGAAGTATGGCAGGGCGATGCAACGTCTCGTTCCCTCTTCAGGGAACTAAGGTTACAGTCGTAACCAAGACGTTCCCTTTCAAGGGAACTCGCGTTGCGTCGAGAAATTGACGCTTTGGGAACGTTAATACCCACGCAGCCATAATTACCAAGGCCTGTCTAGTGTGACTCGTCAACACCAGAGAGAACCCGGGCCCCGGGGGAGCTGAGGTCAAGATCATAGAACCTGACGAATGTGTGCAGCGAGGACCAGCCTGCCGCATCACAGACATCCTGAAGAGAGGCTCCCGAGAGAAGGGCTTTAGAGGCCGCCATACTTCTAGTAGAGTGGGCTCGGACTACTAAAGGTGAAGGCAGTCCGGCCAACTCGTAAGCAAGTGAAATAGCCTCGACTATCCACTTGCTCATCCTTTCCCCCCCTAGGGGACCCGGCATCTAAGCAAAGGATGAGCAAGTGATGAACAGCTGTTCAGATTTACGCCACAGGGCAGCTCTGTGGACGTAGGCATCCAGCGCCCGAACAGGGCAAAGCAAATTAAGGCGTTCCTGGTCCGAATTCCTGAAGGGAGGAGGACAGAAGGCCTGCAGTACGATAGGCCTGGCCACATTAGTGGGGACCTTAGGGACATAACCAGGTCTGGGATGAAGGAAGGCTTTCACCATCCCGGGTGCGAATTCCAAGCACAAGGGGGCAACCGAAAGGGCCTGCAAATCTCCTATTCTTTTTAGGGAAGATATAGCGAGGAGGAACAGTGTTTTGAGGGTCAAGAACTTGACTAGAACCTCCTCAATGGGCTCAAAGGGAGCTAGGGAAAGGCCTTGGAGAACCACGGCCAAATCCCAAGCCGGAACCCTTGTGCGTACCGCAGGCCTCAGCCTCAGGGTGCCATGGAGGAAGTGAGTAATAAGAGGATCTCTACCAAGAGAAGAACCAGCCGAAGGTGTGTGGTAAGCTGCAATGGCCGCCACGTAGACCTTCAGGGTAGAGGGAGATAACCCTGCAGTGAATCGTTCCTGCAGAAATTCCAGGACCGCACCAACGGGACAGGAAATTAGATCAAACTGACGATCACTGCACCAAGAAGTGAAAAGCTTCCACTTCAGGGCGTATAACTTCCTTGTGGAGGGAGCTCTAGATTGAAGAATGGTCCCTACAACCTCAGAGGCCAAGCCCACAGGTTCCAGAGTTCTGGGCGGGGGTGGAAAATCGTGCCCCCTGCCTGGGACAGAAGGTCCCTCCTGATCGGAATCTCCCAAGGAGAGCCGTCTAGGAGAGATACCAGGTCCGAGAACCACACTCTGCCCGGCCAGCGCGGGGCTACCAAGGTGAGCCAGACATGGTTCCAGCGAACTCTCTCTAGAACTCCCGGGAGCAGAGCGATCGGGGGAAATGCGTACAGACGAAGCCTCGGCCACGTCTCTACCATAGCATCCAGCCCGAGAGGAGCTGGATGCGTGAGGGAGAACCAGAGTGGACAGTGAGAAGTCTCTCGAGACGCAAACAGATCCACTTGAGCCTGGCCGAATACCCCCCATATTTGCTCCACAACCTCAGGATGGAGCCTCTATTCCCCGGGCCTTAGCCCCTGCCTCGACAGGATGTCTGCTCCGATATTCTGGACCCCGGGGATATATGCTGCTCTGAGAGACAGTAATTTCCCCTGGGACCACAGGAGGATTTGGTGCGCCAGTTTGGAGAGTGGACGCGAACGCAACCCCCCCTGGTGATTTATATAGACGACCACCGATGTGTTGTCTGACCGGACAAGAACATGGTGGCCCCTGAGGTCTGGGAGGAAATTCTTGAGAGCCAGAAAGACAGCCATCATCTCCAGGCAGTTGATGTGCCAGGAGAGGTGGTGACCGCCCCACAGACCTTGAGTTGAGCGTCTGTCTAGGACCGCTCCCCAGCCCGTGAGGGAAGCATCTGTCGTTAGCGTTTTGCAACGACAAGAAGCTCCCAACACGGGCCCTTGGGATAGGAACCAGGGTTTCTTCCACATGGCCATGGCACGTAAGCATCGCCGCGTGACCTTGATCATGCGAAAAGGATTTCCCCTCGGGGAGAACCCCCTGGTTCTGAGCCACCACTGCAGGGGTCTCATGTGCAACAGACCAAAAGGTATCATGTTGGACGCTGCTGCCATCAGCCCCAACAGTCTCTGAAACTGTTTTACAGTGACTGGCCTAGCTTTATCCGGTTTACGGTAGAAAGGATTGATTCGATGCAAGCAGGAGAAAGACGCGCCTGCATCACAACAGAGTCCCAAACCACGCCCAGAAAAGTGGTTCTCTGAACTGGAGAAAGCACACTTTTCTTGGCGTTTAACCTTAACCCCAGCCTCTTCATGTGAGCGAGGACGACATCTCGATGCCGAACCGCTAACTGTTGCAATTGAGCCAAAATGAACCAATCGTCGATGTAATTGAGAACATGAATGCCCTGAAGACAAAGTGGTGCCAGGGCTGCATCCATACATTTGGTGAATGTGCGGGGTGATAACGCTAGGCCGAATGGAAGAACCCGATCCTGTGATGTGGAAGGATGGAGATATGGAAGTATGCGTCCTTGAGGTCGATCGTGACAAACCAGTCCTCAGACCTGATCTGTGACACGATTTGTCTCAACATTAACATCTTGAACTTGAGCTTCATAACTGACTGGTTCAGCTGACGCAGATCCAAAATGGGACGCAACCCGCCATCCTTCTTTGGAACGATAAAGTAACGGCTGTAGAAACCGTTCTTTCTGTCGGAGGGAAGTACATAATCTATGGCTCCCTTCTCCAATAGAGTTTTTACTTCTTGTTCCAGAACCAGAGCCTGCTCGGGGCCCACCACGGTGGGTAGGACCCCCATAAACCTGGGTGGGCGAGACCCAAACTGAATGGCATAACCTTTTTCAATTGTACGCAGGACCCACTGAGAAATATTTGGCAGTAGCTTCCACGCTGTCAGATATTCTACTAAGGGAACCAGTCTCTCGAGACTGGCCTTTTGGTGTTTTTTGAACAACCAGCTCGGCGCCCCGAGGCGGCGCACCGGCAGGGGGCAACCGAACTGATTGCTCGGAGACCCTCCTCGGAGGGAGCGAACACCCCAGCACCGCTACGTTTCCGGGCGGACACTTGGGTGAATGTTCGCTGGGGACCGCTGCGCCCTGAAACACACAAGGTGGCAGGGTTGGCAGAACGGCCCCCTGAGGGCACCGAAGAGAAGTGGGCACCATATACTGAGGTGTAAACCACTTCTCTTCGGAGGGGGCTGCCCTCAGGGGCTTTTTCCCCGCAGCCTTCTTGGCGATAAGGACGGTCCTCAGATCCGCCCAACCCTTGAAGGCTGCGGTTGAGAGCGACCACCCGACCCCCCCGTGTCTCTGAGGGGGAGTGCGGGTGGTAACACTCTGTTTCTGTGTGGCACGGTGCTGTTGTGAGGAGCTGGCTTTAGATGTTTGGGGCTGCTGGTGTTGCTGAGCAGCGACGGGGGTGTGAGAGCGACGGGGGAGGAGCTTTTGGAACACTGCCGCTTGCTTGTTGGCCTCCTGGAACCTCTCGACGACAGTATTGACTGCGTCGCCGAAGAGGCCAGGAGGCGTAAGCGGGGCGTCCAGAAGGAAGTTTTTATCTTTATCCTTGATGGAGCTCAGATTTAACCATAAGTGCCTCTCCGTGGCCACCAGGGCTGCCATAGCACGGCCCACAGATCTGGCCGTCTCATCGACTACGTTGGGAGTAATTCCCCCGCCCTCATCAATGTCCCCCAATATTTCGGCTTGGTAGGCTTGCAGCACGCCCATGGTGTGAAGGCATGCTGCAGCCTGGCCGGAAGCTTGATAAGCTTTGCCCACCAGCCCAGATGTAACTCTAACTGGCTTGGTGGGCAGCGTCGGGGCCTTTAGAGAGATAGCTCGCGAGCGTCTCCTCCACTTTAGGCATCGCCCCATAACCGTGCTCTTTAAGCCCCACTATCGATGCATAGTGCGTGGTCTGAGCACTATGCACGCGATAGGAGGCTGGTTCCTTCCAGGATCTCCACACCTCAGTGTGGAGATCCGGAAAAAACAGGAGACCCAGACACGGAGGCTGTGCTCGAGAGGGCAGGAAGCGTTCATCAAGCTTGTTTTTGGGACGAACGTCCTGTCTCTCTGCTGGCCATTCGATAATTAACTTGGCAACAGCACGAGTTACAACCTCCACCAGCTCCTCATAGGCGGGAGAGTGGAAATGGCGAGTCCTCACTTTCCCCCACATCGGTGCTCTGTCACCCGCTTCTGACGTCTCGTCACACCATTGGACGGATTTCACACGTGCTTCGCGACGACATCACGCGTCGCGTTCCCAAAGCGTCAATTTCTCGACGCAATGCGAGTTCCCTTGAAAGGGAAATCTGATTCATCCATTAATAAAACAAGTGAACTCTTTATGAGTGAGTCACTGAATCATTCATTCAAACAAATTGTAAAACTAACTAATGTATTTAACTAATGAACCTTATTGTAGTGTTACCATTTTTTTAGTTGTCTGTTCAGAATTGTGGGAGAATCGTAATCTCTGTTTTAAACAAACAAAATCATGATTCTCAATTTATCCAGAATCATACAGGTCTAAATTCAGCCAATATTTGCATAGTCATATTGTTACATATTTTATATATATATATATATAAAATATATGTGTGTGTATATATATATATATATATATATATATATATTTAATAGTAGGCAATATACAGTTTGCTAGTATTCCATTTTGAACCCAGCCCTACCGAGCTTCATTCTCTGCCTAATACAATGCACCATGCACATAATAGCAAAACATCATATCTGCTGGAGGTATTATAGTTAATATTATATTAAACACATTTGTGTACTTATTGTAATTTGTGTAATTAGTTTTATGGATATTGTGAATAAACTGCAATCATTTTTTTTTTTTTTTTTTTTTAAAGTAATGAGTCCAATGGGGGCTCAGATGAGTTAACACAATTTTTATTACAAAGAATTCAAATTACATGGAAACATCAGGATCAGAGGGGATTTAGACGAGGCACATTAATATGCAAAGCAATAAGATACTAAAACAATTACTGTATGACAATAAAGACAATAATTCTCCAGCAGTAGCTAGCTTAAAATATAAGGATAAGCTCCTACCTTTACACTGTAGTCCCTGACGGAACAGGCCCTTGAGGAGCTTCTTGCAGTGCTGGCAAACGGTGGGACGTGTGTAGGAATGGATGACAAATGTGTGTGGCACCTTTACTTTAGACAGCAGGATCTTGTCTAACTCTATTGGCCGACCTATATAAGACTGAGAGTTGGAGCGGCCTCTTCCAGGAAAGATGTCTGATGGTGTCTTTTGCTGTGGACAAATAATGTAGATTGTAGAATATCGTGACATGCAACTGATATAGACATTTTATTTAGGAAATATAGGATATCCACACAACACAAGGGCTATATGTCACAGGTGCGACTGTGTTCTCAGTACATCAGTATTTTTAATAAATGTCAGGTGAAGTGTCACACTTATATTGGGGCAGGTTGTCACGTGATGAATTTATGTTATTAATTATACAATTAATTATTTACATTTTTGTTCATCAAACCAATTGTCTGATATTTTTGTGCTGTACCTTTTACATTTTTTGCTGTTTCATGAATTGTTTTAGGTTTTATAATTGTTTTTGAAAATACAACAGACTGTTTAATAGCAGCATCCATTGTGACAACTTACCCCCATATAGTGTGACAATTGGGGCATGTTGTCACAAATACAACTGTATCTTTTTTCCTGGGCAATATAATGTTTAGATTTTAGCCAATACTTCAAGTTAATGTATTCATACAGAAATTAACTTCCAAAAATAAACCCACCTGAGAGCTATTCACTGGAGTAAAATCGTGTAGCCTGTTCTATTTTAAAAACATTTTTAGATCAAACCTATGACTATGCTTTTTAGTGATAAATCATGCAAATCATGTTAAATAACTATTATCAAAAGTAAATAAAAAGGATTAATTTGTCACACAAGTTTGCTGGTATTAACCCGAGCTAAGCCAGCACCACCCCACTCTCGATTAGGTGAACAAAAACACAAGGGCTCTACGAGGTTCATGCTGAGGGAGATTGTTGTATATGCTGAGCTTTGATGAATTTGCATCAACTCAGAACAACAACTTTCTCATCAAGCTGATCTTTAATGTGCTGCTGATTGGCAAAGATGCAGATGTCTTACCACCTGTTGTGAATAGATCTGACATCATGCAGGTGTGCATAATCAACTATTCAATGTGCTCTAAAGAAAGAAAATGATCAATAGCTTCCTGTTGCCATGTTGTACACTTCACCAAAGGCCTTAAGTAGATTCATGTAAAGGGTAAGGTAATCTTACAGCTCGATTCAGCTAAAGTACAAATGCAGTTCATTTGCTGTAACCTGTCTTAGGTGTAGGGAATAGATTTGAGAGCAGCTAACAGATGTTTGATTCTGCTATCAACAGCCGATTAACAGTTTTCTTCAAACAAACTCTACATGTGTACTACAACATTTCTGGTGTCAGGTTAAAATGTCTTAACCTCTTAGAGAAAAAAATGTCTGGCTTAATAAATTTAAAAGGGGCAAACACTCAGAACTCATTTTCACTAAATGTAGCAACAAAAGATAATTAGACATATACAGTAGATAAATCTAGAAACTGATTAATTTTTTAATATATATAAAATACACTTTTATTCAGCAAGGATGCATTCAATAGATCAAAAGTGGCAGTACAAACATTTAAACGGTCACAAAATATTTATTTTTAAAATAAATGCTGTTCTTTTGAACTTTCTGGAAGTCCTGGAAAAAAATGTATCATGGTTTCCACAAAAATATTACTCAGCACAACCATATTCAACATTGATAGTAGTTATGAATGTTTCTTGAGCACCAAATCAGCATATTAGAATGATTTCTGAAGAATTATGTGACACTGAAGACTGGAGTCACAGGAATAAATTACATTTTAAAATATTTTCAAATAGAAAATAGTTATTTTAAATGTGAATAATATTTAATAATTATTTCACAATATTACTGTTTTTACTGTATTTTTGATCAAATGAAGCCTTGGTCAGCATAAGAGATTTCTTTCAAAAACCTTAAAAAAATCTAAGACCCCAAACTTATGAATGGTAGTGTGTAAAGTATCTCACAGAAATGAGTACACCTCTCAAATTTTTGTAAATATTTTATTATATCTTTTTATGTGACAACACTGAAGAAATTACACTTTGCTACAATGTAAAGTAGTGAGTGTACAGCTTGTAACAGTGTAAATTTGCTTAGGCATGGGCATGGAGTTCACCAGAGCTTCACAGGTTGCCACTGGAGTCCTCTTCCACTCCTCCATGACGACATCACGGAGCTGGTGGATGTTAGAGACCCACAGATGCTCAATAGGGTTTAGATACCCTCAGCTTCTTTAGCAAGGTAGTGGTCATCTTGGAGGTGTGTTTGGGGTCGTTATCATGTTGGAATACTGCTCTGTCTCCTAGTGTCCGAATGGAGGGGATCATGCTCTGCTTCAGTATGTCACGGTACATGTTGGCATTCATGGTTTCCTCAATGAACTGTAGCTCCCCAGTGCCGGCAGCACTCATGCAGCGCCAGACAGTGACACTCCCACCACCATGCTTGACTGTAGGCAAGCATGTCTTTGTACACACTTGTCTTTGTACTCCTCACCTGGTTGCCGCCACACACGCTTGACACCATCTGAACCCAATAAGTTTATCTTGGTCTCATCAGACCACAGGACATGGTTCCAGTAATCCATGTCCTTAGTCTGCTTGTCTTCAGCAAACTGTCTGGCTTTCTTGTGCATCATCTTTAAAAGAGGCTTCCTTCTGGGACAACAGCCATGCAGACCAATTTGATGCAGTGTGCAGCATATGGTCTGAGCACTGACAGGCTGACCCCCCACCCCTTCAACCTCTGCAGCAATACTGGCAGCACTCATACGTCTATTTCCCAAACACAACCTCTGGATATGACGCTAAGCACATGCACTCAACTTCATTGGTCGACCATGGTGAGGCCTGTTCTGAGTGGGACCTGTCCTGTTAAAACGCTGTATGGTCTTGGCCATTGTGCTGCAGCTCAGTTTCAGGGTCTTGGCAATCTTCTTATAGCCTACACCATCTTTATGTAGAGCAACAATTCTTTTTTCAGATCCTCAGAGAGTTCTTTGCCATGAGGTGCCATGTTGAACTTCCAGTGACCAGTATGAGAGAGTGAGAGCGATAACACCAAATTTAACACACCTACTCCCCATTCACACCTGAGACCTTGTAACACTAACGAGTCACATGACACCGGGGAGAGAAAATGGCTAATTGGGCCCAATTTGGACATTTTCACTTAGGAGTGTGTACTCACTTTTGTGGCCAGCTGTTTAGACATTAATGGCTGTATGTTGAGTTATTTTGAGGGGACAGCAAATTTACACTGTTATATAAGCTGTACACTCACTACTTTACACTGTAGCAAAGTGTCATTTCTTTAGTGTTGTCACATAAAAAGATATAATAAAATATTTACAAAAATGTAAGAGGTGTACTCATTTCTGTGAGATACTGTATATACACCGATCAGGCATAACATTATGACCAGTGACAGGTGAAGTGAATAACACTGATTATCTCTTCATCACGGCACCTGTTAGTGGGTGGGATATATTAGGCAACAAGTGAACATTTTGTCCTCAAAGTTGATGTGTTAGAAGCAGGAAAAGTGGGCAAGCCTGGTCTGATGAATCACCTTTTCTTTTACATCACATGGATGGCCGGGTGTGTGCCCATCACTTACCTGGGGAACACATGGCACCAGGATGCACTAAGGCAGTGCGATGCTTTGGGCAATGTTCTGCTGGGAAACCTTGGGTCCTGCCATCTATGTGGATGTTACTTTGACACGTACCACCTACCTAAGCATTGTTGCAGACCATGTACACCCTTTCATGGAAACGGTATTCCCTGGTGGCTGTGACCTCTTTCAGCAGGATAATGCGCCCTGCCACAAAGCAAAATGGTTCAGGAATGGTTTGAGGAGCACACAACGAGTTTGAGGTGTTGACTTGGCCTCCAAATTCCCCAGATCTCAATCCAATTGAGCATCTGTGGGATGTGCTGAACAAACAAGTTTGATCGATGGAGGCCCCACCTCACAACTTATACAGGACTTAAAGGATCTGCTAACATCTTGGTGCCAGATACCACAGCACACCTTCAGGGGTCTAGTGGAGTCCATGCCTCGACGGGTCAGGGCTGTTTTGGCAGCAAAAGGGGACCAAGACAATATTAGGAAGGTGGTCATAATTTTATGCCTGATCGGTGTGTATATATAATATATAGTATAGCCAAAGTTATTCAAACAGTAAATATTAATATTAGACACTTTTCTCTATCACCCCTTTATCAAACAGATTTCATTTTTTCATATTGCATACAACAGGGGGTGTATGACAGACATTTAGTTAAAGATGAATTAGTGCCTACCTCCATGCTAGGACTGACAGGAGACTGGGCAGGAATGAAAGGATGTGTGGGGAGAGGTAGAGAGAGACAGACAGAGATTAAGTTGTGTTAATTAACAGGACACACATGGGCATAGCAGGGCTCCAGACAAAAAAATTAATTAAGTAGCCATTATTGGCTCCTATAGGAGGGAAAAAACAGGCGCCAAATACTTTTTTAAGAGCCACACAACAATGAACTTAAAATTTTAAATCACTTACTTTTAGTCATCCTGTTGTGTTTATATATCTCCCCTTTACAGTTTCAGCTTTTTCATCTTGTGACTTTTCTGGGAAATGAATGTCACTATTTTCACTTAATACTATTATAGTTTTTGTTAATATTTTGAATCCGATTCGATTTTTATATTTTCTGCTTTCATTTTTTTGTTAAGTTTAAATTTTTGTTTTTGTTTTTAGTTTTATTTTTTGTTGTTTTTAAACATGTCTGTTTAGTTTGTATAGATTTTTATTTTAGTATTAACATTTATTTCAAGCAATAAAAATGTTTTTAATGGTTTTAGTTAACTATAATAACCCTGATGCTAGTAAAATCTTTATATTGAATAATATGTGTCAAATAATGTTCTTAGTCCTTCCTTCCTGAAGCTACAACAGTTTACTTTGAATCAAATGAAAATAAATATAAATGTATGGAAATAAATATATAAATATATTAAATTTGGTTTGTGTAACCAAATAACAAACAGGGGCAATTGATATACATACTGCTTGACTTTAATTACTTTGAAATATAGCGGGACTCTTATTTTGAAAAGTGCTTTACTTTTGCTGCTCACTCAAGTTCAAAAGAGTATTAAAAAATTACGTTGCTAAGACCGTTTACAACACAATATAATATAAATAAAATAAGTAAACTTTGTGATAATTGATCAGCATTAGTTCATAACCAATCGGTTGACAAATGTGCGCTAATCATCGAATGCGAGCTGCTCTGAAGAACACGCAACAGCGCCATCTTCTGACTTTAAAACATGCAGCGCTCACATTTATGAAATGAATAATAATCACATTAGGGCGTATCGCGATTTGTTTTTCCATCCACAAAATATAAGATGCCTTAAAATGATCATTAATACTTTTGTTATACTGTTTAAGGCACTGAACACTTTTATTGATCTTAAATTTATCTGATGAGCATGAGCGAAGTGGAATAATGAAAGTGATCAGCATGATTGATATTCAAAACGGTAAAGACACGATGCATTGTGTATGTATCTGCAGTCTGTAGAGCCGGTTTCCCCTTTTGAATGACGAATATAGACAAATTTATATGAAGAAATAGGCAGTTGTCTCCTTTATGCAGGAGCAGAACGGTGTGTATAAATGCAGCTGTTTTGCACCGACGCAGGCGACGCGAGGCAACAACACAGTCAGCTTTCATCAGTGTTAGTTCTTTGGCATCTGTTTGGTGTGTGAAATTTTAAAAATTAACCCTACCTGTTCATATTTCGGCGCTCTAACTCAGTGAAACATTTACGCGCAGCATCTCATTTAATTACGTCAACACAGCAAATGATGTGATAGGCTACTGGTCACGGAACATGCAAATAACATGTAAATTTTACAGTCATAATGTGTGAATTTGTATGGTTGCCAGTGGCGACCTCAGCAAAAATATCTCTCGCAAATTAATATTTTTAGTTGCAAATGCGAGCATTTTAGGCGCAGTCTGGAGCCCTGCATAGGGTGAACAAACGGGCTAAATCTACAATCTATTCTATATCAATAACATCAGAGATTATTAGGACAAAACCTGTTGTATTTGTAAGATTCATATGGTCTTTCTTATATAATTGAATGCTTATATTTGAGTATTCTAGATTGTGACTGAGGGAAGGAACATCTGATACAATATGGTGTGGATCTGATTTTGACATCAAACTCACCAGTAAAGCTTCATCAGAGGTGCTGGGAGATGGTTCAGCAGACACAGAGCGAGTGTTGGTCAGGCCGGTGAGGGACACGTTAGATAGTCGACGTTTACGGATGCCGCTGCAGTTGTTTGGGATTTTAAAGGCACACCGTTTGTGGTAGTTCAGCCCACAGCCTAACATAAAGATAGTGACAAGAGATGATCACATTGTGGTCTGTTTCATTCTCTAATGTAATGCTAACAGAAGTTTAGTGGAATGTTTAGACATTTACCTTCACACTTAAGACCCTGTCTCACTAAACCCCACAGCATCTCTCCACAGTGATCACAGAACGCTGGAGCTCGATATGAGTGAACGAACAGGGCATGAGGTCTGATCTGAAAATCCTCCACAGTAGCTGAGGCTAAAAAGTTTGAAACAACATGCACAAAAGCAATATGTAAATTTCATACATAAATGTTTCATATTTTTTTGTCCCTAAAAATTATTTTGTGAGCACCCCTGTTAGTATTTTGTAATATCCCTTTAAAAAAGCCAGGTTCCTTAAAAGGTTAGTTCACCCAAAAATGAAATTTCTGTCAATAATTACTCACCCTCATGTCATTCCAAACCCCTTCGTTCATCTTCCATTTCAAAACACTGCTTCATGAAGCTTCGAAGCTTTATGAATCTTGAACCACTGTAGTCATTTTAAATATAACTTTAATACCTTTCTGGGAGTTTGAAAGTGTTAATTAACTGCGTCAATGCAGGCCGCACTGAGCCATCGGATTTTATCAAAAATATCTTAATTTGTGTTCTGAAGATGAACACAGGTCTTACAGGTGTGGAACGACGTGAGGGTGAGTGATTAAAGACAGAATTTTTTATTTTTGGGTGAACTAACCCTTTAATGACATCATCCTCCAGGAAGTGACATCAGCACTTCATCACATTAACAATGGATTTGATTAATTCTGAGACGTTTTGTTCTATCAGCTAGTTTGTCTCACTCACTCAAAACTTCCATCCTTTTCAGGGTTATTATCGTTAACTGAAACTAAGACCAACTAAGTAAACTGAAACTAAAGCTCAATAAAAACAACATAGACATTTTTTAAAAATTAAAATGAAAACAGAAAATATAAATAAATATAAATCTAATTCAAAATATTAAAAAGAACTATAATTGTATATCAATGATACTAAAATGACACTGACCCTCTATATAAAATTATACAAAAGCAAAAGATGGTTAAATATAAATATAAAAAATACTTTTGACAAATAGGTTGACACTCTCATGTAAGCTCTAAATTCTAACTTTAGCTCTTTATTTTCACGATGTAAGGCACCCAGCTAATAAACAAATAATCAAGCTGTAATTAATAAAGTGCCTGAGCTTGACCACAGCAAAGTACAATGCAGGCATTATAATTTTTAAACAACCTTTTAAAGGGTACTAAATAGCATGAATATCCCCTGTGCCTTGCTCAAGAGCAAAGTAATATTATATAAAAGTATATATTATGATATTATATTATAAATATTTTATATTAATTATGAAAAACAATTTGTGCAAAAAGAAATGCTGAAAGATGCTTGATACTTGAGAGAAATATAATTAATTAATAACATAATTAATAAAAAAAAAAACAATGTCACTTTCCCCCCAGCAGCATGGGGGCTTTTACCCCAAATACTATCCTTTCGCTTATTTCAGCATTTAGTAAATACATGTTTGACATTCAAAAAAAAGTGAAAATGGTGAGTCTTTTGTCTTTAAATATGTGATATTTTCAGGTATTCTCATTAGCTGCATAAATCTGCAACATTTGAAGATCAATGATTCACTTCACTTTAACAACCGCAATTACACATCACAATTACAAAATTAAAAATTGATTTGATCTTTTTCATTATGCTCAGCTAACATTCCTAATACTTGCAATTAACATGATTTGTGCATTTTATTTGAAGTGGCTTTGGTAAAACTGTATCTATGTAAATCCTTGGTAATTCATTAAAGGATATGCAATACCTGATGAGAGACTTCAAGGTTTTGACATCCTTAAACTCCGAGACATCTGTTATTTGTTTATAATTGTGGTTGTTCAAGTGAAGTGAGTCATTCCAATTTACATCTTAAAATCATAATTAAAGTTGTTTTCCCATAACAACTGACATAAATAACCACATTTTTTTGTTTGCATTATTTGGACTTTCGACTTCACGAGGGAATTTGCTTCGCTCTTAATCCCAGCAGCACTGAGTAAACATATCATGATTGAAAAGGCAAACAAATGTTGCAGAGGGAGTTATATCTTTATTTTATGAACCGTCCTCTTTCGAGCTCCCACAAGGCATGTGTATCTTTGGGGTGCAGATGGATGAGAGGGTGGGCCAAATCCAATCTATCAATGGCCAGTCTGGCACGCTCTGGCTGTCTCCACAGAACTGCCACAAGGCCTGGGCAGCAGGCTCTCTGGCCTTGCCGAATTCTAATCAGATGGGCAGACCGTGTGTCTGTCAGGGTTAATAAGCTAGAGATGGTGGTCCCTTTAGAGGGGGTCGTGGTCAAGCACTAATTAATTGAGTTGAGCTTTAAAATACGACAAAGAAGCAGATTCAGAGCCACATGATATTTCGCTTTGAAGCATGACCTCTAAAAATAATACTCACTCAAAAACCTGTGCACTACAGCATAATCAGAGATATGACGATTTTTAATTGCCATCCAAACTCTTCCAAACAAACCCAGCTTTATTTATATTTGCAAATTGTACTATGAAAGGGAAGCTTTTGGGGTGGTTGGAGTGTTTTGATTGGCTCTTGTTGGCTGCATGTTGACAGGACCAATAGCGGCTGAGTGGCGAGCGCAGCGGGAGAACTGCCTGACTACGCAGGCATGTTGCCTCCTCTCCAACATGGCTTCCCCTAGCACGCTCAAGTAGAATACATTCTGATTAGCCATTCTGCAGCTAAATTACCTCAATTCATTCAAATTATTGTTTTGCCTTTTGTTTAAAGGCCAAGATATGTTTGCAAGTTGAACTACCTGTAAACTGTCATTAAATGCTTCAGGGAAATGAGTATGATGCTGAAAAGGCATCCTGAGTTGACTTAATGCAAATACTTGTTTTTCCTGTCGTTTTTTTCCCCCCTTGCTTCTGGTGGAAATTGGAATTTTTCTGGCCCTACACACTCTGGCATGCGACTCCTAGGTGAAATGATTAGGTATCACTTTGGCACACTAAAGTTTATGCATACTTCTTACTTCTTAATCAATATTCACCTACGGTTATTAATCCCACACGTTCTGTCTAGCACTTGTATTTTAATGCACTTTCTCTGTTGCAATTATGTTGATCTAGACACAGCCAAACATCCTGTCAGTGCGCTTCATTGGAGCCAACCCGTGGTTACTCTAAATTTATCCAGCAGAAAATAGACTTCAAGCAGACTTCAAGAACCACAACAGACTGGGTAGAGACCCAGCAGAGAAAGCGTAGGTCATATTTTCATGAAATGCTGCTCTTTTTAATTACTGTAGGAGATATTGTCAAAGTGATAATCCGAAAAATCAGCGTTTATTGGCCCATTTGTTGCGTCTTTTTTCAGATTCAGGCCAATTACATAGCGTTCAACTTGTGCTTTGAAAACCATATGGTGGTGAGCAAAATCAGGTCTGAAGAATTAATTTGGACTTTAGAGTGCTGTAAAATAATACGTTTACTTAATTAGTAAAGGAAAACTCTGAGCTGGACCATTGATTTCACTAAGATGCAATTTACTTTTGCGTCAGCAACCAGTGAAATTATACCCTCCAAGAAAAGTGACGAGACAATCGCACAGGGTCCCTCGGGGGGTGTCAAAATTAATAACCGTTGACCTTACTTTTGTGACAGTTGTAAAACTCTTCTATGTTACTTTACAGTGAAAGCAGCTGTCAAGTGTGTCATTGAGAAGTGTTACTCTGGGCTCCCAAAGGCTCGTCTATGAGAATGTGTGCATCTGGGTGTGTTAATCACCTGATTCATCTTGTCACAGACACGCACATGTACAGAGAAACACACCAGACCTAGAGAGGCTGGGGGGTGGAGGAGGTGTCAGTCCCAGCTTTATCTCGTCAGAATAGACTTCACTCAATTACCTGACATAGCAAAGGGAGGAGAGGGAGAGGAAGGGAGGGGAAGGCCTGCCAAGTGTTTGGAGAAACACTTTAGCAGTGTCAAATGCGATACCTCCATCGCTTCCTCAGCAAAGCAACTCCGGTTTTCACACCGGGTGCGGCATCAAAACTTGGATGCGCATCAACTTTTCCAGAGTGGGAAATGGAAGGACTAAGAGACAAAATACAGTCAGAAATGGCACAGGAATCGCACTCGGGTGTGTGGCAGACTGCAAAAACTTTGGGGGGCGTCGCAACAAAGTCACAGTGTCTTGTCTAACTGATCTATAAAACAATGTGTTACACCACAAATAAGAAGACAATGGATGCACATCTAGGGCATGACTACATGCTGAGCAAAAACTACTGAAAACTGCACTTACCTGACAAGACGACTTCCACCAGGTCCCCCTCCATAATTTCAGCCGCGCACCTCACCAACTGCAGAATGTTTTCAGAGTTTGGATCATGACGGAAAAGAAGAATCTTGTCATACATCCCATAGAAGCCACATTCTGGGAACTGTAACGGAAGAAAAATGATGTCTGTCAGGTGTTTTTACTGAGTAAAGACTATATTGAGTGGGTGGTGTGTAGTTTATGATGGTTAGCTTACATGAATTGCTCATCTGCTGATGCCAGACATATAATGCATCTAAAAGCCCTGCCCACATATTCAAATTACAGACATTTCTCATACCTGAAGCTTTTTATTCAGCTATTAAAAAGTACTCAGAAACCGCATTATGATCATTCATGGGACAAACCTTATGACAAAAACAGATTTATAGCATTAAATGCTTTTCGTTTTTTCCCCTTTTTTTTTTGACTGCTCCAAAACAGTTTTACAAACAGCAGCCTCACAATCAATCCAATGTCAAAAGAAGAGAGCAACATATTGACTGACCCATGTAGACCGCTGGGGAAATGGCTCACTAGCCTCATTCCCTATTGATCCCTGCTGGGTTGAGTTGCAGCAACACTGCAGAGAAGGCCTGCATGTAATGGCAATTCAAACCTACACAATTCACAAAGGGTACTCACATCTAAGCTATTTGGGTTTTATTACACCACAAACAAAGAGATCACAAATCAAAACTACTCTAGCTGTCACTATGAACTTGTATTTGAACTTTGCATCTGCATTGACATTATTCTGTAAGTTCATACATTCAAAATATGCTGGTACTGAACTATGTGTGGTATTGAAATAGCACACATAAAGAAACATCAATACTTGAGTTGAGATAGAATATAGTATTGCTATTTAAAATTGAATTTAAGGAAGTAGAATTAAAATGTAATTAAATTTTTAATAATGTATTGATAAATATTTTATTTTCTGTAGGATTACACACTACACACACACACACACACACACACACACACATACATATATATATATATATATATATAATCCATTTAAGAAATGCAACTTCATTATAACTTCAATATAATATTATAATATAATATAATATAATACTCACAACCCAAGGGGAATGGATGAATTATATTATATTATATTATATTAGCAATAAGGTACGAGAGGCTGTGCTATCGTGAATAAGTCACTGCTGAAGGGCGTTGTTAGGCACGACGCAAAGCGGAGTTACCACACAATTACAAATATTAAAGCCAAAAATATGTATCTTTCAATGCAACTTTTATGAAGTAAACTTTCACTAAAAGCCTTCCTTCCGCCGGAAAAATAGTCCCTGACTGTGAACAGCAACAGAAGTTACATTATTACGCCATTAGATGGTCGGCAAAGACTGTCTTTATGAGTGTGTCAGTCAGTAGCGAAGACTTTATATTGAAAAGACTGAATTGTTGTGAACACGGAACAAGACGCAACTGACAAATGGTTTGGCTAGCGCTGTCAGTCATGGGAAAACCCCTTAACTGTTAAAAGGACAAGATAATACATCAGACATTTAAACAGATTTTTTATTATGAACATAGGACTGACCTGAAGGAAAATGCTAAACCTGAATGCAGGTAATAAACCCACTCACTTGATCTCTTTCTCACAATACTCTTCTACATAATACAGTAAGCTTTAATGAACAAAATTGTGGGCTATTGTGGGCTAAAATTGTGTATTGTTGGCTATTGCTACAAATATACCCGTGCGACTTATGACTGGTTTTGTGGTCCAGGGTCTTTATTATATTATATTATATTATATTATATTATATTATTTTATATTATATTATATTATATTATATTATATTATATTATATTATATTATATTATATTATATTATAGCACTTTGAATGGCATTTTGGTTAATTGTTATTCCTGTCATTCTAATTAAACCTTCTTGTATGTTGTGGCCAATTCATTTCAAATTACAACTCATGAATTTAAAGTCATCCAAATCTTGCTCAACTTTGTCCTGATTGAATTCTCATCATACTTCATAAATACTTTTCTAGTTTTGCAACCATGCAGCTGAGAGTATGTATGTGCCTGTATGCATTTAAATGAACAAAGTTTCAGGAAGCTGCTTCATATGAGATTTCTGAAGAGGCATCTACAGAGAGCAAAGTATGGCACAGAGCTGAAAAGGAAGTGAACGAATGTGGAAAAAATCCAATTTCTAAATAGAGATACCAAACAGCAGTGACTAACATTGAGAAAGCAACTGTGGGATTATAAAACGTCTCCATCCAAGATATCTGGATGCTAACAGACCGTAAAAGCATATGATGATTATCAGACTAAAGGTTAACAGATTGAACACTAATCGTTCGCCTTGTTCCCAATCCAGTCGAATAACCGTGTCACATTTATTCACAATTCCAAATGTGCCATTTTATAGCAAGATCCTCTAAAGAGCATTGGATTGGAGCTAATGTTTCAGGTTTGCTTCTAACCAGTGCACTGGTTTGGAGAAAATAGAGATGACTCTATCATTGTTTAGCAACCCGGCAGATGAGCTCACCTCCGAACGCCCACACAAGATGTACACTGCACTAAAACACGCTGTTAGCATATCATTCGGTTACAGAGTAAGGCGGTAGACTCGCCTTTTAAAAGCATACCACCGCAAGCACACATTCCAAACCAATGCATGGAAATTAGATTCAAGCACCACACACAGACTCACACAACATTACAGTGTTTATTAGATTCAATTCGACACCACTTGCGGGACGGACTATCTGTTTTCTGCGTTTTCCTTTCCTTCTTTTTGCGGTTTAATTGTGCAGATTCCTTCCCCTCTTGTCTAGCTCTAATGAGTGCTACACAATGAAGATACACAGAGGCAAGTGTGCTTTTGAGGTCACCATGACAGCAGCCTCACTGTAACAGTGTGGGTTGTCATGGCAGCGGACACCCAAGGCTCTTTCCTGATTGAGCACTATTCATTTGTTTGGCACAAATGGATGCACATATATCTGCTGCATGTCTGAGCCATCAAAGCCAAAGACACACTGATCCTTGTCATTAACCCCTTGGGAGATGTCTGTCTCCGAACGGTGGAATCCTCTGACAATAACTCTATGTTATTGCCTCTTAGAGAGCTGCCCAGACCCCCTTGCTTGATGGTCTTTCATGACTGTCATTTTCTGTCATCTCTCTGTATGTGTTTTATAGATGACAGGCTAGTGTGGCGAGAAGAACATCAATTTGGATGTTGTCTTCCCTTTAAACAACTGGTTGCTGAAGCTGGTTGTCAGGGTGGAGCGAGCACTTGTGTGTGTCGAAAAAGGCAGGTATGTTGGGAAAAAAAGGGAAGGAGAAAGATGGACAGGCAGAGAGAAAGAGCAAGCGAGCGCTCTGAAAGCTCGTAAGGAGTGAATCATCTGTTCTAACTGTCAACCCCCTCTCGCCTACGCCATACCAGGCTCAATGCCCTGCTCTTAACACTAAACCGTAGTTCCTTCCTCCCAGCGACGCTTTGACATCCTAAAGAACCTTAGCCCTTTAATTACTCAAACTAATGATATCAACCTGTTGTCATATTGTGACGTGCATTATATTACATATAAAATACATATTGGATTACAGCTATTACAATTAAGCTTCAGCATGTAAATATATTTTCATATCTTAGTGGATGTGCACATGGATATGTTAGATGATTTGCAATCAATTAACTTTCTGTTAGCCTTGCATGCACACAAAATGTCTAAAATTGCATACTGTTTGTGTATAGGTACTACATTTTAATAAGAACTAAATGAAAATGAGACATTTTTCCTGGGCAACTAGCTGAAATAAAATAAGGTTCCTTTTTATTTCTGTTTATTTCAGTTAATTATAATAACCCTGATAAGAACTTGCTTGCCTTCCTTGCTTACTGTTAAAAGGTATGTTCTATATAGTATGAATGTAATGAAAATCCAGATGTACTCCATGTTGTCACTGTCATGTGACTCACAGTGTCAGTTGCGTCACTTCACTGCCATTCACAACTCCTCTACCATAGTCTCATGGGACAGTAAAGTGTCCACTGGCTGTACACTTCAAAATCTCTGCATAAGTAGTATGTGCCTACTGATTTATAAATACTATATATTTGGACCTACTATGTTCTTTGCATATCCACCATATTTTGCAGCATGAAAGTAAGCTATTTTCTGTGAATGTGTAAAACTTTCGATTCATTGCAGAGGTGGGGGACTCGAGTCACATGACTTGACTCGAGTCAGACTTAAGTCGCAAATTTTAGGACTTGAGACTTGCTTTGACTTTGACTTGACATTCATGACTTGAGACTTGAGTCTTTTGTTTAATCAATATCTGTTTTTGAACACACCGCAACCTACCCACGTGATGCAGCAGAAAAGCAGAGAGATCTAATGTAAGAGCATGGACAGTCGTGACTGAACATGGAAGGCACTACGCCAAGAATAATTAAGTAAAAAAAAAAACGTTTTGGACATGTTAAGAGTTGACTTTGAATTGGTTTTGCGTTCATTGAACAGAAAATAGGGTTAAAATCAGTGCTGTCAACGTTAACGCATTAACACATGCAATTAATTTAAAAAATATATATATTTTACCCAATTAACGCAGCATCCATTTTTCTGTCATCCTCTGGCTAGCATTACAATATATGCTCTTATTCATGCAAATGCTTTTAAACTATTTAAGCGCACCAAAAGAGAAAAAGAGAATGTGCTGTCTGTGAATGTCTTTACACACACAATGCACAGAAAGATGTACGCCAGAATGTCACGCTTGAATGAACAATAACACACCCAATAATGCAAAAAAAGTCAGTTTTGTTGATATCTTAATTAATATCTTAATTTGCGTTCCGAAGATGAATGGTCTTGCGGTTGTGGAACGACATGAGGGTGAGTAATAAATGACATTATTTTCATTTTTGGGTGAATTAACCCTTTAAACAAAGTCTTAAATGAAAGTACAGAGTTGTGAGAAAGTGGGACACGCATGAGATCCGCGTCATGTGTGGCAGCTCTTAAAGTGACAGCAACTAATGCTGTCTGTCATTGAAGACAATAAAAGATCAAAGGTAACAGAGAAAATTATCACATTTAATTTTTTGCAAGTGCAGTGCATTGTAAATGGTTATTCTCTGTTTATAAAATGTCAGCTTTTTTTGCAATAGCTCTTAGTATATGCATGTGTACAGTGTCTAATAATTGGTCTTCAGTGTTAGACTTTGAGTGAAAAGTCTATGGATAGGTTATGGGGATGCACATAAATTATATTGTATATACACACACACACACACACAAAGGAAAAAAGTCATACTGACTTGCGAACCCAACTATGCATACACAAACAAACAAACAAACAAAAAACACAACCATGCACATGCAAACAAACAATACATTTTTCACTCATACACAAGCACACACATTCACTCACAAATATTAATGAATCACACTCAATCAAATCACCTTTCTCTCTCTCTCTCTCACACACACACACACAAAAGAAAAAACAATCAAATTTGCAAACACCTCCATGCACATAAAAACAATACACTTTTCACTCATACACACACACACACACACATTAATTAATTAATATTGTTTAATAATTAATTTTTTATTCTTAGATTTTTGTTGTATTAACAACTCAGCTGCATGTGGACACCTTTTGAGTAGAAATGCATATTGCAGTTTTTTTGTTGCAAATATAACTCCCATAGTCCATAACTACTGTAGTTTTAACTTATTTTAATATAAATTCAGTTAAATCATCAAACATTTGTATGACTTGCCAGTGACTTGCTTGACCCAAGCTACGACTTGACTTGAATTGCTTGATTCTCACAAAAATTGACTTGGACTTGCTTGAGACTTGAAGGTTAAGACTTGAGACTTACTTGTGACTCCCACCTCT
Source organism: Elopichthys bambusa (assembly GCA_037101425.1). Taxonomy (NCBI): domain Eukaryota; kingdom Metazoa; phylum Chordata; class Actinopteri; order Cypriniformes; family Xenocyprididae; genus Elopichthys; species Elopichthys bambusa. Next base: position 12,488,486 of record CM074442.1, on the reverse strand, counting down.
GATTCTGAACTAACCGTGTCTACACCGGACACGACCACTGACGCATCACATTGCGCCGCAAAACCCTAGAAGCTGTCTCCGTTGGACGCGACAAAGCGATCATTGCAAATTCATTTGTCCTTCCTAAGAGAAGTATCTGGAGTGCTTGGAGTATGTCATAAATAGCCTCGTTTGCCAATGAAATTACCCAGAACAATTTGTCCCAGGAACTTTTTTCCCCCAGACCTGTTGCTGTCTGCATTTCCATTGTGATCTAAAGTACCGTGAAGATTAGTCCGGTGACGTAGGACTGCGTGCAACTTTCCAGTTCCCACTGGATTTTGGCCTCCGCATATAAGCTTAATGAAGCCTGAACCTCGTTGTTGGTCCATCGGGTGTATTTTTTTTATCTCCATTGTTAATTCAAATAGCAAACAACTCTTTCTGCAAGCATCGCAACAGACAAAAAATGGTGGTTGAAATAAAATGCTGAGTGGAGTCAACCAATCAAAATGCTGCATGAACTCAACCAATCAGCATGTTCAGCGCCCAAGTCCCACCCCTGAAAGTTACAGAACTTGGAAAAAAACTATTTAGTGAGCAGGGACTTTCTGAGGGGGGAATTTCTACCCAGAACTTCATTTAGACCTTGGTCCCTGTGGTCGAAACACACGAGTACCACCCCAAAGTCCCTAGTTTACTGTTGAAAGTTCCTGCGGTGAAAATGTGGCTAATAGTTAACCCTGGGTCATTTTAAACCCCGGGTAAAAAGAGTCCTGAGTTATCTTGCTTTACGTTTCACACTGCTCATAAGTTACTCTGGGTTAACTATTAATCCTAGGTATTCATAAGATGACGTTTTACATCGTACATTCCTAAACCCTGGGTTAACATTCTTATTTGCATATTTGCGGTTTCAGTGTCATTGATTGGATAAACGGAGCACGCAACCTTTTTCAGCTATAGCATTACACATCCTCGTATTGCTGAATGTACTATTGAGTTTATACTGAATGGACATTTCGGACTATAAAAGGCAAGAATGAAACAGGCTCTTCTTCACTCAAATTGTCGCATTTTCTGTCAGAAATGCATTTGACATTTTTCCTCTCAAACGCTGAATTTACTGTTTATATACAATGTAAAGTGTTTCTGTGACTGTCCAAAGCAGGCAAATATGAGTACACAATTGGTTGTCTGTTGCTAAGCGTCTAGCTGTAACATTCTTTTATACTGTACAAGTTTAGCACCACAATGCGGGGTTAACACCGCAAAAGCAGTGCTAACCCTGCTCCGGAGCAGGGTTTTATAACCCCGGGTAAAAAGCGGTGCTAATCCGGCTTCTAAAGTGTGAAACATTCCTTTACCCGGGGTTAAAAGCGGTGTTTACAACCACTATAACCCGTAGGGTGAAAAGCCCTAAAGTGCACTAAATGGTAAATCTATTTGCACTAAAAACCAATGTGTTTATAATTACAACAATACATTCAAATATTATCATAAGAAATACTAGTTTGCAATATAACAAGCTGTTTTGTATAGCTAAAAATAACTGGAAGCCCATTCAAGTTACAAATGGCCGCACACGCTCTCTTACATTAAAAATAAAGTGGATATAGCAGGGAAGTAGGCATATTCGGACACAGGGTATATATGGAGCTAAAGCAAATACTGGGATGTACGAGGGCAGCCCTGTGACATCAGAACCATGCGTCACACATCATGGCAGACGTAAGTGAAGGGAAAACAACACAAATATCAAACTGATGCAAAATCAGGGTGGTTTATGTGACACTTCACTTAAAAACAAACACGAATTGCAGTGAGGATTGCAGGCTAAAGATGTGGGTTATCAACAACAAAGATGACAACGACCACAGCAGCGCATATGCAATGATGTCTAACTATATTAGGCTACGAAATCCATGCCAGTAGAAGAACAGACACCCGTGACGCACAGAGTAATCAGTTTTCAGAATGATAAATAAGCAAGAGTCTATGAGCAGAGGAGAAATAACTGTTCACACTGTGCCAAAGTCAGTAGTACAGGGTGGTTTGTTTCCTTGTAATATTACAAGCCATTTTGTGCATTCAAAGCATGAGTCAAACGTTGCACCTCGAGGAAAAAGGATTCAGTACTTTTGGCTGATATACTCTCATATTTAGCACAAATAGATAAATGTTAAATAGATGCAATACTATGTAAATACTACAATTACTTTTTTTTTTTTTTTTTTACACTGTAAAAGTTATGATTTCCATCCATTTGACTCGTCACAATAATTTCTGGCACTTCTAGAGGAGTTCTCAGAGTTTCATCTTGATTTTATTCATTAGTTTCACCATAAGTAAATTCAGAGTGGTTGGGTGAAGTGTAATGAACTTAACACTGTTGTAACTTTGGCAGTGCAGTTTGCTGTGAGAAACTGTATGAACGTGCCAGAAGAGAGAATGCTTTGTACTGAGAAATATCATTTGCAATATTAAGCTTTCCAAAACATGTCTTAAAGATGTGGCTGAAGACTTGTATTTAATATTTAAGAAGGCTGTAACTGAGGAACCAATAGATGACTGTGTACACAGTTTTGTTGTATGAGGGATATTTTCTTAAAAAAAAAAAAAAAAAATCTATAGATGCTTTATGTTATGACACCGTTAGCTCTTATAGTTCCTGTCATACTTCCTCACATCACCACACATCATGCATGCAACCTTAAAGGTTTAATTAACCCAAAAATGAAAGTTCTGTCATCATTTAATCACTCTCATGTCATTCCCCTGTACTTTGTTTCTTCTGCGGAAAACAAAAGATATTTTATATTTTTAAAAATATCTTCCTTCTTCCACAGAAAAAATAAAGACAATCAGTTTTGTAACAATATGAAGGTAAGAAAATGATGACAGAATTCATGCATAATGTGTCAACATAAAGCATTTCTGGATTTAAAAAAAAGAAAAAAAGAAAAAGCACTAATAATGTTTAAAACAAACAAGTGTACAACATACAACATGTTTGTTACATTAAAAACAAACAAGTGTACAAAAGAACGTAAAAAGCGAACATATGTTAAAATGTATTATATAAAAAAAAAATTTAATTAATTTTACACATATTTAGTGCAAAGAAACAAAACTGTGCATTCAGTTAAAGCATGTATAGCAGCAATGTGAGGGAAAAAAGACTATATCCACTACCATTCAAAAGTTTGGGGTCAATAAGATTTTTTTATTTTAAAGAAATTAAAGGGTTAGTTCACCCAAAAATGAAAATAATGTAATTATTTACTCACCCTCATGTTGTTCTACACCCGTAAGACCTTCGTTCATCTTCGGAACAAAATAACGATTTTTCAGTGTTTTAAATATGTCTTTAGTACCTTTCTGGATCTTGAGAGGTTCAGTGACATTGCTGGCAATAGAGTCATCGGATTTCATCAAAAATATCTTAATTTGTGTTCTGAAGATGAACGACATGAGGGTAAGTAATAAATGACATAATTTTCATTTTTGGGTGGACTAACCCATTAATACTTTTATTCAATAATACATTCAATTGATCATCAGTGACAGTAAAGACTACTACTACATTGTTACAAATAAATGCTGTTCTTTTGAACTTTTGAAAAATCCTAAAAAACTGTATCAGGGTCTCCACAAATATTTTAAGCAACACAACTGTTTTCAACATTGATAATAAAAAGAAATGTTTCTTGAACACAAAATCAACAGATTTCTTAAGGATCGTGTGTCACTGTTTTTTATCAAATAAAATAGGGCTTTGTATATCTACCAGAACTCCAAACACACTTGATTTCAGAAAGAGCCAGTCAATAAGCCTGGACAGCATGAACCATAACCACCATCAGTCAATCGGTCTGCCCGAGCCATGTGTAGTCTGCAGGTTAGTAGCTGCTGGCTGTGCTGTAACAACCACTGATCAATACTATTGGAGCACAGCTTCTCTATTTATACACCTACACACATACACATACACATACACACACAAAGAAACCATCTAGGTGTTCTGCCAAAGATATAGCTGCTGGATGAAGATGTTACAGACAAGGTTCATGTTATATCACATCATATTAAGATCTGTAAAAGCAAGTTTCAGAAAGTTCAACCAAAAATATAAATTCTGTCATTTACTCATGCCATTCCAAAAATGTATGACTTTCTTTCTTCTGTCGAACATAAAAGGAACACAAACACACACACACATATATATATATATATATATATATATATATATATATGTGTGTGTGTGTGTGTTTCACAGAAGAAAGAAGTCATACAGGTTTGGAACGAGTAAATGATGACAGAGTTTCCTTTTTTGGGGTCAACTATGCCTTTAATTAAATCTATACTCCAAAAAGGAGTAGAGCATTGATTAAAAATCGGGCCCTAATCATTGAGATAGTAAAAATGTTTAGGTACATACTGTACATTTCCATGTGCTTAATCCTGTGGAGAATGAGCGACACTATAAGATGAGACTGCACACTGTATCTAATTACAGCTCTCTTTTAGGACTGCTAAGATTCTCATTGTCACCTTAATAGCTGTATGTTCACACTTTATTAGTGAGTATTTTACAGCTCTCTTCCTCAGTGCCGACATGCCCACTAACTAACCCTTGGCAAAGTGCACTCGGCTGGAGACAGCGCAAGTTCTGTTGGGCTTTGAGGTGCTACAGCAGATCATTAAAATAGCATGACAGGCTTAGCGGGTGGTACACCTCTAAATTGACTTTATAATTTCGATATTTTGCCTATGATAAGGTGAACTGGACTATTTCACTCAGCATGAGGTGCAACAATCACAAAACAATATGTAAGCTAAGCTTCCGTATGCTTCTGCCAACACTGTACTGCTTCCAGTTGTTTTATAAAACATGAATAATTAAAGTCTTAAGCAGTTAAGGAGTGACATTTTTATTGAAGTTGGCACTCATTTCAGTTTGTTTAAACATGTAGAGGCCCCTAAGGGAGATTATCAAAAGCTGTTTATATTTATTAATTGTTGCATGTGCCTCTTGAGCATTATTAAAAGGGTATTGCATGTAACTGTTTCAAGGAAAAATCTTTAAAAAATTATCCTTCAGAAATTATCAACATGATCCTTCAGAAATCAAAGTTACTAATAGTCAGTAGAATGTCTGTTGATGGACCATCAAATAAAGTTTTTGCAGATATTAAGCAGTCTACTAATATTCTTATGAGAGTCAGTTGACATGGAGACTCAAAGAAACTTATAACACAACAGAATGTCTAAAATAATATCAAAATAGAGTTACCATTTAGAACAACAAAGTGTGTGCATGCGTGTGGTCCTGGTAAAAACTATGTTGTGGGGACAAAAATTTTTTTGAGCTTATAAATCATACGGAATTATATTTTTGAAGAGTTTTTCTGTAAGGTTTGTTTTTAGGAATAGGTTTAGGTTTCGGGATAGTATATACAGTTTTTACAGTATAAAAATCATTATGTCTTTGGAAAGTCCCCATAAATCATGGAAACCCAACATGTGTGTGTGTTCATGCATATTATTTTTAAGAAATAATAATAAAAGAGTATGCTAATGACAATTGTATCATTTTCACTTTATGCCCCCCATATAAAAAAAAACATGTTTATCATAGAAGAGGTGTATTAAAGGATTAGTTCACTTTCAAATGAAAATTAGCCCAAGCTTTACTCACCCTCAAGCCATCCTAGGTGTATATGACTTTTTTCTTTCTGATGAACACAATCAGAGATATATTAATAAATATCCTGACGCATCCGAGCTTTATAATGGCAGTGAACGGGACCAACGAGTATGAGCTGAAGAAAGTGTCTTCAGCTCATCCACATCCATCCATCATAAACATATTCCACAAGGCTCCAGGGGGTTAATAAAGGTCTTCTGAAGCGAAGTGATGCGTTTTTGTTTTTTTTTAAATCCATATTTAACAAGTTATAAAGTAAAATATTTGGCTTCCGCCAGACCACCTTCCGTATTCTACTTACGAAGAAAGTGTAAAACTCTCGCAGTTCAAAAAGCTTACGCTACATCTTCCCTATTCAACTTACAGAAAAAGTGTAACTGATGCGATGGCAGTTTACTTTCTTTGTAACTTGAATACGGAAGGCGGTCTGGTGGAAGCTACATATTTTACTTCATAACTTATTAAAGTTATGTATTGTTAAATATGGATTTTTTTTTACACAATCACATTGTTTCACTTCAGAAGGCCTTTATTAACCCCCCGGAGCCATGTGGAATATGTTTATGATGGAGGGAGACACTTTCTTCAGCTTCATACTCGTTTGGTAACGCTTACTGACATTATAAAGCTCGGATGCGTCAGGATATTTATTAATATTTCTCCGATTGTGTTCATCAGAAAGAAGAAAGTCATATATACCTAGGATGGCTTGAGGGTGAGTAAAGCTTGGGGTAATTTTCATTTGAAAGTGAATTAGTCCTTTAAAGGCATTGCATGAATTACATTTTTTGTACTATCTATACTTGTAGATTTGACAAAAAAAAAACAAAAAAAACAAAACAAGCATTTTACCTTGATGTACCCAAAAAATGTCAAAGGTGCTAAATGCTTTAATAAATCAGACACCTGGTCTGTAAAGTACATGCTGATGCTTTAAGATTCAACATGAGTAACTCAAGTATACCTTGTTATAAGGGCTTTTTCAGTGACTAGATGTACAGACTAAAAAAATAGAAAAACATTACATGACCATGTTTGTGCTTGGTTATCTTGAAGAGATAATTGTGTTTTCCAATCCTGCTTGAACACCCATGAAAATGATGTAACTACTCAGTAAACTGCATTGACACTGAGACAAACACTACATATTTTTAGGCGTTTCAATTACTGCAATATGCAGTGTTATCTTCATTACTGAAAGCAATTATCAACTTTCTTTGTTAACTCTCCTTCTTATTTCCTCGTTGGACAGCACGAGAATCCATATCTCAATAATGCTATTAAATGAAAAGGCAAAAGTGAAGCTCCATCGGTCCACTTTTCTCAAGAAATCTTTCATGACTATTTTGCCAGAGCCACAGCATAATGTACGACGGCAAGAATCCATTCAGCCACCTGACTGGTTTAAAGACCAAAGAGTGTTTTGCAGCACTGCTATACATTGTTGAGAAAAACTAGATGAATGAGTTGCTATGAAGCCACGATACTCAAAAACAGGCATACACACATGCACATGTATCTCATGATAATGAAAGCTCTTTGAATACTCTCCAGAACAGCTGCCTAACAATGGGCTATGTGCAGCTCTCATCTTTTACCCCAGTGTGGGAGTGTGTGTATGTGTGTGTGTGTGTGTGTGTGTGTCTGTGAGTGCGTGACCCCACCACACATGGCTCTCGTCATCATAATGGCACTCAGATAAGTACTTCACAGGCAATCATAATCAGTTGCCAAGCAACTAGAAAGACTCACATAGAAAGACCAGTGCTGGTGAGATGACCATATAAGCTAATATCGATAATTCAAATATAATGTTTTAGGCACTGTAAATGTATAATTGCATTAAAATCTACATTTTGACAGCTATTTCATTGTAACAATGTGCAAAATACACAGGTCTTTTATGGCCGTTTACAGAAAGACTCCATTAAACTTAACTCCATGACATCTTTTTTTTTTTTTTTTTTTTACTTGTTTTAGACCCATGATGGATGCATTCATTAGGCTGACATGAAATCACTCGTCAAACACAAGTAGCTGTTCCACGCAGCCGTCATCAGCTATGCTCATCTGCCAGCCGCGTCTATGGACTGAGCAATGGATCGGTTAGCGCTTAGCATGAAGAGTGCGGCAGCCCCGCTGATTAATATGAACACTTTGAGGAGCGGTAATGCAAAAAGGTGCAAACTTCAAACAAAGGCGCTATCACTTTAATTAAGCCTGATAATCCAGAGCACTAATGGATTCACAGTCTATTAGGCAGCCCCTTGATAGCACTAAGGACTTTTGTCAATGTGAGAAAGAAGAGGAGATGGTAAAGAGATTTTTCATTTCTGCCTAAGATCAGGTCATAATGCTCCCCTTTGTTGTTAGTTAACGCTGCCCTCCATGCTCTTATCCATGCTAGGCGGCATGGATGGGCAGAGAGCTCTTACCCAGAACAGAACCATACCACCAATCCAAACTGTATGCTAATTGTCAAACATCTTCGACAATTGTGGTCCTGACAGAATTCTGAGTAATCATAGAAAATCTCCCGGAATGTGATTCTGAATCACTGAGTAATACAATAAAACATGATGATGATGATAAAAAAAAGACTCCATCACTCCATCCTAAACAATTTCCCCCCTCAATCTGACCCTTAATCTTGCCATCTTGCCAAAGTTTCAATGCAGCAAACATTCTCATGTTCTGCTCATAAAATGACAATATAAACATGTCTTCAACTATAAATCTGTATATAGTTATATAAATCTCAGTACTGACAAATATATAACCACCACATTAACTTGTTAGAATAGTTTGAACAGTGTATTATGACAGAATGCTATCACAATCTTTCAGTTGGTTCATGGTCAAGTAGTCTTGCTCCACCTTTCATGACTTCTTGTGATCTGACTAAGGATGGTCCTTGATCCTTACAGGTGAAGAGACATTTGTTGTCCTTGACAGTATTAAACCACTGGCTCGGATAATAACTGAGCAAAGAGGCCAAATGAAGTAGTATCTGAAGTTGATTTCCAAGGCCAACTTAAGTGTGAAACATCTTGACCTTAAAGGTAAAGTTGACCTAAAGGCAACTTCTTTTATTATTACTCTCCCTCATGTCATTCCAAAGATGGAACACAAAAAATAGTTGAATGAATAGTTCTTAAAATAACCATTTTTTCCATATCTACATTTTATCTTAAATCTACAAATCCTTTTTCACTATAAAGAACAACTGGAATGGAAGGTTTTCAGGAATGTCAAAGGTTCTTAATGGAACCAATGGCCAATAGCCGTCAGGCCAAACAGTTCTAAGAGCGATAAGGAACAGTTTTTTCCACTTGACTAGAGCTTACAAACTGTTCTTGGCCCGGAATTCTTAGCACAGTTGACTAACCATGCAGAACCTTGCTGGTAGAATGCATGTAGTGACGTTGCCACATTTAGGATTGGTCACTTGTCTATTGCCTGGCTAATAGTTTTTCTGTGGCCACACAAGAAACACAAGTAAACACAAGTTAATAAATAATAAAATTAAAATGAATATCTGATCATTCTCAAAAAACGCAGTCGCTATTTACATACTGTCTGTAAACTCTTGCACTACCAAGGTAAGGACTGACGCATTTGTTTTAGGCCCTACATTCTAAAGAGTTCTGTTATCAGTCCCACAATGGAAAATGAAACCATATCCGTACCGGCTGGGCCAGACTGGCACGGAATGCAACAGTTCAGCCACAAGAACGGTTTGGCCCGATGATAGAAAAACGGCTAATGATGCCAATAAAGAACCTTCCTTGCAACATAACAGTAAAGAGAGAAGCGGTGATGTCCGATTCATGAATGAATCTTTCTTTTGAGTCTGATCTCTTTAATGAATCATTTGATCCAGTTCACAAAACCAATTTCTCATTGACTCAATGATTCCAAGTAATCTGAAGCTATCGAATGGAATATAGCATGCAAGTTGCATTAACTACATTTAGAATATTTTTATGACATTTTATGGTGCTTTTGCATCTTTTTTGAAGCTTGAAAGCTTCAATCCCCACTCATTGTTATTACATGGAAAAGACACATTATTAAACTGTCTCCTTGTGTGTTCCATCTAGGACAGAAAATCATGCAGGTTTGGAAAAACATGAGGGTGGGTAAACGGTGATGATGTCACTATTCCTTTAAAGACAAAATCTGCCTATAACATGACAGGGAACAAACTGAACAGTTCTAGTGTTATAGGATTAGATTCGTCTGTTGTCACACGTGTGTTGTCACACATCAGATTGCTCTATATGTAACAATTAAAGAGAAAAGAAAGAAGTGAGGTGTGACTCAAAGTGACAGCTCTGGGTTGTCTGTGTTACATTTAAGTCTGAGCTACATATTTTTTTCACATGTGAACACCTGTACAACAGCACAATACTGGGGGTAGATAAAATGAAGCAAAACTTACTCCTTCCATCCCACTAACACATTCCAACACATACAACCGAACAATATAAGCACAGCATTGTTTGAGACTGTCTGCACAACAATGTCACCTTCACCTCATACACACTTATTCAACTTCTCACATCGAACTATTTAAAGTGTTAAATGCTCTGAGTGCTTATGCTCAAGAGAGCAAGAGAACGTGTATACAAGGCGTTGAAGGAGCTCAGGTTGCAGATCTGTTGTTCTCATTCGAATTTTTTTCTACTAAATATATTTAAACAAGTACTTCTATTTTCCTAAACTCATACTGACAACGTCAGGCCTATAAAAAAAAAAGTGTTTCTTGCTAAGCACCACATGATGCTTGTTGTTGTTATGCTTATCAAAATACTGCTCTGTATTTTAACACCTGTATGTCTTAAAAAACACAGACTGCAACCCTTTCACTTTGTGGCACAGAATAAACTAGGAAGCCCCAAGGGAGAGAAAGAGATTTAGAAAGAAAACAACGTTTGATAATGGTGGGAAATTATGTTGTTGTCAACACCTCGTGTCCCGTCACAAACTTTGTAAGACGCACACAATGTGTAATATTTATGAAGCTAGTATCATTCTGGTGATGTGTCACAGCACAGGTGTTTACAAAACAGAAAACGCTTTTTGCCAAAAAGATATTAATAACTGTGCAGATGTCATGTGCATTTTAAGGGGTGGTGACAGTCTGACTGCTGTGTTATGTGATTTCTGAGAATATAAATCTACGCAGAAGACTTTTGAGTTCACATGCTCTTGAACTGCATTAGAGGTCTATAGAAAGGTAGTCAGGTGTGGTTTTTATTTTCATGTCATTCCAAACACATTAAAGTTACACAAAAAAACCTTAACCATAAACCATATTTATCAGAATGAAACACATTAAAAGGTATTTATCAGAATGATCATTTCCATACAGGAGTAGATTGTAACAAATCAAAGTCCACATGACTTGTCCGCTATATTCCAAGACTTTTAAAGCCACACAGTAGTTTTATGTGAGGAAAAACTGAAATATAAGTCATCATTCACTGAAAACCATAGTTCAAACCTGATGCTTTCATGATACATGAGAGAACTTTTTGCGTGCCGCTGGAAGCAAAATGCACTTGACAACATATAAGAATGAGGAGGGCAATAAACTGCACAGAAACTTCACTTTAGTTCTTGTGTATCAAAAATGCATTATGTTTGACTGGGAGAAGAAAATTATGGAAAAGAGCAACTTAGATATAGGTGTTGCTAAAGAACTTTTTTTCTATTCCAGAAAAAATAAAATGGATTTAGAGAAAAATTAAGTAGGTAAACAGTGATATTTCCACTCGTTACTCTAAGAGCTCAATTTCAAGTTAAAATTCACAGTTCACTTCAGTAGATCACAGCTGATGTACCATTCTGCCAAAATATGTTTTAAAGGGTTAGTTCACCCAAAAATGAAAATTCTGTCTTTAATTACTCACCCTCATGTTGTTCTACACCCGTAAGACCTTCGTTCATCTTCGGAACACAAATTAAGATATTTTTGATGAAATCCGATGGCTCAATGAGGCCTCTATTGCCAACAAGATAATTAACACTTTCAGATGCCCAGAAAGCTAAAGACATATTTAAAACAGTTCATGTGACTACAGTGGTTCAACCTTAATATTATAAAGCGACAAGAATACCTTTTGTGCGGCAAAAAAAAAAACGCCTTTTCAACAATATCTAGTGATGGCCGGTTTCAAAACACTGCTTTGCAGCTTTATGAATCTTTTGTTTCGAAATCAGTGGTTCGGAGCACCAAAGTCACGTGATTTCATTGAACGTTGTTTTTTCGGCGCACAATGAAGTATTCTCGTCGCTTTATAATATTAAGGTTGAACCACTGTACACAGTAAAACCTCTAGTGTTAAATTAACACTGTTAGTGTTAAATTAACATTGCCAGTGTTTACATAATCCACACCAGATTATATAAACACCGGGTGACACTGGAAGTGTTAATTTACCACTGGATGTTTTGTGTACTGACATGAACTGTTTTAAATATGTTTTTAATACCTTTCTGGGCATCTGAAAGTGTTAATTATCTTGCTGGCAATGGAGGCCTCACTGAGCTGTCGGATTTCAGCAAAAATATCTTAATTTGTGTTCGAAGATGAACGAAGGTTTTACAGGAAGGTGAGTAATAAATGACAGAATTGTCATATTTGGGTAAACTAACCCTTTAATCTATTGCTAAATTTAATGCCAATGTCATTGTCACCCATATTCATTAATTTATAGAGTAATTTTGTCAAAGCAGTTTATCTCACGGCAGAAAACCATGGTATAACTCCATATCAACAATGCAGATAGTATGTTTTTGCTTAGTAATTTCTATCCATTTAATCTGATTATGCAAGGTATAATTATGAAGTTCAAGGCCACCTTATACAATGATCTGATCAGGTCAGCCAAAAAAAAAAAAAAAAGTTCCTTACTTGCCCTGATGTTCACTCAGAGTAACATAAATTTGTACTGTGACAGGATATCCTAAATATCAACAAACAGAGGAAAAAGTTCCTGGACACTATCCACTGAATAGTTTTGGAAGAATGTATTTCAGTAGGAGAGACAGGCCTGCAGTACTCAGCTGCTGTGTGCTAGTACAAGCCCTTCACTGGTTCAATACCCAACGTCACCATGTCGTCATCACTGTCAATGGAAAATACAATGCAGAACACTTAATGAAGCCACACAAGCAGTCTGATTCTGCTGCTTCAGGTTATGAAGTAAACTCATATTCCTTTGCTATTTTCAATCATTTTGTCCCTCATTGCCCATTTTGAAAGTTATTTGTAAGCCTGTATGTTCTGCCTAACAGACTTATAAATTACTAGATTCACGGACAAAATCCAAAAGACAGATATTTTAATATTAACACAAAAGCCAATATTTAAATAAAGCTTTCAAGTTCGTCGTAACTTAAAATTCTGTGAGTTTGGAAAGAAAATAAGCCAAACCCCCACTTCCAACAAACGTGCAAGTAACAAGTAAAAGTTATTTCCAAACTCTGGACCGTCATTTCTTCAAATAGTATTTAGAATGACATTTATGGTATTTTTACGGGAACGGCACTGAATGAGACATGAGGAAAATGGAAAGTGTTACCTTCTGGTCTACGATGGAGCATGCCATCTCTCGGACCTGCGCCAGGCTGAACTCGCCGGAGTCCAGCAGGACGGGTTCCCGGCTCAATCCGATCTGGATTTGGAAGGAAATGCCTTGCGACCCCGGGAGGGGGCTCGGCGGTCGGATCACCGGAGGCACGCTCATATGAATCCCCTGGTGTCACCACAAGCACGCCTGGACAGCGATCAAATCGGGCTGTTTGATCGAGTTTACACACCGGTTGCGCAAACTGAGGCAAACTTCAGATCCCCAAAGACGTTCAGAGGGTAAACAGACGAAAAAAGCGAATTTGAAGGAAAACCTATAGCACGGAAATGCAAAGAGTTATTTGGACATTGAGAAGCGATGATGATGATGGAGATATAGACGTCAGATATGTTTAATGTTGGGCTCTGATCAGACACCGCCTCCTGGCTGGTTCCTTCATCACGGAGGCTCAGATGATGCTGCAATGGCGAACGGGGATGTGAATGTCAAAGTTTACGTGCTATGGATTTAATCTTGCCGCTCTGGAACATAGATAAAATTATTTTCGTTTACAAGTCATATGGAATAAAGTCGGTACCCTGACAAAAAAAAATTGCCATGGTAACCACAGTTTCCGTCAAAATACTTCCGCAAAACCATATGGGGAATATCCAACACTGTAAGAGGAATATTTCGTTTTTGTTTTATTTAACAGTTGTTGCTAATGCCACGTTGCGAGTTGTAATTTAAACAACTAGATACATTTTCTAAAGAAAAACTCTTGTTATGTGGTTGCCAAAGTTTTCTGATTGTTTTGCGTGTATGTTGCTCTTTGGTTGCCATGTAGTTTATTTTATGCGTGCCTGTGTGTTGCTATTTGGTTTCTAGTTTAGTTTATTACTGGCCCAGGTTCAACTCTGTCAGTGTAAGTTTATGGGAGGTTTTGTTTCAGCATCTTCTCAGTAAGCCATAGGGAGCAGGGAATCTTCAGCACTTACATTTTGATTTTTTGATATATTTTTTTTTTTCATTATGCAGAACACCCTAGCAACCACCCAAAACACATCAGCAACCACTCAGCAACGTGCTTAACTGCTCAGAACACCTTAGCAATGCCATTGTAACCACAAACCACCCACAAATTTCAATTTGACGCTTAAAGAAAATAACATTATGTAGAAAACTAGAAATCTAGAATAGAAAATCATATCTAAAATAATACCTCTCAAGTCACCACTCAAAAATTATCATACAACAAATGAGTAAAAAAAAAAAAAAGATTCAGATTCCTCTCTCTTTGGGTCTGAATTTAAAAGTCACCATGAAATCAAAATGGCCAATTCTTGTTTTTTTGTTTTTGTTTGTTTTTGTTTTATGAAATATTGTATTCATTATAATTTATTTATTTTTGCATATCATTATTATTTTTTTTTTTTCTTTAATCAAAATAACTTCCCCTCCCTCTTGCAGCAACATCTCTTCTGTTCTCTGATGATGTGATTACTGACATGAGGGCGGGATGACCTGTCACTCACATGAGATCACAGCAATAGCAAAACACAAGCATCCATTCCATTTCTGATGGACAAAATATGTTGAAGGGATGGCACAGACAGGCAGGAGAAGGTTCTGGAGGTGGACGGAGGACCGGAAGGAGGACGAACAACAAAGTCCAGGGTGGCGAGAGCCAAGGGATGACCTTGAGCAGGGGAGTGCCCCACAGTGGCATTGATGGAGGGAGGATCGAATGGAGGAATACTGATGAGGGCCGCCATGGAGATGACAGGAATCAAGGACGACATGGATGGAGCCCACCACGCAGCCAGTGAGCCGAGGTTGTGGAGAGATGGTCAAGATCTTGGCAACCGCGATGACCTGCCGAGATCGAGGTGGGGATCCGGACATTTGAAGGCGAGCTGAAACGACCGAGGGTGGAGGTGGAGCCTGAGGTGGGGTGGAGTAAGCCGCAGCTGAAAGAGTGGAGGACCAGAGAGCAGCAGACTGTCCGCAACTCCGCAGCAAAGGCGAAGTGATGTTTGACCCAGGTGGAGCTGACACGCTGAGGGAGTCTAGCAAGGCCGATGGTCCATGCTAAGGGTTGAGGAGCACAGGCACAGGAACCAGGGTGACTTTAATGTCCTCTCCAAACTCAAAATCGTAATCGTAAAAATGATAACAATCTCATTTTGTATTATTAAATTTGTATCGGATGTGTCAACCATGTTTAAACCCTGTAAATGTCAAAAAGCTTCAATTATAAAAAATTATATATATATATATACGTGCTACTTGGCCGTTGGGTGTCGAGCGTCAGTTTGGTGTGTCAGGGCAACTTTGGACCCAGACGCTGACGATGTGAGCCAACCCCGCAGTCTTCGTTAGCGTCAGCTTGGTGTGTTCCAGGCTTTAAATACCAGAACCCAAAACGTTCTTGTCTCATCATATTCAGTTATGAATTACATGAATCATGTAAATAATAGCATAAAACAGTAAAATTTCATTTAAAAAAAAAAGTTGAGTAGTTTGCATTCCATTACTATCGGTCGCTGAACATTTCTATCGTAAACAGTCATCAAATATTAAATGTTTAGCTACCTACATCTCACCACGCATTCTTTCAATGCTAAAATTAAAGTGTTGCATTGAAATTCGCACTCGTCTTCTTTGATTTGATTGGCCATCCAAATCATTCTGACAGACTGTTAGACCACTGAGGCAGACCAGACTAAAAATTTACTTGTCGAGTAAATATTGTTCATTTACAAGTACTACCAAGATAAAGTGTGTTGAAAATCATGGAAGTTACACTTTAAATTTCTTAAGAAAATGTATGCAAAAATCTAGAAAAGAATAAAAGAATAGAATAAAATATATATCTAGAATAAAATCTAGAATTATATATATATATATACACTGAACAAAATTATAAACCCAACACTTTTGTTTTTGCCCCCATTTTTCATGTACACAAAAGGCCTATTTCTCTCAAATATTGTTCATAAATCTGTCTAAATCTGTGTTAGTGAGCACTTCACCTTTGCCGAGAAAATCCATCCATCTCACAGGTGTGGCATATCAAGATGCTGATTAGACAGCATGATTATTGCACAGGTGTCCCTTAGGCTGGCCACAATTAAAGGCCACTCTAAAATGTGCAGTTTTATCACACAGCACAATGCCACAGATGTCGCAAGTTTTGAGGGAGCGTGCAGTTGGCATGCTGACTGCAGGAATGTCCACCAGAGCTGTTGCCTGTGAATTGAATGTTCATTTCTCTACCATAAGCCATCTCCAAAAGCGTTTCAGAGAATTTGGCAGTACATCCAACCGGCTTCACAACCGCAGACCACGTGTAACCACACCAGCCCAGGGCCTCCACATCCAGCATCTTCACCTCCAAGATCGTCTGAGACCAGCCACCCGGACAGCTGCTGCAACAATCGGTTTGCATAACCAAAGAATTTCTGCACAAACTGTCAGAAACCGTCTCAGGGAAGCTCATCTGCATGCTCGTCGTCCTCATCGGGGTCTCGACCTGACTGCAGTTCGTCATCGTAACCGACTTGAGTGGGCAAATGCTCACATTCGATGGCATCTGGCACTTTGGAGAGATGTTCTCTTCACGGATTAATCCTGGTTTTCACTGTACAGGGCAGATGGCAGACAGCATGTACTGCGTCATGTGGATGAGCGGTTTGCTGATGTTAACGTTGTGGATCGAGTGGCCCATGGTGGCAGTGGGGTTATGGTATGGTATGTTGTGGACAACGAACACGGGTGCATTTTATTGATGGCATTTTGAATGCACAGAGATACCGTGACGAGATCCTGAGGCCCATTGTTGTGCCATTCATCCACAACCATCACCTCATGTTGCAGCATGATAATGCAAGGCCCCATGTTGCAACGATCTGTACACAATTCCTGGAAGCTGAAAACATCCCAGTTCTTGCATGGCCAGCATACTCACTGGACATGTCACTCATTGAGCATGTTTGGGATGCTCTGGATCGGCGTATATACGACAGCATGTTCCAGTTCCTGCCAATATTCAGCAACTTCGCACAGCCATTGGAGAGGAGTGGACAAACATTCCACAGGTCACAATCAACAACCTGATCAACTCTATGCAAAGGAGATGTGTTGCACTGCGTGAGGCAAATGGTGGTCACACCAGATACTGACTGGTTTTCGGACCCCCCCGGATCCCCCCAATACAGTAAAACTGCACATTTTAGAGTGGCCTTTTATTGTGGCCAGCCTAAGGCACACCTGTGCAATAATCATGCTGTCTAATCAGCATCTTGATATGCCACACCTGTGAGATGGATGGATTATCTCGGCAAAGGAGAAGTGCTCACTAACACAGATTTAGACAGATTTGTGAACAATATTTGAAAGAAATAGGCCTTTTGTGTACATAGAAAAAGTCTTAGATCTTTAAATTCAGCTCATGAAAAATGGGGGCAAAAACAAGTGTTGCATTTATAATTTTGTTCAGTGTGTGTGTATATATATATATATATATATATTATAATAAATAATACCACTCTCAAGCTACCACTAAAAAAAAATGATACAATAAAAAATTGAGATTTTTATTTGTCTGTATTTGAGTCTGAATTTAAATCTGCCATGTGTCATGAGTAAATGCCATCAGGTGACAATGCAGGCAGACAAGGTAATATTTGCTAAACTGATTAGAGGAGTTAGTGTTTGCCCTAGTGTGGCCCAGTGTTCACATTAATGAGGGCACACGAGTTGTAGCTTTTTCCCCAGACAGATTTGAGTGGCTTATTAAATGCCTTTTATTTAGATTTAAACTTATTAGGATGCAAATAACTCTGACCAGGCTTGAGTGGGCCAACTGTGTTCATGCACCTCCATGTGTGCCGGCATTTTGTAAACAGAAGGGCTCAAGGACTTGTAGTTGCTAGGAGAGAGGCCAGCTGATGCTCGCCTCCCACGCATAGAGCAACTGTGTGTTCATCACTGCTGTACTACAATACAGAAGGCCACCAATATCACTCGATTCAGTTAGAGAGATCACTAATAGGACTGCTTGTTTTAGGTCAGATTAGACCCACACAGATCTACCTCTTTTGTCAGAGAGCAGACAAATTTCCCCAAACAAATGATGTGTTGATTGTGGCAACATTTGTTACAGTCAACTTCTTTCACAACAGAAAGTGTGATTTGAAGCTATATTGGTTTAAAAAAAAAATAAAAAAAAAAAAATGAATGACTACAGTGGAGTCAGGCACATTATTTGCATAAGATATAATGTTTTGAATGGCTAATTCACTTAATCATGATTCATCATGATCACTTTGCAATAAAAAAAATACATTCCCTTTTTAAAATAACTATAGCTGTCTGAACACTAACCCTTTTCCCTACACTCTCAGAAAAAAAGGTACAAAAGCTTTGGGGCACTACCCTTTCAAAAGGTACACCTTTGTACCTAAAGAGTGCATATTAGTACCTAAATGGTATTAAAGGGTATTGTCCTAAGTGATAGTTTTTTACCATTTTTTTCTGAGAGCGTAGAGGTATTTTATTATATGTAAATAATAGTTCACACCAAAATAGAAAATTCTGTCATCATTAACTCAACCTCATGTCTTTCTAAACCTGTATGACTCTGTTTTGTCCATAAAATTAAATTCAGTCAGGTCCAAAACAACACATATGGTAACACTTTATTTTACAGTGTCTTTGTTACACGTTACATGTAGTTACTGTAGTAATAACTATAAATTATGCATAATTACATGCCACTAATCCTAAACCAAACCCTATTCCTAACCCTAACTCTATAGTAAGTCCACGTATTAATTATTATAACACAGTACTTAACTGCATAATTACACTAATACTGACACCTTAAAATAAAGTGTAACCAACCAAACACACACACACTGACATTTTTCGAGTTATCACCTTTTGTGTTCCACAGAAGAACGAAAGTCATACAGGTTTGGAATGACATGAGGGTGAGTAAATGATGACAGAATTTTCAGTTTTAGTGTAAACAAAGTAATTGTTCTTCATTACCTCATGTTTTTCTTTTACGGTGCATGTTTCTTGGTGAATCTGTGGTTGTTCTGTAAAAATCAAACATGAGGATCGAGCATTTTGTTAAGGTGACGCAAACATCTTGCATGCTGCTTCTATTCTAGGTGGCTAACCTTTCCATGTGCATCAATTCTTGTTTGACTTCATAAACTCTTTGTGACACCGAATTTCTCATTTGACAAAAGGAACTAAAATTATTCCACTCATAAGCCTGTAAAATAATCTTCCTTAAATAAGTCTAAATTACAGAAGACAGGAAGTCAAAAGATTATTGGAGCATGTCACACAGAAAGAGCGAGAAAACGCTGGCATATGCCAAAGCACCTCTTGACAGATAATAAGGTTTCTCTGTGTTAGGAGCCATTACAGGTCAGGACCCCCAGCAGCATGTCATGATGACTTCTAATTGCAATTTATGTAATAAGTGGGAAAGAGATTTAGTAACATGGTCGAAAATGGAGAATAAATGATTAGGGGCTTGGCAGAAATGACAGTTTTCAGTTTAGTACCCCGCTCTCTCTCTCGCTCTCTCTCTTTTCTAGCTGTGGCTCACTCAGCAATTAACTCAACGCCCATTACATCCTCAGTGCTGATCTGACTGACAGGGAAAATGTCTATATTTATAATTATGGAGAGTGGAGTGACTGCTCCATCAAGCCTTTTTGTGACATGAAGGTTTTGACTGATACGGTTGGTGTCAGGTGTGGCATATCGGGGCAGTGGAGGTTGTGCTTTGGTTTAGTTAAAGATGCATTTCACACAATCCAACTATAAAAAAGCGATCGTTTCCAGCTAATATATTTTCCTTATAGTAGGAAAGAAACATATGGTCAATTAGTGGCATAGAGGAAATCAAAATTTCATGTACTACAGTATTTTGATATAGATATTTGTAATTATTTTACATGAATATTGGGGGAAAGGAAATTTACCACTATTTAGAGCAGTTTGTGTGAATGTGATATACAGGGTTATTATTGATAACTAAAACTGAAATAAAAAATATATATACAGTACTGTGCAAAAGTCTTACACCACCATTAGATGTTGTTTTCGCAATGATATAATGACTATATATAATTATTTCTCAGTCTCTTTATTAGAATATAACCAGAAAATACAGGAATTTTGTATGCAGTATTAAAAAACAGAAAACAAATCAGAAAAAAAAAACAAAAAAAAACAGCTTTTACTGGCTAAAGTGGCAAGTATTTAGTGACCTCCCCTTACACTTGAGCAATAGCAGGAACCTGGCTCTCTTAAACCTAAATGGAATGGAAAAGGACTGGAAGGCCAAGAAAACTTTCAAAATCTGATGAGAAGTTTCTCAGTTTCATTTTTGAGAAAATGGATGAAGTCCAGGAGGTCACACTAAATACTGATTTTTGCTTAAAGATTTTTTTTATTTTTTCATTTTGTGTACATATTTCCTGTATTTTCTGTTTGTATCGTAATAAAGTGACTGAAAAATAAATATGGATTTTCATTAAAACACTGCTAAAACAACAAAGCTGCTAAAGACTTTTTCACAGTACATAAAAGCTAATTCAACAAATTAAACTATAATAGTATGTAAATAATACTAAACTATGCTGTGAAATTAAAGGGTTAGTTATCCCAAAAATGAAAATTCTGTCTTTAATTACTCATGTCGTTTTACACCCGTAAGACCTTCATTCATCTTCAGAACACAAATGGACATATTTTTGATAAAATACGATGGCTCAGCGAGGCCTGCATTGAGAGCAAGTTAACTTAGACTTTCAAAGTCCAGAAAGGTACTAAAAACATATTTAAAACAGTTCATGTGACTACAGTGGTTCAACCTTGAAGTTATGAAGCGATGAGAATACTTTTTGATGAAGGGTGATTTCAAAACACCGCTTCATGAAGCTTCGAAGCTTTACGAATCTTTTGTTTCGAATTAGAGGTTCACGTGAACCAATGAAATTTCGAAACACTTATGATGCAACAAAGCCTCGTTTACTGAAATCACATGACTTTTGCAGTTTGAGATAATTTGATTACTCCGAACCACTGATTCAAAACAAAATATTCATAATGCTTTGAAGCTTCATGAAGCAGTGTTTTGAAATCACCCATCACTAGATATTGTTGAATAAAGTTGTTATTTTGTTTTTTTGGCACAAAAAAGTATTATCGTCGCTTTATAACATTAAGGTTGAAGTCACATTAACTGTTTTACGGGTCTTACGGGTGAGGAACGTCATGAGGCTTTTTTTAAGACAAAATTTTTGGGTGAACTAACCCTTTAATGTACATTAACACACTTAATCACTTATATGCAACCAAAATTGAACTAAGATTGAGCCAAGCATATAACTGAATGGCACACCAAAGTTCATGAAACAATTGAGAAAAAGATCCTAATATATTTTGAATAATTATACACTAAACCATATTCACAGAAGAACTAAAGAATTTTTACTTACAATATGTAACACCTTTTATATCGCTATATTATCATTTTATATTGCTATATAAATTATTGCTAATATTATCATCTGGATATATGCATTTATTAATTTAGAAATATTTAGGTAATTCGATTTAAAAACAGTATTTTTTTTTTATTCTCTATCGAATCTCAGAAACAAATGTTTATCTCCATAACATACAAAATCACCAGTCATCAAATGGGTGCACACAGAACTGAAATAAACTCGTTATGGCAATCAAAGGGTTAAAGTGGATGCATCAAAGAAAAATACGCATGTCTGATGTGAAACCATTGTTTGATAAGAGCCACTCATCAATCTTTTGTGAGCCTCTTCAGCCACTGCACCCTCTCTGCATGCTCAATCTCATTCAGTCCTTCATTCACTGACCTTTTGTTACCATTCATTATCTTTTCTGCAGATATCTTCAAAGCTAACAAAACTTACAATTCAAATGATTTGCAATTGGGTGCCTGCTTTCTCATGAAACTGTGCACTATTTGCTAATGCTCAGGTTCATGATGTAGTGGGTAATGCAAAAGGTTCATTCATATGATAAACTAATAAGAATTTTGTATTTATTTATTTATTTAGGCTCTGACAGCTCATCTTTCCAGAACAAACTTTCTTGCACAGGGCTTGTTTATTTAGTAAGTGGTCAGCAGGGATGCATATTAAATATCTGGAGAGAAAAAGTCTTCATTTTATTGGCTAATTCTGTTTGTTTTATATTCATTGTGATTGTGACTTTGGCAGCGATTTAAATCCCCACAGCGAAGACGCCTTTTCTGTAATGACACTTCTGAGGACTCTGCAAAAAGGTCCTGTTTATAATGTTGTAGTTTTGCTGGGTGAAATTCAAATAACAATAGGAAGCATATATAACAGGGTATGTAAATGCCAATACCCTGATAGAAGTGTGAAGTAAAGTGTTTTGGGTTGGGCCTGCACATCTATTGTGTTTGTGCAGCATTTAACTGTATCATATTGATTGGTGGAAAGGATATTGAGGGTGAAAGAAAATGTAGGCCCTTAAATACTGTTTGATCAACCAAAATGCATTAGTTAAAGGCACTTACATCTTATTTAGTTAAATAACTGTTAAAGTATTAGTTCACCCAGGTCATTCCAAGCCTGTATGACTTTCTATTTTGAAAAATGTTTCGACTGTTAGTGTCCATACAATAAAAGTCAATGGGGTCCAAAACAACTTTGGATCTTATTGACTTTCATTTATGGACAAAAACAAATACAGACACCTTTCTCCCACAGAAGATAGAAATGCATATCAGGTTTAGAATGGCATGAGGGTGAGTGAATGATGACAGAATATTCTATCCTTTTAAGGCCTTGTAAAGGTGATTGTGGACTGGTGACAGATGCATAACTTCAATTAGATATATGGCTGATTCTTGATTGTATCATATTTGTTTTAGGCTGTTGATGAAATAATGTGGCAAGTTGTTAGTGATTTATGTATGTTTGTTTGCAGGTGTGTGCATATTGTGTATCTTCTCTATGCTTTGTCTCTTGTCTACTTCTGGAACCTACGGGACATTTAATTTGAGGCCTTGGGAATCCTCTAGTGACAATGTGCTCACAAAACAGATGTAGAGTCACAGAGCCCTCTGCAGAGCATTTATAAATCTATATGAATTATAATTCATGCACGATGGAACCCAAGTGGGGTGCAGAGAACTTGCATTTGAAATAGAAGGTAAAGTCTGTGCCTTCGAACAATATTTGCAAAACCCCTGGCTTATTGAGGGCTACAACAGAACAACATTCTATTGTCTTTGTATTTCCCTTCTCTTTTCTTATGAAAAACAGACAAACAAATGTTTGTGTGTGTGTGTGTGTGTGTATATATATTTATATATATACAGTCAAACCAAAAATTATTCAGACATTTTTTATATATTTTTAATATATATTTCTACTAGTGGGTGCAGGACACTGTAGTTCATTCATGTAAGTAAGGATAGCAAAATAAAGTAAACTGTGACATATTATATCCAAAAATTCTTCATACAGTGGACTACCATTAAAATTGATAAAAACAGTTAACTAAAAATTATTCAGACACTTTGACATGACCATGTTATGCTTAAGTGTTATCTGACATAATTAAGATTATGTTTTTCTGATACAGTTTAACTCTGAGATCTTGTCATATTTTATTACCATTTATAGCGAATAAACTATATTAATGAATGAAATGTCCTGAATAAATTTTGGTTTGACTGTATTGAATAAATTTTCAAAAATGATTCAGACACCTTGAACATTACATTCATTAATAGTTTATTCACTATAGTTTTAAAAAATTGTATATATGTATATTATATATATGTTCTATACGCAGACACAATTTATGTATAATTTATATTTATACATGGTGTGAAATACAGTTATTAAAGCAAATTTTTCCTCTCCATGGATTAATCTGCACATACATGTTTACAGAAAAAGATCTTTAGACAGAAAACATTGCTACACCTCATCTTTGCATAGATATTTATCGACAAATGGCATGTTTATTCTTTATAACATCATGACGAAACATAATCATGGCAGTATGTAAATAGTTGACATGATTACAACACCCTCGCATGAGAAATTGCTTCTTCGTTATGCTGGCCAGGGCTTATTTTTGATACTTAACTGGGAAATTGAAAAGCAAACATCAGAAAACATATTGCAACACTGCCAGGGGCGGTCCCTCAGCACCCCAAATAAAAAACAACAAAGTGCACCTTTAATTATTTTGTGTCTCCCAATAACAACTTTAATTGGCTTGTGGAGGCAGGCAGGGACTGTGGAAGCATAGCCTGCGTTCAGTTGGGACTTGATGAGGACGGATACTGTCCCCTAATGGCTCACATCACTAGTTCTACAGTCACAGGCCGCTAATGACTCGCTTGTCACCCATCTCGTTAGCACGGGGCAGACCTCGGCAGGCCCTCCCCTTGCCCAGTCGCCAGGGACAGGCCTAATTGGGTACTGGGTGTGGCTGGATTTAGGGCGGATGGTGGTCACTGTTGCATGTATGAGTACACTTGATAATAGATTCCCGGGAGACTACATTAATCTACAGTTTCAAACCTGTAAATTGAACACCCGTGGTCTGGCCTTTCTCTCATCGCCCCCTAACAAATTGTGCTCTTTAGTTCAAATGTATTTGTTTTGGACACAAGTTGGTTATTCTTTCAGCTGGCATCACACAACAACTCAGCTGACTGATGTTTAGGCTGGAGATTTTATAATTCTTCGGTGGTTTGCAAACGTATTCAGTCCTCTACCCAATAACTTGCAGGTGCCCCTCATAAAAATCCATGAATATTAATTAAGCATATATTAAATGTGTTTCATTTGTACCTGCTCTCCAGAGGACGTCACAATATTATGTCAAGGAATGTCTATAGGCCACAAAAGTGTGCTAAGTACAATTTTCTCATTTTATACAATTCAAATCCTAGACTGAATTTTCTGACCCCTGCTCTTTTTTTTTTTTTTAAAAAGCACTATTAAAGAAATCTATTATTTTAATGCGACATTGACATCAGAACATTCTTGACAAAAATGGAAATAAGCTATAGACAGTATTTTAATATTTTGTGAAACAATTTTCCTGTTAAGTCTTTTGGGAATATGTACCAGCTTCAAACACTGTTATTTTTACTTATTTATTTTTTGTATTTTGGCTCATACTTTAGACAGATTTATCTGGACATTAATTGACCACTAATGGACATTCACCATTTCGCTCTTGGTCCATTTGATGTTAATTTGGCTCAGGTTTGTGGCATCATTCTGAAGCTTTTCTCCCAAATATCAGCTTTTAAATAGGTTCTTTTGAAGGTATTGATGGTGTTGTGGCTACAAGATCTGTCTTGGTCTCATCTTACCACACTCTTTTCTTACAACATAACTAGGTCAACAACATGCATTTGTGTTTTCACATTTGTAGTACTGCACTGCTGTGCTCCATTCTTTGCTACTGTTAATTTCATTTTTTAAATGATTGCTGGCCTCACTGGGCCTTCTGTGCAAAATATATTTTGGGTACAACCTTTTCTATTTAGTGTCTCTCTGGTTCAAATGATACAGTTATACTATTAAGAAAATAAAAGAAAGAGCGTGACTAGTCCCAGTCTCCTCTACATTATAGCTTTATAAAACCCCATTTTGAAAGATTTATTTGGCTCTCCATCATGGCTTTGCAGTACACATCTTTCAGTGTCATATTTGGTGGTCTAATTAATCTCCACAAGGGAGAAATTTGCCAAAGAGTCTGTCACCTGGTAGCCATTTTGACAGGTCCTGTCAGGGAGATACGAAGCTGTATCATAATCCACGAGTTTCAGTTTCTGCTCTCCTCTGCCCCAGTAGTCAAATAAACAGACACGTGTTTTCTGTCAGAAACCAGAATAAAACCTGAAGCTTAGCCTTGAGAGACACACAGTACAAAACAAACATATTTTTAACTTAATAAACATAGGTATCTTAGTGAAGAAAATAGATTTCTGACCTTACACTCTGGGTTAAAAGAAAGCTGGGTTAAAGACAACCCAAGTTGGGTTAAATATGGACAAACCCGGCAACTGGGTTAAATGTCTGACCATCCTGTTGGGCAGTTTTATTTAACTCATTTATTGTTTAAAAATCACTATATGGCTGGCTTAAAATGAACCCAAGGTTGGAAATTGAAAATCAGACACATAATTACTAGAGGCAACAGTAATAATCAAAACATTTATTAATAAGCAATTTAATAAATGTTTATTTAAGTATTATTTATTAAACTTATTGTAAATAAATGTTCATTTATTAAACATTTTAATAAATGTTCATTTCCAACCTATTTTGGGTTAATTTTAAGCGAGTAATATAGTGATTTTTTAAGCAAAAGGTCAAACATTGACCCAACCGCTGGACCAAAACAACCCAGTCGCTTGGTTTGTCCCTTTTTAACCCAACATTTTTTACAGTGTAATATTATATTCTTCTCACTGTCTCAGTTTGTGAGATATAAGACACCATGAAGTAAGTCAGAAAAGAAATACACAGTGTTCAGAACAGTTTACATTCAAACTTATAAATAATGAAACTTCATGAGGTCCGATCACAGCAGAACGTGGTATAAACATGGCAACGACAATTCACTCCATGCCTCAATGATAGCTAGCGGCACTGAAAATGTATGTTACACACTTGTAGCAATTCCCATCCGGATGACCAAACCGGCTCCCGATAAAGTCCTCTAGTATAGATAAATGCAAATGATTTTTTGTTGCTGTATTTTTCCTAATACATTCATGTTTTAAGGATTGAACTTTAGCAGCTAAAAGGTGTCAACATTGCTGCTATCCTGGAGTGTAGCAACAATGAAATAATCCACACACACACTCACACACACACATACACAGCCATCTGGCGTGTCTGTCAGAGGACCTGACAGTCTTACCAGATATCACAGAGGGTGCTGTATGATGTCAAGCAAGAAACAGCCTCCAAAGTGATTTCCCGCCCCCCTCCTATGCATGGCACTATTATAAACCGTGAACACACTGGCTCTTTTGACATACATGCTCCTTCTGTAGGAGACTGAATATCCTATAGACCGAATATCCCATCTCCATGTTTTATCACTGTACAAATACAGGCTATGGATATAGATATTATTTTGTGCCTTTGAAGGTGTTTTTCTTTTTTCTAAATGATTGCGATTATAATAGCCGAACTATAAGAACAACATTATTAGCATCTGATACCACATTTCCAGCATATATACACTATTATATATTCCCTCGCTTCGTAGGCCTCACGTTGCAGTACAACTACAAATAATTTTTGTCTCTGAAACAGACCATTAAGCCAATTAACATAATGTAAAGCGGAATAAAGGAGGAGGGGCCTAATCACTTGAAGCACAGGTCTCCCATGAGGAATAGGTGTGAATATTCGCTAGCATCTCGTCCCGTGCCCCCTTCATCCCTGCATACAGCTTTCTCCCCTGCCAATCGACCCCCCCTTCCAACAAACACACACTGAAACGCCTAGCGCACTCCTGGCATAGTGTATATAATATGTAGCTAGCTAATTGCAAATCATCTGTGATGTACACGACTGCTTCACTAATTGCCGCTGGAAGCTGTGCTCATTAACTGTTCTCATCTGGCTCGGTACACAAGCTAAACAACCTGCAAACGATCCAGCAATTACTGTTATTTTACATCGACGACGCCAGGCGTGCATGAAAATAGCTGCTGTAAATAACAAAAGACATTTGGCTGCAAATGTCTGAAAATGCGTTGCCGCCAAAAAAGAGGCTCATTAAAGAGTAGTTATTTATTGAAGAATTTTTTAACAAAAGACGCAAAAACAGCAGGGCGCTCCTGAGGGACTCGCCGAAGGCTTCCCTGAGTTCGGTGGCACGCCCACGGATCATTTATTGACCAAACTGAGTTTTGTTGTTTACCAATAAAATGGTGGTACACTGACAATGTTTGTGTAACATATGCCTCACACATACTGTATGTCACCAGAAAGCAGCCTTACAACTGAGTGAGACAGTGTTTGCGCATGTGTGTGATGGATCGAGAGGGCTAAAGAGAGGGAATGTTTTTCAGTCATACTGACTGCCTGCCCTTGTATTCTCACAGACACTTATATTCATGCATATATTCTCAGCTCCTCCAGATGCCTTCACATAAATTCATGTATACAAATGCATAGGCGCTCTGTCAGGGAGGAGTCTTGCTGTCATGGTGGACATTATGAGTGCTCATCATTGGTACACTCCTACAGATACATCGCAAGAAATGCAAATTTGCCATATAAACACCATTTATATAAAAAATGTAGTTTCTTTTTATCAGCAATAGGGTGTTTTGTGTTACATTTTTTATTATTTAATGCTTATAGCATTATTTTAGTCAGGTGTGGTGTGTGTTTCCCTGATGGTGCTGTCTTTGTGTGTATGACCCTGTGCACAGTATTGGCCATGTTTTATGTATAAACCACCTGCGCTGATTGATCTAGTGACTTTCTTTTTTTACCACCTGTATTATTATGGTGGATATCAATACGTTATACGATAGAAAGTCATAAAGCCTGAAAGATTTTGGTAGTTCAAGAAGTTTTATATCACTTAAAGGTGTAATTTTGCAGTAAAATATCCAAAAACCACTAGGCCAGTGTTATATATTTTGTTCACTTGAGTACTTACAATATCCCAAATGTTTGCAACTATTTGTAAATCGTGAGAAAATTGCAATTTTTCGGTTTTATTTTGTAGAAACCATGGAAACCTAATTATTGTTATATAGCTCAACACGTTTAGTCTTATTGTTTAAATCTAATTTTCTTGATTTTTTGCGAGTATTTACCATGCCTCGGAGAAAAACACTATTTTGTCAAGTAGCTAACATAGCATAATCAGATGCAGCTTTATTTTTAGTAACAGTAATACAGCATTTTCTCCATCACACAATACGTTTTAAAATTAATTGCATGCTATTTATCAACACAAGCCATCCAGCGATTAATATGATATTCTAAAATCGATCTAGCTTACTGTAGTGTGCAACAAGTGTCTCACAGCAGCCGCCGAGCAAATGCACAGAGTAACGTTATAACATTTTCAACACACTAAAATGTATCTAATATGACAAACA
Organism: Elopichthys bambusa; assembly: GCA_037101425.1. Classification (NCBI taxonomy): domain Eukaryota; kingdom Metazoa; phylum Chordata; class Actinopteri; order Cypriniformes; family Xenocyprididae; genus Elopichthys; species Elopichthys bambusa. Next base: position 12,459,001 of record CM074442.1, on the reverse strand, counting down.
GCTGTGTTACCTTATACTCATGACCGGAAAAGCGGAAGCAGCGCCGGCGACTGTGGCATAATAAAAGTTCCGCTGCTCACGACGTGTGTTGCGCAATCGCTCCAGTGGCCTTGTTCAGCTCCTACAACACTCGGTCCTGCTCTGCTTCATACTACAGTAACGTTAATAATCGCATCCATGAATGTGATTTCTTCACGAGTCCTATCCCAATTCTTTTCCACTGGCTGTGAGGTGAAGAGCACATGTCCCAAGATTCTGCTCTCAAACTTGGCGTCATCAAGCTATGCCTTTGTTTTGAATCGGCCTCTAGCAACCTCTAGCGAACAGAAAATCTTACATATTGCACCTTTAAAGTCCCCCTGTAGTCAATCATTTTATCCCTTAAAACTCATCTTTGATCACCAAAATTACACATTTAAACGCCTTTTCCTGTGAAAAAAAAGCCCGCCCGCATTTTGACTTGATTGGTTACAAGGCAGTTTGTGACGTCAGAAACACCAGCGATTTTAAACGGCGTTTTTGAGACTGTCTTTGCTTCACTGTACTTTTAAGGAGTAAATACTCAGCAATGGTGTTGACTTATGACACTTATAAACAACATTAAAAACTTTTTCACCACAGGGGGTCTTTAATGAAATACGATTCTAAGTTGTAAAATCTATATAGGCACCAATATGTCATCCTGTACTACCGGAAACATTTTCACATTATTTTTTACTGTGAATTTCTGTAAAATACAGCTGCCAGTTTTTACTGTAAATTTCTTAGGATATTTTTGATAAAGTTTTAGCAGAATATCAATTAAACAATGTATTTATATAGTCTAACAATACAGCCTCCAACTTAAAGAAAAGCAGAGCCAACGAGAGAAATTCTGGTGAAAAACGTGTGAAATCAGAAGATATTTGTGCTTCCCCAAATGAATCTGTTGAAAAAATCATTCTCTAATATTGTCATTCATCAGTTATTATGATGATATACAAAATTCAGAAGAAAATTTGTGGTACATTGTGTTATTATGTCTGCTGGAGAGAGGGAGGAGTGTCAGGAGCAACGTTCGTGACATTACTCTTTCTGTTCTATTGCTTTACTTTTCACACATCATGACATATTATCCATTATGTTAATTGTTTTTTAAGTTGTGAATAACTATATGTAAGCAAATTCAAATACAAATATCGTCTCAGATGTGAGTACCTGCATTGCCTCCATCCGCACTTCTAGAATTTGATTGTATTCAGAAACATTCAACAGCCGTTCTCCATCTGGACATTAGATCCATTACTAAAAAGTTTCTAAGGTTTGATGTGGGCAAATTAAAGCAAAACCTATTAGTGGGAACTGACTCATTATAGCCGTCACACTCAATTATCTTATTAGCATGTAATAATATTACATTAACTTACTGGGTCCTAGAGTTTAGCCCATTATTCTCGTTGTTTTCCACTATTTAAGCTATAGATGATGCAATAATGATGTTTTAAAATTCAACAAATTAAATGTAAGTAACTGAATAGTTTTATTACAAATCTTTGTAGGAGAATTACTGAAAGTGCTGAAATATATTTAAATGAAATTGCAGAATGACCTTATATTTCTTGACATAATAATAATGATAATGATCAGAAGCAACAGTTTTATTTTAAAATGCCATAAAATAAAGATTTAAATTTGACTATATAAATAAAAATAAATAGAGAAAGATGTGATGGAAATTATAGATATGCCATGTATAAGGATGAAAGCCTGTCAGTTACATTTTGTTATATTTTGGACTAAAAAACATTGGCAAAATGTTGGAAATGTCTGAGATTTGCTTTTGAAAACACAAAGCTTAATAATACACTCAGACACAAAGTATTTCTTCTCTCTTTCCCTCACTCTTACCCTCTCTATTTTCTGTTTCACTTTTCGTCACATTTCCCCATACAGACTCGCACATACACATAAAGAGAACTCATTTTAATGTGTTTATGGAATGTAAATCCTTTCATTTTCGAAATCCTGTCTCTTAACCATTATCTCTCGTTGTAACACATAAGGGCGGAGACAGGAGATATTATATGTGGGCGTACAACATGCTTCTATGCGCAATCCTCTTAGAGAAAACGAGAAAGAATGGTGAGGTGAAATTAATCCAAAAAAGGTAGAGACTCCAGCGGAAGGAAAGAGAGGACATTAATGCAGACATTGCTTGTAGATAGAAGGACACTCTCTACCACATATCGGGATAATTATTCTAGGTGTGCGTGTGTGGTGAGAGAGAGAAAGAGAGTGGAGGAGGGATGGTGAAATTGCTTGATTAAGAAAGAAAGTGAGAAAAATAGAGGGAAGGGGGGGGGGGGGGGTAAATATTTAACAAACCGTTTCATTTTCCTCCCTTTGAAAATCGAACAGTAAAAGATTTGTGCAGGTGTGGTCAGATGCATGACTTCCTGTAAAACAAAAGGACAAAATCATCACTTTCTTTGTTCATCTTCATCTATAATCTTTACATTTGATACTCCAGGAATAAATCCGATAATATTTTTGCCCACCTGCTGACAGCAGTCTCCAAAGGGAGGCACATTATATTCGTATATTAAGATTAGCATGCATTTTGGCTGTTACTGCAAAGGATAAAATGGAATTTGCTTTTCCACAAGGCCTGGTTTAATATGCCGCTCTGCATGAAATTCATTATAGAATCTCATTGGATGGACACATTGATCTTAGGTTACACTTTGTGTCTATATTTTTGTCCTGGAAAGGAAAGCAAAAACAATGGCCCCTAATCTAAATCACTTGGCATCTCTTTTACCAGGACATTAGCTCTGCAACTTAATCCTGTCAGGAAAGCGCAGCTTGCTCTATACTATTCAGCTCAAACATATATGTAAGCTACAGAGCTCAACGAGAGCAGTGGCAGGCCGAGTGGGTTGTGAGCTGAACTAATGAAGCTCAGGTTGGAGCCTCATCGTCCTGTGCGTTCCCACCTTTCACAGACGCTACCAGGGGAATCAATTTGAACAAATACAGAACATATTGTGGCTGGGTTCATTGCAGCGTTAATTAATGTAGCAGACGCTAAAGAAACTCTGAGTACAGCGAGTCCCAATTATCCAGGGAGCAACCAGGAGCTGATTTGCCATTTGTTATATTAAGTATTTGGAATTAGTGGAGTCCAGGTGTAATTAAAAATTGTGCCACTTTCACCTGCAACATGTGGAAACTTGTTAATTCCCAACTTTTCCCCCTTTCCCCCATGATTTAACAGATGGTGAGAGAGGAAAAAGGGTACTGAGTGAAAAAAAAACATGTTGCTGTTTAGTGTAGAAGTGGAGCTAAGCTTACAAAAAAGCACAATTTGGCAACACTATTCGGATTGATGTGAATGAGAAGACAAAGATTTTTTTATGTTGTGTATTTAACCAGGTTTATCGTGTCAGTGAGAATTAACCAGTCACATGACTCGTTTCTCACTCGGAGGTTTGTTGACGCGATGAGGTTTTCCTCCCCACTTTCGCTGTTTGTTTGGAGTCCGCCTTCACTTTCTGTACCAATAAAACAAAACACCGGAGGTAAAAAAAACAAAATAGTAATCATTTCGGTCAACACGTCGCGGGACTTCTCCCTTGAACGTCTAGGGTGGAAACTGAATTGTATGCATTGAGGGAAATGCCTGCGCGCTACATAATCGAATCACAATATTTCCTCAGCCTGCGCTCGCGCGTAGGTGTGTGTGCACGCGCTTTCATAGGCCCGGGTATGGCGTGAGTAGGAAGCCGATTTCATTTGAGCATGTGTGTGCACGGTGACGTGGGAGCTCGGTGTGAATCATAGGGTTGACATGGAAGACTTCAGTCACAGGTCATTTAGCACAGTGGGATTTCTGTTCCAGCACAGCACACACGCGCAGATACACAATCATAAGCACTAAAATGCTCCTGTAAATACGCCGTGCTTCGCATCCAATTTTCTGTGCATTTTTGCCTTCTCAAAAGGTGCAGTTAAAGCATCTTTAACATTACCTGAAGTAAAATCTTAATCTTATATAAACTACACGCAGGCAGACGTTCAAAAAAATGATGTGGGAGATCATGGAAAACAAGCAGTGTTGTTTTCTAATGTGGACAAACAAGTGTCCATCAAATCACACTTCGTTTCGGAGCATTCAGACAACAGTTTAAAATCCGCAAATACGGCGGGCTCGCGCTAGTGAGCGCGCACACACCGCAGCCACTGCGAACATGAAGACAACAAGTGAGACAACCAATGCGGTAAAATGTGCCACTGCCAAACAACACAGCATAGGATCAACAACACATCTCGACAGAGGCCAACCGTATGGATGGTGTATATGTGTGCGCTATCATCTTCGCAGCTGTTACCTTGCAGTTGAGGATGTTTTATGAAGTTGCTATGGTGAATGTTCCTTTGACATTCCTTGAAAGGTCTATAGCTTTAGCTTATCTATAACATAATTATGTTGGCTTGAGAGGTGCATTATTATACAACCATACACACACACACACACACACACACATTGTATATATATATATATATATATATATATATATATATATATATATATTTATATTTATTTATTTATTTCTGAGACTAAATCTATATACACAATAACTCGTCCTAGATTTTTAAAGCTACACTAACTCGGGTCACACCTTCAGACTATTCTCACGGGGTGTGCTATATCTTTACTAACTGATTGGATTTATTATGGTTTTCAAAACTCACAAAAATCTCAGACTTATACTGACTACATTTTAAAACGAGATAAGACTATTTAGACTTGTCAAAGAATCACTAGGCCTCTGATCTGCTTAAGTTGCTCTATCCATCCATCTATACTTTTTAAACTTTCATCAAAGTCTGTTTACAAACTTTAACATTACTCGTTTACAAATGTATGTAAATCTACAACATGCTTCAGGTAACGTTAACTTATCATGCTGTAGGGCTGTATGAAGCAGGCCTACCAAGTAGTACAAAATAATTGTCAAAACTAATGTCCTTTTCATTCTTAAAATAACCGGAGAACAAATTGTACATGTCACGCGGTTTAAAATATATCTGAAAGGCAAAAGTCACGACTATATTTTATATATTTAACAGCACGTTCACAAACCTTTTTCCATCCCCAACAAGCTTAAATTCCCGTCTTTTTCCCTCACAGTTCCCGCCCTTCTCACGCTCCGCTCTGTCAATGTTTTTTTTTTTTTTTTTTTTTTTTTTTTGAGTTTTATCTTTTCAGGTTTGATATTCGTTGCCCTCCAGCCACTGGGTTGCCATTGCGGTGATAATAAGATGTTATTACTTGAGTTGCTTTGAGAGCCGCATTAAATTCCTCCCCTCAGACAAAGTTTGTTCTGAAACAGCCTCGCATGCCACAGCGGTGTGTTTAAGTTGTTTATTTGTCGAAAAACACCTATGCAGTCACAGTCTAATTGACAAGAGAGTTTTGCCTTATGTAAAATCAGATTTAATCCAAATGCCTTTTCTAATAGGCATGTTAACAACACAAGATATTAGTAAGCAGTAGCACAAACAAGTCATATTAATGAGCGAAAAATATTTTGATGATACATTAATGTGTCAAGAGCTGTGGTTTCAAAAGGAATGTGTATAATTAGGTTTCTCCTGCAGAAACAGACTGAAGTCAAGACTGAGCTCTTAATAACGGCTTTAACATGAAACTTTATGGAGCACTGCCATCTACAGGCCAGATGAGGCAAAGCTTGAGATTGGCTGATAGAAACACTTCATACTGCCTCAAGATTGTCTTAATAAGTCAAAGGGCACTGAATAAAATATTTAATAAATTATTATTATTATTATTGTCTCAGTTTTTGGCAGTTGTTTTTTTTTTTTGCAGAGTCCAGATTTGAACCCTGTGAATATTTGGTCTTATATTAAACTCAAACGAACTGGGAGACATTTTTCAACTACTCATTAACTGTTTGAAGCCATTAACATTGAGTGAAACAACACTGACACTGACTGAAGCTATTCCATGCCAAGTTACTTTATCTACAGCATTTGTACTATTCTTGCTTATTTCCTGACCAGTGATTTGTGAATAAAAAGGTTAAGGCCATTAAAAGACCATTTTTGGCTTGGCTCATTTTTTATTTTTTGTATTATAATTACATAAATTATTATTATTATAATTATTATTTGCCCAGGAGTGTATGTTTTTAAAATGAAACTTGTAGGTGTTGCATAGAGTAAAATTATTTAAAATACTTTACATCATATTATTATTTTATTATATTTAAAATTATTTTATTATTTTTATTTTAACCTTAAAATAAACCTTAACCGTTTATTTTTAATTTATACTTTTTACTTTATTCAATTATATTTAAATTGAGTAAAAGTGCTCACATTTGTTTACATTTTGCACTGCATTTAATTTTTTTTTGCTATGTTTTTTTTTTTACTTATATTTAAATGGAGTAAAAAAGAGCTCAAATTTGTTATACACCTATACAAAATTGCTTATGAGGGGTATAATGTAAAGCTGTTGTGCGTGCAGATATTAGTAAGATAGCCTCAGCAGTTCGTCCACACTGTTTGCTAGGGGGCGCTGTGTACTTAATCTTGCACTTTTATTTTTATTTCATGTATTTTTTTTTGTATCTAATCTTTATTTCAGAAAGGGATGCTTTGATTTGACACCTGATCTTGACTCTTTTGGACATTGAAAATGTGTAATTATGATAGAATTTAAAGTAGTATAAATACAGTGCATTAGTAATCAAACCTTCACATTTATAAGCATGCTACTCCTTTCTAAATTTCTAGACCTCTCTTTTATACTTTACGGTATGTGATACAGCTCACTCTATCCCCTGTTCACACTTAAAGTTCACAGATGAGGAACAATCAATATCTGCAAATTCAAATGGGAACAGTAATTCACACGAGGGCATGTATACATTGAAAACAATTCACATGTGAAAATCATTACATCACAACAATTTACGGCTGGATATCTGAAAGTGCCAGGAATGAGAGGCGGACGCTCTGATATGTATGCCTATAAGTGGAAAAACTATTTGTACGTGTGAACCGCCCTTGGGATCCCTTCCAGACGGCAAATGAAATTGCGTGACTGAGGTGTGCAGGATGAACGGACTAGGCTAAAGTGGTCATGGTGTTTCAAAGAAGCAAATGCCCAGTAGTTATAGGATTTGTCCTCTTGGCTCAAACTTTTGTGAGAAAATAAATTAGCTTAATGATCAGATTTTACCTACTGGAAAGTGGCCTTTGGTTTGCCATAGTTCACTGTGGTGGATCCAATTAGATGCTGATGACCTATGACCTATATTTAGTCTGTAATTCAGTGTTTGGATTGGTTGAACCTGTTTGTTTCTGTCTGACTCAAACAAATGAGGGATTACGGTAATGAGCGATGACCTGTTAACTCCATGCGATCAGCTTACATATAAACCTGTTCCAAGATAATCCATAAATCTTTCAAGTACAATAATTTATGACAAATGCTTAATTGAGTGCATTGGTTTAAGCTAAGGAGTTCATGTTTGCAGCCATCATGTCGTAATCCACACTATATTTGTAAATATTATGGTCTTTGTATGTGATAGCCTGTTGACCCCAAAGTATTGGTGCAAACATAGATGCTGTAAGGATTTGTTTTGTGGCATGTCACTACAGCACCTAATACAGCACTTGTGAGTGACAGAACGTGTCAAAGGCCGGTCAGCCTTGGGACAGTGGTTTCCAGCTATCCCTGGATATAGTAGCCAGCCAGTGTCATTACATACATATATGAAATGGAAAAATGTGGTGTCAAAACACCTCTAAAACTATTTACAACCATCCCCATCTATAAAAGCAAATGTATATGTTTAAATAAAGCAATGCATGTAATAAAATGTGTCCTTACCCACACTGCAAAAAATGTTTTTTGTCATGTTTTCCACTAATAAATAAATAATTTATTCTTTTATTTAAACATCCTTATATCAAGCTAAGGTTACTTATGACTTATTTTCTGAGAAAAGGTAAGTAAAATAAATTCAATAAATATAAGATATATACTCTATGAAAATAGTCTTATGTTTTATTAACAGACTTTGTGCCTTGTATACCAAAACATTACAATCTTTCTAAAGTATTTAACAGTTTAGGCACCTCTACAAGCATGATGAACACAGGATTGAAATTACCCTGAGCCATATATTAGCTACATGTCTGATATTTATACTATCATAACATGTATAGTTTAAGAGAAGTTGCTGAATAGTATAGATGGTAAAAAAATAATGGCACTTGTGATATTACTTTAATCTTTCATCACTGTTACTGAGATGGCCAATTATATATATATATTAAATAACGTTTGTCATTTCTGTAAAATGTTAAAAGTGTGTTGGATTTGTAAACAATAGATGCCTGGATTTTGTGATGAATTTTGTAAATGTTTAATGTTTTTCTCATTATGCTACCTTACAATTATATGACCAAGTTTGCTCATATTATTATTTTTATGCAAGATCCACACAAACATAGTTTAAATATTGTTTTCCATATTTACAGTTTATCTCTAAAGATTTGTCACACACTTTTCGTGTTACTTCGGTGTTTAGAGTACGATAAGAGCGTTTATTACAGGCTTAGAAACAAGTTGTTTCTCATTGTAGGAAAATGCAGACTCCTGTTCAGCAAGCATCTATTTACACAATGTAAACAGTGGCATACAGGTCACCGTCGCCTCGCTCGAACAATATAGGTTCTCACAGTGTCTCTTTGGAAAGAAATTTATGAGGAACTATTTTCCCTTACTGTTTACTTTTTGCCTGATCTTAGCTTGAACGGCGGCGGCGGCGGCGCGATTCTGAGCTTACCACACTCCGGCGCGTCCGCTCTCCCTCACAGCCATTTAGCACTTTGCAACGTTCCTAGACAACCAATCAAATCATGCGAATTGCGTGCTCGTGGGAGGCGCCAACACAGACGTGTGCCAAAGCTTGTCAAACCAGCGAACAACAGAGAAATAGCGCAGAGGCAGTGTATGTGCACAATTGTGAAATAATAATAATAATAATAATAGTTTCAGGATCGTCGAGGGCCACGCCAGGGCCCTATGCACTCTGTCACACTATTCCCCCCACTTACGACGCCCCTGGATATTGTCAATGTGAAAGATAGTTTTGTTTCTTATGTAATCTCAATAATTATTTTTACTTATGCAGTGCATTTAGTGTAATATTAGTCTGTTAAGGCCCATTCACACCAAGAATGATAACTATATTTGCGTCCGTCCACACCAACGAACGATAAAGGTCAGCTCACGCGCTGCGGTTTCAAAATGTGTACAACATTTGCTGTTCTTGTTGCACTTACATGGCTTTAACCGGCGGATGTCGTCAGCATGCTATGTTTCAAGTGAATAGCTAGCCTAATCGATCTAATCCAAGGATGGGCAATTTCGATAGTGAGGAGGGCCAACATTTTTTCTCCTTAATACCAGGGGGCCAGATTACTAATCCACACTCGCACCTTTTACACCGTTTTACTCAATTTACTTTGTAATAAGGGAAATTAATGTACAATTAATTTTTTTTTTTTTTAAAGATTTTATGAACTGTTAAACTTGTGCAATTTTACATTCACAAAGCATTTCATTGAGCCTTCAAATGAGTATTTCTATGGATTTATTTGTCTGGGTTATTTATTTATTGATGTTTTCCGTCGTCAGACTGAATGTCAAATTGTATGGGGCAGGAGCTTTAGCAGTCATTAATTTGTGTTCATGTTGCTCAAATATCATGTTTAGCAAGCTATGGAGAAACTGACAGCCAGGCAACAAACAAGTGACCGATCCTGAGTGACGACGTCACGTCACTACTCGCATTCTAGCAGAACGGTTCGGCACTGTTGGCTAATTCCGGGCGGAGAACGGTTTGTAATTGTAACCGTTTCTTACCATTCATCTGTTCGGCCCGACGGTGGAAAGCGGATTTTGTGAGCAGTGCAGTGGTGTAATGACAATTTACAATAAAATCTTTCATTACAGATTTCGTTTCCAAACAAATCAAACATATGGGTGACCCTTGAACTTGGTAAAAAGATAATCCCTTAACCATCCTGATTGGATGGTGAAAACACGATTTTTATTTTTTCATTTATTTTTGCTAATTTTAGTAAACTTTCACATTAGCGTGCACATCCTACTCTGTTATCAATACGGGGATCGGCTGGAAATAGCGAGCTCTCCTGGATTGATTTAGTATTAATATTATAATCTGAACGCAATCTTTACATTACTTGCTTTTCAAATGTCCAGCGGCCCGCCAGTTGCCCATCCCTTCTAATCTAACAGTGAATTTAGCTGACGAAGTCAATGGTGGAATAAAAACAACGCCTAGTCTTTTTCTCTGCAACTTTAAAGGAAGCAAGACACTGTTGTCAAAACTAGCGCTAGATACCTGACCTGAGGTAATTTTATGTTGCACTGTTTGCGTAATTGCCTGGCGTAATTATCTCATCATTAATACTTATCACCATTTATTCCGAGGGTATAACCGATTGTCTTCCATACATTCATTTCCTTTAAAGTATCCTTAAAAAGGATGTTTGACTTGTCAAACAGTGGTGGCTTTTTCTGGATCTCGGTGATTAACTTCTCCTCAATGTTGTTTGTCATTTTAAATGCGGGAGCCCTTAAATTAGAACGGATTCTGATTGGCTGTCAGTGTCAGCTGGAAAAATATATCGTTCTGAAAGTGATCCCAGCGATATCGTTTCTCTATCGTTATCGTTTGTGGTGTGGACTCTGCTATTCTTTTGCATTTATAACGATTTTTAGAACTATATCTTTATCGTTATCGTTCTTGGTGTGAACGTGCCTTTAGTCTGTAAATGTGGATTAAAGATTTTAAATGTATAGGCTACTGTTATCAAAGAAAAAAAAATCATATTATTTCTCATCAACTCTAGCTGCATACAGTACGTCTTCCAGCACCACACTGTAATCATCTCTCTTCTCTAACTGCTTATAGGATTCGCATATGACAAGGTACTGTGATTCAAGCCGACAATCTGAATTTAACATCAGGGCCTGGAGAATGGATGTCTCCTCTCATAGGATATAATACATTATGAATCAGGAAACAGATAGTGTCTAATGTCCAATCACGCAGACAGTGCCAACACGAGAAGGAAACTTAACTTAGCCAATTGATGTAATAGTGTTTGGATGGCTTACGGCATTGAGCTCTGCCACATGAACTTGAGGCCTAACACGTTGATTTCTCACAACCCGGCGTATGAATATCGTCTGAACAGCAACATAAAAAAACGGAGAGGCAGAGAGGGTGAGTGGAGTGGCAAACAAAAGTCCAGCTGTGAGCCTGTAGAACCAGCGTCTAAATGAAGACGGAAAAGATGGAAAACCAAATGTGTTAGAATACCATAATTTACATTTGAAATGCATCCACAGCATATTACATTCACAAAGCATTTCATTGAGCCTTCAAATGAGTATTTCTATGGATTTATTTGTCTGGGTTATTTATTTATTGATGTTTTCCGTCGTCAGACTGAATGTCAAATTGTATGGGGCAGGAGCTTAAGCAGTCATGCAACAGCAGGTGGTGATGCTTCTAGGATAGACAAGCTGCGCATAGACACACAAACTGCCAATCAACTGGGGCTTGTATGGTACGGTGAGTGTTGAAACTCTGAGGCAGAATCACTTGTTAGACAAGCTCCAAATGTCAAACAGGCCAGACCTAATCTTTTTAACGTTAGGGTTGTTGCTCTATAACGTTGGATAGGCCTATAATCACAGTTATAGCTATATCTGTTATTGCTTTTCTCTCTACAACAATAATTTGATCTTTACTTTTCTCCTAATAACTTGCTCTTCACAAATGAGGGGGGAAAGTCTAATTATGTTCCTTAGATTAGTTCTTACATTGAGAAATACAGAATATAGGTAGAATCACATGATGGATTCCAGTGTTCAATTCCTATACTAAAAGACATGCCACTTTTATTCACAGCACATGATTCTCAGAAAGCGAGAGTGGAGGGAAAGGAATTACAGGAGTGATTGCTGGTTCCTCATCACGCTATGAGGGTGATGGAAAAGGCATTTAACAACCAGCTATGTATCATTAATACCTGACTGCATGAATGCAAAAATGAAAGGTAAGGTGTTTCGTTGCCTATTCCAATGTTTTTCGTTTTTTTTCCCCATCTGAATTTTGCATTTCAGACATGGTTGGGGAAAATTCAAAACTGAAGAAATTACTTCCTTTCAATTCATGAGTTGGAATTTTAATTATATTAACCACACCCACAGGAAGTTAAACTGGAATATGAAATAGAGTGACAAGAAGAGGAATTTAGCTAAACTGTAATTGACAGAAGTTCAATACAGGCAATGCATTCTGGTACAATAGTTAAATTATTAAATATAATGAAATATATAAACTATATAAAGTGTGTGTGTGTGGGGGGGGGGGGGGGGGCGTATTGGATTTCAAACATGTGTTTGCTTTCTTAATTCAAATTCAATTCAAATTCAGGAATGGAACAAGAATTTAAAAGACAATATTGAATGGCACACAACTCTAAAGTTTCACGTGACAATAATCTAGAATTTTGCACTGAATATTTAGCATGCTCATTCGTCAGCATCTTTATTAACCAAGTATGAATGGAAGTGTCAATTAGTTGGTAAAACCTCAGCAAAATCCGCTCAACCCCTGAGGCCATCTATGAACACAGTGTACAAAAGACAATAGCGAAAGTGTGACAGCTTGGATCTCAGACCAGGTGCACCTACATGCTGATCAGTGTGGTTGAGACAACTCTATGTGAAAAATGTGGCCTGGGGGTGTTAAAAACTAAATGGAGACAGAACTGCTCTGTCAAATGAAATCACTAATTATGACTTCCACCAAATCCCTCAGTGCAGGGAACTGACGGCTCCTTTAATGGAACCATTGGCATAATGAGAAAGAGAGAGAGAGTGAGAGAAACTGTCTAAAAGGGGAGTCTAGCGTTGACTGACATCTTTGATGTCGAAACCAATTAGATTGGGCAGAACGGAGTGGACTCGCCGCTCCCCCTTTCCAGAGTTTATTATATTCTGTCACAGACGCAAGGCTCGATTTGTCAATTCGGTATCAGGTTGTGTGTGTGGCTGACGGGAAGGGGGATGTGGAGATTGACAGGGTTTGGAGGGCCCGGAGAACAAATGAGTGTGCCTGATAATGGGCATTCCACGCACCGTGTGACATTTTCTACCCAGCTGTCCGTGGGCCTGTCTAGCGTTTAAAGAATCGGGCCCTTTGTGCGGCCACTCTGAATGGAGGCCCTGAGCAGTTTCCCAGAGAGGAAACTGAGAGGCTAATAGAGCGAGTGAGATGTGTTGCCAGGTTCTTTCATTATGTCCATATTCCAAGGGTTGTGTTAACGAGGCGCCGCCTCAGGTTGAGGGTAACAAGCTGTCTATCACTCTACAATCACATACATGCACGCTCGCACACACACACAGGAAGGGGCGGAGGCAGAAAGAGTCCTGGTGCTAACAAGGGCCACAAAAACCACTGATGTTAGGTGTAGAGTTCGGTGCCAGATTAGTGTTAGTGCTTTTCGATGGGCTTCCGAACTATAATGTACATGTCAAGAGGAAGACACGGCCCATATAAAGCAGAAAGATTCACAGTAGCAGTGGTTTTGAAAGGCTGTGGTAAATTCAGTGGAAAATTCTATTCGAGGTAGTCAAGAACTGACCCATATTTGTATGAAAATAAAGTTTTAAAAAATGCTGTTAATAATGAAAGTGGTGGAAATCTGACAGAATGATGATAAAGCTGGTAGAATCTAATGGACATGGACAGGAAGAAGTGATTCACTTAAGAAGAACTGAAGACATTTTGCCTTAAAGGGATAGTTCAAACAAAAATGAAAATTCTTTCATCATTTACTTACCTGACTACATGTCAATCCAAAGCTGTTTGACTTTCTGGAAGAAATTAAGCTTTAAGCTTTGTGTGTGTCAATGTAAATCTTTAAGCTTCACAGGCAAAAGATGTCTTTGTGAGAGAGACCCTGTTACATACTTCACGTATATAAATGAAATGCTGCATTTTAAGCCTGACCTATAATAATATGCATGTAGTACCATAATAATGTATTTTCATACTTTAATCATTATTGTTATACAGAGTATATACTTGCACAATACTTATAACATTTTTACTTAATACAGCATTCACATGGAAATTCATAATTATTTTACATTTTGGCAAATTGACTAATTCATATGACTTTGTACAATGTCATTTGTATATTTTTCTTACAATCTACTTACGCCCCACTGACGGTTAGCATTGGAGTGGACTTTCATGCTTACGTACAAGTATCTTGAAGTACTATATTTTATGAATATTATAATTCAGTAACATGATACATATCAAAGTAACTGATCACTGTACCAAGGTACAAGGAAATTTGCTTTAGTGTACTACGTCAGTATACGCTAAAATTAGAGGTACTTCTGAGAAAATTCAGCTCAGCTACATTACTTAACTCCATTTCTCTGTGTTAGTGTTGTCAGACAGTAGAACAGTGTACACACGTACATTGATTTTCAGTCAGTTCATTCATGCATTCAGAAAAAAATCTGCTTCCTGTGTTGTGAAGATAAGCAACAGGAAAAGATGGTGTGGGAAATCCAATAACAAATATTTATTTAAATAAAATTGAGCATCCATTTCTAAAATCATTAAAAGTCACTCTGTCAACTGAGTGAATTATTTACAGTTTGCAATAAATAAATGAGTATGATTACAGAAACCACTGCTACTTCTATGAGAGTCAATATATTTGTTTTCTTTGCCTTGTTCACCTCTGAGTGCATTTGTGGGGCAACAGACATCCTCTTTTAGGGTGCATTAGGACCTATGAAACATGTACTTTGCCTTGTTTTCTGAGTGCTAAATGCAGAGCTTATGCTTATCGCATGGAAGGGCAATAATCAAAATAAAGCAAAACAACTGTGTGGAAACACAAGGGAGTGTGTGCAAGCAGCCAAGCACCAGGGAGAACTTCAAGTTCTGCAGTGTCTAAACAGATACTCCACCTCTCTCATTCGCTCCCTGTACAGTTTTTTTCAAATCTTCTGTGACATAACAAGGGGAGGGGGGAAAATATATAGTGTTATTTAATTTAATATTTCCTTGTTCACCATAGGCAATTTTCTGATTCATAGAGCTTGCTTTAAAACGCTGTTTGTGCTTTTGAAATTTAGGTCATTCATCCTCAAGTCACACAACCAGCTGACACATTTCGTTTGCAGTCGGGTGTAAAATTAAGATCCATTTTCAAGCTCAAATTAGAATGTGAACTAATACGCAAGTCCCATTTTCTCATATGCAGTCTGAACAATTATCCATCCAATAAAAAACATCAGAATTTATGCTGAAAACATAAGTTTTGAACAAAGACTCTATTAGATTAAATAATGATGAGGTGAAGGGTTAATAAAGCTGTATCTGTTGATTTGGCACTTTTTGGAGGTTGTTGAGTCGGGGGGAGCAGCGGGTGGGGTGCGCTCCCTCTCCTCTAACCTTTTACAACTTGCGTCCTTGTCACAACATATCTTCTCTCGCAGATGACCTATTAAACTCCCCTGGCCTCAGTCATTCAGCTGCGCTGCTGTCAGTGTGTGTGCCTGCCTCTGCGGACACTAAATTACTCTATCCAAAGTAGGACACGCATAATCCTCCTATGATGTATCTCAACATGCCAGCCTACAGGATAAATAAATAAACGGAATCTCTGGAAATATTACACAAACACTGAAATCTGTAGCTTTAGAGCATTTGGAGTGGAGAATCATGAAAAGACCTGTCAATCATAACTGAATAGCGGTAATACTTTTGATTAATTTAATCTGAAAGGGAAATTTACACCATGTGTTGCTGCCTTAAACAAAAAAATAAATAAATATAATATAATAAATATGATATAATATATAGTATATTTACATTTATTAATACAAATTTTTACAGTTTAAATATACTCATTTATAAAACAGACTATATCATGTAATATTAATATAATAATAATAATAATACTAGTCTTTAGTTTTATAAAGATTAATTAAATATATTGTATGAATTATATTTCTAGCCATACAACAATATAGCATGCATTATGTAACAGTTTAAACATTCACATCTATAAAACAGACTACATCATGTAATATTAATATAATAATAATAATAAAAATCTTTTTTATAAATATAGATATAATTACTATATAATATTGTGATATAATAAAATAAAATTAAAAGTTCACTGGACAGCCATGTTGACACAAACTTAAAAAACAATAATAATAAAAAAAAACATTTCCTTTCCATTAAATGCACAATGCAAATAAAATTCTGATGCTAATTCCTTATTCTTGAAAAACAACAGTTTGTTTTTGCAATCAATGTGTGCACCATTTTAATTGTCTAACAAATATGAACCGACACCGACGATTTCATAAGGATAAACATTCTGGGCAGTAACATTTCTATCCCTTAATATCCATTTCTATACCTCATCTCCACCCTCTTTTTCTTTCAACCCTTCTGAATGGGCGGCGACTCGCCCTTCACTGCACCGGCTCGGCCTTTGCTTGGCTCCTTCTCTTTTTTTTCCCCGTCAGAGTTTGCGTGCCGTTTTATAATGTTTTCATTGATGTCAAGACCTTGGTATAAAACATGACTAGCACTGCACTAATTCTCCCTACGGTCCCCTGTGTCTTCCCCGGGCTTCCTCCTTCAGCGAGTGACACAGCTGCAGGACTATTTACCCTACGCCTTATTTCCCCTTTATCTTAGATGTCCCAGGATGTCAAAGGCTGTGAATTTAATATTGATTTTATAAAGTACTTTTACTGTAACATGTCAGCTTGGATTAGGCTCAAGCGCTCCACGGCTCGAGCAGTGAGCCGGGTTTGCACGCAATGTGGCTTTGCTGGGGCTCTCACTGAGCAGCTAACTGGAGCGAGTGCTTTATTTATTAAAGCGACAGTGTGCTGTGTAAGCAAGGACAGCACACAGCACACAGCTCCCAGCGATCGGACCATCTTGTGTACACAGCATCGATGATTTGTGTATACATTATGCTTGGTGATAGAAGCGGATCGGAGACGTTTAGTTTGCTGATATGTAAACAGAGTGATGAGTTAATAGATTGCATTAAGCCCCAGTGGCATGGTCCTGGAGCAGAGAGAGCCGAGCCCTTTACACCTTGTCCTTCCCCCAGCCTCATACCCTGCTCGCTCCCCCCTCAAGGCTTGACGTGAGTGAGAGATAGCGAGGTATTTCCACACCACTGATACTCAAAATGTCAGCTTGGTGATGTCTGCTTGTTACCACACTAACTGTATCAACACATTCCCATGATCCAACACAAACAGTAGATCCCGAGGGTGCGTGTACAAAAATATATTGGGGAGACTACATGCTCCTTATTACTCTTAAAGGAGTACCCAAATGTAATTGATGTGTAACTATAAACACACCTTTTATAAATTTAGAAACTACCTATTTTTTGAGGCCTTAATCTCTCTCATATGTAATGAATCACATGTATTTTTCAGAATTAATTAAGGCGATTTAGACAAGTGTGAATAACTTAATACAGCGTGACTTTTTTTTTATATATCATTACAGTAATGTTTATTAATTGCCATCCCAGTTAAGAGGCTTCTGACTGACTGCTAGCCCACCCATTACGTGAACTTCAGAGGTACTTTATATACGCTAAGAAGTTGTATGCATCAGTGGGTAACTAAATTGTGGTCTGAAATCTACTTAACTTGTGTAAATCACTTTGTTGTCTGACTTTGCTTGTCGCTTCAAGAGAACTGTCTCTGCTTTAAAACGCTCTGAAAATAAACATTTCAATGTTGTCATGACCCCCCAAAAATATATAATATTTAACAGGCATCTATATAGTTTCTTGAACAAAGACCCAATTTATATACTGCGAAAAATTAATAATAAAAATTAGTCTAAAATATTATTTTGAAAATATTTAGTGTCTATTAAGTTATTATATTACATTATTACATTGTTTTCTACTTATGATAATACTGTAATTTTAGATTTATTATGTAGCCTATTTATTTTAATCAGATTTTTTATTTGCTATTTTTTTTTTATGAAAAATTTTATTTATTTATTTATTTTAAATTTTAGTTTTTTATTATATAGCACTAAGCATTCCCTTGCAGCCCTCTGGACCCCAGTTTGATAAAAATAAATATATAAATAATAAAAAAAAAAATAATACTGTCTACTAATTAAAAACATAAGATATACAAGATCAATAAAAAAGAAAAAACACAGACATATACATACACACAGATATACATATACTGTTATATATATATATATATATATATATATATATATATACACACACATTTCTTTTTTATATAATAGTTTTTATATATTATAGTGTCAAACACACATCAGGCTCCTAAAATGTGTATTCATGTTGGTTTCATATGGTTTTGAAAAACTAAAAATGAAGTCATATAACATATATGTAGTATATAGTAAAACTTAACATATTTTTTTCCTTACATCTTGAATAGATGTAAACATTTTCTAGAAAACGTATACATATATATATATAAATCATGAATTATTAAATTTCAGCATTTTCATAAAAATGGAATGAACCTTGCATTGCCATTAAAGGTTGCCTTCTCAACCTACAGCAAATCTTTCGATATTATACTTAATACATTTTCATACACATAAGTGCAACATCTGAGTAGAATATATAAACTGTTTAATATCACATTGTGTTTGGTTTCAAGCAAAGGTTTGACGACAAATAAAAGGCGTGATTTAACAGTAGATTTCGTAGATGATACCGAGTTTCACACTTGGCCAGATGTAAGCCGTACACCTCCTCACGACGGCGCTGATGGAAACAGTGTTTGACAGACACCCTCGCATCAACAATGGAGCAGAGAAAAGAGGAAAAAGTAGAGATGTCCCCATGCCCTCCACATTTTGTGTTTGTTCTCTGGAGCGTGTTGTATTATAAACACGTCCAATTTGGGAAAGCAGACGAGGGAAGGAGGGGTGCTGTTGGGAGCTATAGGCTGCTCTTCGCTTACCCATGCTTCATTACTCCGTAGCCCAAACTGTTCACCGACCCGCTCACCCTGGATTGCTCCCATGGCATGGGGAGACCAAAACTGCCTAATAAGGGCTTGAAGTAAGGAAGTCATTGGTTAATCCAGGCAGGAATTCCAGCAGGGCATCATAGGAGTTGGACAGCTCTCCATGGCATGAGCTCTGATCCGTATTCTTCTCTTCATTAGCATGGGGCCTGAGGAACCTGGCAGAACAAATTAATCCACCTGCAGGCCCCCCTACCATGTTAAGACTCTCCATCTTCGCAGAGGCCGTCATGAAAGGCACATTAATGAGGAGATCTCGAAGAGTCCCGCATACCTTCGAAAATGAATCTTGAAGAGAAAAAAAAAATCACTTAGTGAAACTTCTAAGACAGTCATACATGTGAACATATGAAGTCAATCTCCAGAAGTCACTCTACCAGAATGGGGAAAAAGACGTATCTATTATCCAACAGAAGTAACCAGTGACCCCAGGGCCTCATCTAGAGCCCCTCACAAGCCCTACCACCTGACAGGCCAACTAAAACTCTTAATATTTCATTAAAGCAATTAATCCTTCTTGGACAGACGCTCCCGTTGACAGAATCACTCACTGCTGAAAATGTCTGCACTGTAATCTGTTGCATGAGTGAAACCATTAAAAGAGCATGAAAACAATTGCCCTGTTTGCACCGAGTCTGCACCCAGCCCATGGTTCAAAGCCACCCATGTCATGTCACATTAACAGAGCAGCTTACTTTTGGCCGTTTTTGTAGGTGAATTTAACCACATCACACATGACGAAAAACGTGTCTCTGTAATCCCCCAAAAGCTCTTTAATAATGTAGTGGAATTCAATTTAATGGCACGGAAGACAAGCCCTAAAATACAACACAATGAGGGGAATGACCTATGGTTGCGAGGAGCAAAGGAAATATCTAATCCCATTAGTAGACCGTTGATCCAGCCTTAACTGAGACTGGCATTTCTAACACTTGTGTCGGTTCAAATGCTGATCTGGAGGTCTGGAGACTAAGCACATCACTTTGTTTTCACAAATGTGCTGCGATGGAAGGGCTAAACAAAAGTTCAAAATCTGTACAACAATATATTACCACAAAATTTAATTTCAACTCATCCCACAAGCAAAATTCTGGGTTTGAGTGAGGCACTCACAATGGAAGTGAATGGGGCCTGTTTGTAAACTTGCTGAAGTGAATAAAATACTCACTGCTTGAAAAGTACAACCAAAAGTACAACCATATATTGTAAACAATATATGTGTCAACATGATTGACAAAATTAAATTTCTTACTTCTCTTTTCTTCGTTGTCACACAATGCTATAAATCCTAAACCGACAGTAAAAATCAGAGCCATTTCTGACCAATTTGGTGACTTTTTGCAAGATTTTGGCCATTGTACAAAAATTTAATTATATTTAAAAAAATCTAAGCTAATAATATTCATCTTAAATGTACTGCATTTAATTCCTCCAAAGATAGTCAGTAACCTTGCTTTTTATATTCTTCTGTTTTTTTAAGTCATTTGTTCTTGTAATAATCAACATTATGCAACAAATTATGTCAAATGGGACTTGTATTGAACCTGTAATATCACTTTAAGAGTGAATACTAGTATCTTGACAAGCTGTTATACATCTAATGAGGTTTGTCTGAGAGTATGTCAACACAATCAAAGAAGTTCAGAAAATTATTATTATCATTACACTTTGCTACTTAATTGATAGTATAGTATAGGATACCAAGGATACCAAAACAATATCTTTTCTAGGGTTTGTGTTGTGTCCAAGATGATGGTGGGCTCACAAATTCAGATGCTAATACTGTAAGCATGGCATCTTATTTTAAAAGCCAGATTATCCTTGCAGACTAGTGGAGCGAACTTAACATGACCTCCACCTCCCCCAGCAGCGTGCACCCCATCACTCCCCAGCCATGCATGTGCAAAGGGAATGGTCTTAAGACGAGTCCCCATATATAATGCATAACTGTGTTGGGCCATATTTATGGAGCATTTACGAGTATGCAAGCACAGAGCAGAAATGTAGCTCTAGTTGTACAAACATGGTTTGCAAAGAATCAAATTAAGCTGGGAGGGGGGAAATTTATGTGCGCACACTTAAATTTGTGTCATGAATATCCATTTAAAAAAAATATAAATAAGAAACAGCAACAAGAAGTCTGTCTTTGCAGATAGCTAGGTTTCAGAAGCAAATTGATCAGTGCAAGAAAAAGCCATATACCCAAGCAAGAGCTCTGGGATAAAATTAAACATGCTTTCCATCATGTTCCAAAAACATTTGTGCATTTTAAATTTACATGTATGAAATGTCTAGTTTCATGACAGTGAAATTCCCATACTTGTTAAAAAAATAAATGTGGGTAGGTTAACATGAAAGACGAGAGATTTTGCTGTTGCCAATGGTTACCTATACTAGGACAAACACATGCATATTGGGTTATTCACTCTATTAGTTTCTAGGCAACATGTTTCTGGACTGCATTTCAACCTGTCACACTAATGTTCTCAAAGCAGACAACAAACAAATACACATAGTGCTTCTCTGTCAAGGGTTAATAAAAACAGCATTAGCTGCTTTGGGTATTTAAACAGTATTTTATGAACATGAAGTAGAACTATATATATAATTAGTCTATTTCATGTTGATATAGGAGTTTACATTTACTTAAGCTAAAGCATGTTATATTTAAAGGGGACCTATTATGCTGTTTTTCAGTGTTAATTTCTAGTAGAACGAAAAAGAAAAAAAAGATTTTCACATATTTTACATTGTTGCAGCACCTCTCTGGTCTGTCAGTAATGCTCTGGGCTGTGTTTCTCAATGTGCACTGATCAGTTGGCTGGACCAGTGTGTTGTGATTGGTCAACCACTTCGAGCATATTTCGAAATGTCACACCCCTTAGTTTCAACACACTACTATAGTCGCGGTAATACTAGACTTTGACCACACAAAATTTCTATGGACATTGTAACGGTCAGTCGTGATATGACTACACTCTGCAACGTCTATTTATAAACATGGATTCATGTTACATTCAAAATGTAAATATATAAAAATATCTACTCCACTTTTAATTCAGCCAAGAGGTCACGCCGTGAAGTATCAATCATCTACTGGTCACAAGTGTTCTTCACGTGATGTGAATTCACAGGTCAGAGTTCACCAAACTTGAACTTTGGAATGCAGGCAAATGCAAAACTTTTTGCACGAGCTTGCGCATTTGCATGCATATGAATAGAAGTCAATAGAATGAAAAAGTGTAGTGTAACACAACTCAACCAGGTATCGCCCCCTTTTTGCGTATGCATTGAGCGGCAATTATTTAAATGAGGAATGTGTACGTTCCCAGGAAAAAAAACTCAAACTACAACTGAGGTGTTTCAGGGAGTTCAGAAACAGTGCTTACTGATGTAGAGAATAACTTCCTTTCATGTTCAAACAGCAACGTTACAAAAAGGTAATTACTTGTTAGCAGATGCCATTTGGTTTGATCATAGTCTGATGCAGTGAAATTCAGATATTTTAAGACTGTCCAAATACTTATGGGGCCACTGTAGCCACACTGGAGGACACATATCCCAGACTCTCAGAAGAAATAGACGATTGAGGAGAAGGATGGCTGGTTTACTGTTGCTAAAATTCTTCACATGACTCCCTCATGGTACGGCTAATCCAGGTCTTGACATCTTCGAAATCCCAGCTTCCCTGCTGGAGAGAGACACTACAGAGTCAATCACTTAATCACGGGAAATCCACAGGAACTCTCAAATATGTATTTACTAACATTGTCTAATCCCTTTAATGATCAGTTAACCCTTGTCCTGCAGCTGCTGGGCTGTGCGGCTTTGTGGAAAAGTTTGGTGATCTTTGCTTGGCCTGAACTGTTCTTTATTCACGAACATTCTCATATTCTCATCGGCTCAGTGCAGACAAACATAATTAGTCATATTGAAAAAATAGAACATGAAGCGATGTATGTTATTTGGGAAAGCACAGGGCCTGTTTAAATTTTATCATTCATAATGGTTCAACACGGCTCAACATTATTTTGGTTTTTACTCGCCCAGCCTAAATGTGCTTTACAAAAAAAAAAAAAAAAAATGAAATTTTCTTTTTAGCAACACTTTTTATACATAAATGAATACATAAATAATTTATTTTTAGTTATTAGAATTTTAGTTATTATTTATTTTTAGTATACATACTGCTGAACATGTTGATAGTTTTGCAATTATTATACTAATTTGATTGGACAAACAAGACTCTGAATGCACTATACTGTGTGTTAACAGGGGTTTATGAATCAAGATTTTTGATTAATTACATATTTTATATTTAAGCATTCCCCCTTCATTCCCTGTTTATTTCATAAAGAAACCAATTCCACAGACCTGACACTTCATGCTGTTAAAATTAGCCTGGGCTTTCAATTTAAACATTTTGACAAAATATTAAAGCTCAAATTCTAACAAATTAAAGCTAAAATGAGTTAGTTATCATTGCCTTTGGGAAATAATTCTCTCCTTTGTCTTCAGGGAATGTGCAGGTGCTAACATGCATGCCTAATTGACTAGATAAAGCAATTAATTATGGAGGAGATGAATGATCTCACTTTCTCTGGTCTGCTCCTGCTTAAACCTCTAAATGGCGATGAAATTCCAGATGAAAAACCTCTAGTGCATTAATTTTTCTTTTATATTCTTCCAATGAAAATTCTAGACTCAAATGCTTTGCAGTGAAAAGTCGCATATCTGTCCATTTAAACTGGTCATTGGTCTGACGTCTCTCTCTGATAGCACACCGTAACCTTCATACTACTCTACGCTATCAGCAACAAAATACTCTAACCCGACCTTCCTTTCAGAGATGGTTGCTATGAAACACACTTTTTCCCGTAGAATTCATTTACACAGCACACAAATGTGTGGACAATTAACCCCTTTTGTTTTCATAATAAATTTGTATATTTAATGGGAGCTCATCCACGTGTGCTCCACAAGCTCGAAGAACACAAAGCAGCCACATTGTGCAAAGCGCAACGCCCCATCCACTGCAATCATGCCCTGCTACCTGATTTCAGCACAGAGCCAGAGAAGGAGGATAAATTACCCCTAGCACAGCACAGAGCCTTAATTATAGCCTTGCAGACAAGAGAAAGGCTCATTGATGTGTAGATGAGGATGGACTATGCATGTTGCACTGAAAGAACCCATGTTTTGGTGATTCTCTATCAAAAGAACAGCTGGGTTGCCATTTTCTCTCAAATTAGATTTCACCAAAGCAATGCAATGTGAAACTAAGAGATGCGATTTCAAAAGTTATTTTTCTTGTTTGTTGAGTCATAAGAGCAACAGGAAAAGTCGATCTTGAATTATGTTAGTTGGCAAAAACGCGAAAGGAAGCAAACATCCCAATCATCTGCGCTAGGTTCAAAGGTTGAATTGAAATGCTCTTAAATGAGACCAATTTTCAGCTCAACCTTTTCAGACCCAGCAGCAGAATAATGTTCACAGAAAGATCCAGCTCTTGCATGCAACAACGTGAATTAATAATTTTGTACATTCAAACGACATAAGCGGTATTTTAAAAAAAGAAACAAAGAAGTAATAGCATGTGGAGGCGTGTTTAGGTTAGTTGATGCAGTTATAAAGTGAGGGAATGCTGGGTGAAAGGTGTTACCTGTGTCCAGAGATGTGGCGCTGTAGTGTAGGTCCTGGTGATGGCGGTCCAGCCTCTGTGTTTGTTTTCAGAGCACTTTTAAAAAAGATTGTGTGGTGAAACATTGAGGTTATTGATACCCCAGCATGCCTCCGAGAGAAAAAGGCTCCACCCAATAGTGAACCCTGTGACCTGAGGGTGACGAAAAGAAAGAGACCCCCACCCATCCCATCTCCCTCACACACACACACACACACACACACACACATTGACTTATTTGTTTTTCCTCTGTTCCTGAGTGAAGGATTGTATCTTACTTGTATGACAGCATTTTACCTTTGTTGAATTTTTTATCACAAATAATGATTAATAACTTGTCTGGCTGAACAATAATTCTCAAATAGACATTATTCAGCACGGTAAACAAATACAAGACTGGATGAATGGCATTAAAGGATTTAACTAGCAAGCAAACAAACCATCTAAAATCATTAAATAACTTCAGCAGCTCAAGTCATGCTAGCAAGACTAATGAGCATCTATGATATGAACTGGTACATACTTCCAGAAGAATGTTTTCAAGTGATTATACATGTTAGCAAAACTTTAGACAATCTGACAGATGGGAATAAAGAAATCTGCAATTCTCTCATGTCTCAGCGCCACTCTCGCCCTAGATCTTTTCACATTTCTGATTAGCAGACACATTTTATCACTCTGCAGACAACTCAATTTTCATTTTGGGAGGGGAGACGGAAAGGGTGACAGCCCAGGGCCTTTAAGGCGGCTCGGGGACCCCAGCGAGCCCAGCGCTGAAGCTGATAATTAGACTTCCCTGAACCACAGGTCAAAGAGACAGAATTATTTGGCCTGTGTAGACAGCAATTTCCTCAAGCCACACGAGATGAGATATCACAAGCTGTTATACATGTGCACCAGGAAGCCTCAAGTGTGGGGTCAGAGTCAATCCTATTCCCTACAGAAATTCGTATATTGAAAGGGCAGCTAACTAGGGACCATGATCATCTAATTTGACTTCTTTCAGGGGACCATGTTCCTCAGCCATCAATTTCAAGGACTGGTGTGCAGCACTTACATACCTTGATAATAATAGGGAGGGTTTTTTTTTGTCTGGAGGAGAGAGCTCTTCATCTGGGTTGGTGGTCATGTCGATTAAATGTATCAAAAGTGACAGAATATAATGAAAAGGTTGCTGTCCCTGGTGTAAGCTCTATCTCTATCACTATCAGAAAAAAAAAAGAGAGAGAGAGAGAACCTTTTCAGAGGTGTGTAGGAGTGTGGGATCAGGAATGCATTTCACCTCCTCGGAAAGTCTTAGGATCTTAGGTGCATTTGAGACGAACATTCGTACGCTTGGGTTAAAACTCCTATCAAACATTGTTTTACAAAATGTCTGGCATTCCACCCTCCTCTCTAACTGTGAATTCAGAAGACACATTGAACTACTATTTACATATTCCAGTGCCTACACTCTTAAAAATAAAGGTTCCAAAAGGGTGTTTTGCAGTGATGCCATAGAAAAACAATTTTGGGTTCCCTAAAGAACAGTGAACATGCCTTAAAGGAACCATTTTAGTGTGAAGAACATTTTAAGGTAACACTTTATTTTGATAAATAAATCAAAAAAGTGTTTTAGTTTTGATAACTAAATCCACTTTAGACATTCTACTAAGGTAACCCTGCAACTACATGTTGACCACCAGTCATTAGAGTATTAGTAGACTGTCTGCTTAATATCTGCTAATCCTTTATTTTGATGGTGCCCCAACAGACATTCTACTGACTATAAGTAACTTTGCAAGTATGTCGGCTTACCTAACACTCTAATACTCTAATGAGAGTTGACATGCAGTTGCAAAGTTACTGGTTACACTTCATTTTACAGTACATGTACTTACAGTACCAGAAAGTACTGGTAATAACTACATGGGTTTAAGGGATTCACCCAAAAATGAAAATTATCCCATGATTTACTCACCTTCAAGCCATTCTAGGTGTATATGATATCTTCTTTGAGGCGAACACAGTCAGCATAAGCTTAGATGCCTCTCGCGGTTTAAACAAATAGGGCTGGGCTCAAGCTCCTCTTGTCTTATATTGAAATCCTCCGATATTTCTCTTTAGAAATTCTCATTTTAGACTTCTAATTTGTGACTGGTGTTTTGTTTTGTTCTATCCTCTGAGCTTCCGTGTTTGTCAATGCGTCATGCGTCAGGTCAGAGATTACTCTTTTGGTGCAAGTCGATTCATATAGGCTGCCTGCTGGAAGCTAGTTATCTTAGTTTATAAAGATTTAAATATGGATATTTTTCTTACAAAAACCCATGGCTTTGCTTCAGAAGGCCTTTATTAACACCCTGGAGCTGTGTGGATATCTTTTATGATTGATGGATGCACTTTTTTGGACTTCAAAGTAAGGAGCTCCATTCACTACCATTATAAAGCGTGGAAGAACTTTGAAAGAAGATAGTCATATACACCTAAGATGGCTTGAATGTGAGTAAATCATGGAATAATTTTCATTTTTGGGTGAACTATCCCTTTAAGGTCAGGTTTAGGGATAGGTTCAGGGTTAGTACCTAGTTATAACCCAGTTATTGTAATTGCTATAATAAGTACATAGTATGTACATGCACATGTAAACATGTAAAATAAAGTGCTACAAAGTTACTTATAGTTAGGCCCTGTTTACATCTGGTATTAAGATGTGTTTTGGTCGATGGGATCACAAGTGGACAATGCTAAATAAAGGTGTAAATGCAGTCTAAAATGTTTTGAGCTTGTCCACTTTCAACCACTTCTAGAGGTAGTCGAAAATGCAGTTGGCCAGATTGCTTTCAAATGTGGTCTAATGTGTTCTCTCACCAGATTTCTAACAAGCACTCACCGCATTTGGCATGGTCTTGCGGCTATCAGAGCAGAAACTAAAGCTGCTGCTCTCCATATGTTTTTCTGCTGTCTCTGGTCGGGTTCATATGTAAATTGAGTGAGCTTATGCTGCGTTCACGCCACCTCGTATTTACCGAAATCTTGAGATGACAACATGTGACGTTATATTCTGAGCTGTTCACATCCTTTGACTGGGAATTATGCGTTTCTATGGCACCACTATCAACGCCTAAATGAATCTACAGTGGTCAGGTGGTACAGCGGCCACGTGGTACATGTGGGAGCTTTCAGAAAACTCCTAGCTTATAAGCTGTAATTACGAGCTCTATGAGGACGTGAACACTTTCTACGAGCCACTTTCTATGTAGTTACTGGAATTACGATATGGCGTGAACGCACCTTTACTTCGTCCATTAGATCGAAAGATCTGAAAAAGCCCATATATTTACACGCCCATAGACCCTCCCCTTGAAGAAATCAGGACAGAAGTGGTGGAAAGTGGACAAAAGAGACCAGGTGGACGGGAATGTGTCTTCCTTGTCCACTTGTGATCCGATCGACCAAAACGCATCTTAATAACAGGTGTAAACAGGGCCTAGGTAAAATGTCTAAAGGAGACTATTGAACTAAAGTCTAACCTATTTTAATAATCTAAAGAACCTTTTCCCACTATAAAGACATTTTTGTGCAGTGGCAAGGTTCCATGATGTTAAAGGTTTAATGGAACCATAGATGCCTGCCAATAAAGCACCAATGTGCTACATTTCATATGGAGTGTGATAGTCTCATGCCTGTTTCACAAAGTATAACAATGAACAGTTGAGTTGAAAGGAGAGAAAGTTGTGGCAGATTCTTCTTTACTGAAATGCTGTTTTTTTGTGAGACAGAGGCTGTTGCAGTGGCTGGGAAGGAAAACACAGGGACAGCTGTATAATTATACTATTTTTACTGTCGGGAGCTCGGTATGTGAGAGGAGAATTAGCATCACACCTGTGCATAATTGGCTAAATTAGCTTGCATAATGCAAACTCTGAGAAGCATTGGACACTGGGGGAGGAAGCGCTGTGTCGAAAATTGAGGGAGTTGTTTGGACTCCCTCTGGAATTTAGTGAAGGGAGGAAAAGCATGGCCTGTAATCTTATATCTTAAGTCAAAAAAGCATTCAAGGACCCCCTTCGCAAGTGTTGTCAAACAATAGGCATGTCAAGACCTTGATTTGGGTCTCCTGGATCTGCTCAGGCAGGAGAAACAGACATGCAGCCCAGCACTTATTTGTTTTTATCCACTCCAGTGAATCCATGAATAAGTTGTGACTGCCAGCCAGGGCAACACAGGTTAGTTTACAGGTGCATCCAGTGACTCAATGTCCATTTCATGGGGGAAGAATATGTGTGCACTTGATGGAGAGGTAGAGAAATCTCTATTCCCTCCAGGGCACCAGATGTATTAATCAGTTCTTATTACAGAGGGCACTGAGTTAGTAGATTCACCGTACAAAACAAATGAAATGTTTTCCATTTTTATACACAAAACGACATCCTGACATAACACTGTATAGCAGCAGTTAGTGGTTATATTTGCTCAAAATTCCTCATATGTATAACTGTAAACTGTAATATTTCAAAATACTTTATAGCAAAATCTAAAAAATAATTGTCAAAATATAGATTTTGTAGAAAGAAGTAGGTAAACATAGTAGACGAATGCAAAAGTAGATATTGTTCATTAAAATTCATTATTAATTGCTCCTTGTTACAAAATAATATAATATAAATATCCAAAACATATAAGGATACTATTAAAAACGGAAGAGCTTGTGCACAATTGATATTTAACATTTTGATATTTTACCGAAAAGATTGTTCTCTAAACTATGCCTTGTTCTAGTGTGGATGTGTCAAAATATTGGACAAATATCATAAGCTGATCTTCTAAGATTCATGTCAGATTTAGAACAGGAAGCCAGTTTTCAAGAAGACAGCACTTTGAACTGTTTTGATCTACTACCACCTACTGGTTAGTGATACTGATGAAGAATAAACTAGGCACATTTTCTTTGGTTTAACCCTTTAAAGAAAAGCAGGCGCCGTGTGAAACCATCAGTTCTTTTCTCACCTCTCAAGTGCATTAGAGTTTGAAGTTAGGATTTCTCCATCTTGTGAAGTTTAGACTGTTGTTTAGAGCAGGGGGAAGGCAGTGCACAGGAGGTGATACTGTAACCATTAGTTTATCTCCAAAGTTGTTATTGAAAGTTACAAGTTGCAGAGTGAGAAACAGAATTTTAAAAAAATCTAAAATAATTTTATACAGAAAAATCAGGTGGTTTTTCACAGCAACCACTAGGTCAAAAGCAGTGGTTATGTATACCTTGTACTGTAAATATCAAAATCGCATGGCCAAAATTGTCATAAAAAGCTTACAGTAGTGACTTGATAAGCCCAGTGGCCTTCTCACATATATTTGTTAATTATATATAGAGTACATGTGTTTGTTTGTTTTTTTTCAAACCATTCTGTATGCCTTAAAATACTTAAGTGGAACTCTCTTGGAACTGAACATTCAAGTATTTAAGCCAGTTAGTGCACAAAAATCAATGTACACTAAGCACAATGTAATGCTTTGCACCAAATTAACCAAAAACATTCAGAGCCACTTTATGCAGTCGTCTCTAGAGTCAACTTTACCTTGCAAAGGTGGCACAAAAGCTGCATCTGAACCAGCATATTACACACAAAAAAGGTGCATTTAAATGCTGCACAGAGGGAGAATAACTGCATTGACATGGGAATTACAATCGCAGAAATAATGATGAAACATTAATGCAATAAATAGTGAAATTATGAATATAAACAAAATTAATGAAAATTTGAAATTATAAATAAAAATAGATATATATTTAAATAATTACTCTGTCAAATAAAACAATAACAAATGTCATGGTGAGTGCAAAGTTTTAGGCAGTGCTAATGTTGCGTTTTTCATGTATACATAACATCATGGCCCGGTTTCACAGACAGGGCTAGGCCTTAGCTCAATTAGGACATTCAAGTTGCTTTTATAAAGATGCCTTAGAAAAAAATCATTACTGGTGTGCATCTTGAGACAAAACAATGGCACTGGGATGTTTTAAGATATGTCAGTGCAAGTTGTTTTCAGTTAAAACAGCTTAAACATAAACGCTTGTGGTTGCTGTGATCTAGGACTATGAAAATATGGCAAAATACAGAACGTTTTAAATAATTAATCTGAAATAGCCAACATAACGACACAATGTAAAACTGCCACGTACTGTCCACTCTACTCTACAAAATAAAACTTCATAAACTTCTTCTGTGCTTACTTTTATTTTGTAGAATAATCGGAAGTTTCGTAGTCCGTGACTAACGTGACGTTTCCGCAGCGTCCTTGTCCACAGCCCCTCCCACAGGAAAATCTCTGTTTTGATTTGAATTCAACCAACCAAATGCAAGCAGAGGCGGATTTTCACGGGCAGGGGGAATTTTAAAATTTTCATCCTGCTATTTACATTCTTACACACATACAAATTACTATAATATAATTTTATTAAAAACCCGACTACCTAGGAGTTTGTGTTTTAACTTAAGGAGTGAAAAGACTAGATGCAGCTCGTAAAAAGTGAGTCTAATGGCAGTTACTGAACTAGCCAAGCCAGCAGCAACAGAACGCTAAGCTCTTTAAATCGCCATTTTAAAGTTTCGCACAGTTTTACTATATGGACGCTGCCTAATACACAATAATGAAAGCGATGAAAGAGGAGAGTGCTGAAATTAAAGAGACTAACGACGACAAAGACCTCAGTAAGTTGCTTTTCTTAAAGTTCACGTGGCAACGAGTTGCTTCGTCATGATAATAACAACAATCAGATGAGATGAGTTTTTTTTTTTTTTTTTTTTTTTTTTTTACAATCTCGTGAACTGAATTTAGTGTCTGTCATTTAGTTTGTAGTCTTTGTAAGAGGTGCGACAACATTCCAGAGAAGTATGGAGAGAAGATCACCCTTCAACAGCACAACCTGACCGTGCACTATTTCTGTCTGGTGAGGATGAGAAATCGCTAACTTCATTTAGTATTCAGACAGTTGTCTGAGTAAAGTATATACTGACAGCTACTGATTAAAGACCTGCAGTTCTTATTGCAACCATTGCCATTGACGTCTGTTACCTTTTTCAGACGTTAGTGATTGTAACGTTATTTGTTCAAAACATTTTATTTCAGTGTCCATTTAGACTTAAATAATATCAATTTATTTTTCCACAAACTATAGCTTTATTTCTTACTGTTAAAAAAAACTTTAATTTTACTCCTACCACTACATTAGTTTGATTATCTAAATCTACTATATACTTGGTTATTTCCACATGTTCTGTCAGCCATGAATCTCTTATGGTAATGCAGAAAATCACACATTGCATATTGTATTTAATTTTATTTTCAAACATGAAAGTTGTTAACTTCTAAATATAGTTAACAGCTTTATTTTGTATGTACATGAAAAAGTGACAGTTATTCCTCGATTTTAATTTTACAGCTGATGTCCAGTGGAATTTGTCAGAGAGGGGAGGAGGATGAAGACGTTCATGGTTTTCTCATCGATGACATAAAAAAGGAGATCCGCAGATCTTCAAGGCTGGTAAATATCATTTGACTGTCAACATCATGTTTCATTTAACGCTACAGAGATGTATCTGAGCCTGTATCACTGTTTGACTTGCAGAGGTGCACGCACTGCAAAAAGGTTGGTGCTTCGGTGGGATGCTCCATCAAAAGCTGTCGGCAAATGGTCCACATGCCTTGTGGATTAGAGCAGGGGTTTATTTTCCAGTTTACCGGCTTGTTTCCGTAAGTATCTCTTGTGATATGCAAAATTTCTCAAGTTCAATTCCAGTCTCTTTTGCTTAGCAGCCATAGAGTGGTGCAGGGATGACGTATTTTTGTAGGCCAACCCAGAAGTTGGCATCACACTGGTTCCTTCGACAAAAACCCACTAGGATTTTTCCATTTGCTTTTGGATTATTGCAGAAAATAAGCTCAGTGACTTAACAAAAGCTTGTGATACATACACATTTTGTTTATTGTGAAAATCTTCACAAATGAGCGTATCTTTCGAAGCAATACATTCGGTAGAAGTCAAAAGCTAAATGTAGGCTATAAACGAACTACAACACGATTGCATGGCTTCTTCTTTACTATCACTAAGCTTCCGACAAGTCTTTAAGAACATTTTCCTTTAAGGTTCAAAGTAATAGTTTGCAAGGGCACGATTTAAACACAACAAGTAGAACTGATTAGATGAGTTAATTTCCCCGACAACCTCTGTAGTCCCATTTTAGTTTTTTGGAAACACCTTTTTTTTTTTTTTTCAAGATTAGTAAAAGCTTTGCAAAAAATCACAAGATTTGAGCTTGTTCACCACAGACCTTATTTCAGGCATGTAACCAAAAACCCATTAACTTCGGGACAATGAAACTGGTAGTGCTAAAATGCTAACTCGGTTCCAGGTTTTGGTCTAAATGTCATCCCTGTACCGCTGTATTACTCTAGTCTTCAGTGTCACATGATCCTTCAGAAATCATTCTAATATGCTGATTTAGTGATCAGAAACCATTTCTTGTTGCAAAGGGCTGTGCTGTTTAATATTGTAGGACCTGTGATGCATATCTTAATGACCCCAAACTTTTCAGTGGTAGTGTAGTTTCTTTTAAATTTCTGGTAATTTAATTAATCAGGCTTCTCATCTTTGGTATTGATGATGATGACAATCATTTGCAGGTCTTTCTGTAAAAAACATGCACCTAGTCAGTCCTGCGTTTCCAGCCCCAGTCTGCCCCTCTCCTGCTCCGTCTGTCTGGAGCCCATTGAACCCATCCTCTCCTACAACGTCCTCAAGTGTCCTGCGTGTCATGGAAGCTGGTTTCACAGAGATTGTGTACAGGTAATTGCACCACAAATTCAAAAATATTAAAAGATGAATATTTGGAATTAGAAGTTTGAATTTGGTTCTCAACTTTTATGTTCCAGCATTATGCACACAGTGCTGCCATGTTTTTCCTCAAATGCACACTCTGCAATAACAAAGACCAGTTTCAGCAGGAAATGCTCAGAATGGGAATATATATACCAGAGCGGTAAATAGAATTTATTTTCCTTCTGATATTGATTCTAGTGATAGTTAACATATTCTCAAGGCTTTCACCGTGTCTACACCGGACACGAGCAGCGCAACCTGACAAAAGACAATAGAACCCTTTATAATCAGTGATGTTGTGTACACGACATGACAAATCCCTTTCAGTAAACTGATGCCTTGTTCTAGTTATAACGTACTTCAAGCACTCGTGATACTTCTCATAGGAAGGACAAATGGATTTGCAATGGTCGCTTTGTCACTTCCAGTGTAGACAGCTTCTAGCTGTTGTGACTCGTCAACACTCGCACCCGGTGTAGACACAGTGTTTGACTGCCAGCAGATGTAAAACATTTTTTTTATTTTATTTTTTTTATATATATATATATATATATTTTGTTGCACTCATTTTATCATCACAAGACAATGACTACAAATATCTATTTATTTTCCATTACTATTTGTTAATATATTGTATATTTTTTCAGGGATGCATCATGGGAACTAGAAGAAAATGCATATGGAGAGTTACTGCAAGTGTACCAGCACTGTGATGCTGTAAAGTGTCGTAGTCACAAAGGTCGTAAACACAGCTCACAGTCAGGGTAATCTGAGCATTTTATTCAGTCATTCTAAAACAGTGAAATGGATTGTTGGGTTGTTTTTCCAAAATGATTCTAACTATCATTAAAATTAGACACCTTTGCTTCACAGGCTTTTTGAAATTGTTCGTTGCAAGTTGTGTGGATCCAGGGGAACTCATAGGAAGTGCTCCAATCTTAGGCTTTACGAAACCGACTGGATTTGTGCTGACTGCAAAACTGCTGTTGAGGAAAATAGTAAGCTCTCTGAGCTATTGTTTAATATCTGCTTATTTTGTAGAATTATTCCAAAGTTACATACTTGGATGTGAAATATTTTTCCACCTTTTGTAAACTCTGCCTTTTATTATATGTTTGTTTGTTTTTTGGCAGAGTCAGTGCAATTGCCAAACCATGTTGAATCACCACTGGCTATAAGGCAAGAGAGGAAGAGGCTGTTTAGAAGCATTTCTGACCTTCACTCTTCACTCATCACTAAAAGGTACTTGCCTAATCAATAGAATCTGGTGTGAATAAGAAATATTCTGGGTTGTCTATAAGTTTAAAGGATTGGTTCACTTCTGAGTGAAAATTCTGTCCATTATACTAACGAGGACTGGCAAGTTCATGTCTCTGGACCATTATACCAGAGGTTGTGTGCTGTTGATTATTACAGAAATAGTTTCAGGCTCATTCCACAGTTTGTCATTGTACAGTGATTGTAAAGTGACCTTGAGTTTTTGGAAGGACTCGGTGTAAATAAAAATATTATTATTATTTTTTTATAATAATTATTATTTTAGGCATAATATCATGTATTATAATTATAGTTATTATTATTGTTCCTTTAGATTACTGAATTCAGTTTATTCACCACCATCAATAAAACACCTCAACCCAATATCCATGAATTTTGTGGGGTTGCAGCAGAATCTAATACACACACTGAAGCTGATCAGTTGAATCATGATTTTTGCTGTATTTTGGTCACCTGTACTGAAAATGTGAAATATTTTGAGGTGTAGTAGTAGCAGCAGCAGCAGCTCTCTCCTTGTTTTCTAGGCAGTGTGTGCCAGCCACTTCTCCAGAGGTCTTAATGGATCTGGCCTGTCAGATATCACCGCAGCAGTCTACTGAGGTGCTAGTGGGAGATGATGGGGTGATGGAAGCAGCTCTGCAGGTTCTGCGGCAAAGTGACTTTAATCCCTGCTGCACACTTTCTGTGAAATTCTCCAAAGACAAACTGAACAACAACACTAGGAATCAGCGTTGCTTTCTCAGACGTCTTGTTTCGAAACTGCAGATGTCAGAAATCTTTGAGGGACCTGATGGAGCTAAAAACCTGGCTCTGAACTCAAAAGGTAGGACAGATTCTTTCATTTAAGTTAGTTTTCATTTTTCCTTTTTTTGAGAAGTTACCATTCCTGATTAATACAGTGCCTGACAACTTAGGTGAAGCTCAAAACTAATAATTGTTGTGTGTGAACAGCTCTGAGGGATGATCTCTACTTTGAAGTCGGCAGTCTGTTGGCCCTCTCTTTGATTCACGGAGGTCCTCCTGTGGGCTTCTTCTCTCCAGCACTCTACCATAGTCTGTTCAACTTCCCCACAAACTACAGGCCTACTTTACAAGACCTTGGAGACACTGCTTTTGCTCACAAAATCAGACAGGTGAGTTTTATTGTTCTTAGGTTGTGCTTCAAAACTGCTGTTGCATTGAGACCCACGATTACAATGAACCGAACGTTTGCTGTACAACTGCTTAACTCTGAATGCGCTTTTAGATTGCCGAAGCAAAGTCAATGAAGGAGCTGAGAAATGCAATGCAGTCAGCGTCACAATACTTGGAAGCAGCAGGCTGCTGGAGAAAGATTAGCAAACTCTCAGAGAAGGACATGTTGGTGGAGGATGTACTAAATTTCTACCTGATCATCAGATTACAGCTACCTCTGCAGAGGTTGGTACCCTAAACTGCCTGTGCTCTGTGTTATTAGATATACCTTAAGATTTATAAAACAATTATACATTGTTATTATATAATTAATTGAACATTCAGTACTATTCAAAAGTAGGGGGCAGTAAGTGTTTTTGTTTTATATATATATTATATATTATAAAGAAATCACTTTTTTTTTTAGTATGGATGCAATAGATTTAATGAAAGTAACAGCTAAAAACATTTAAAAAGATTTCTATTTGAAATAAATGCTTTCAATTCATCTTAGGATCTTGAAAAAAGTCCATTTACATTTATGAATTTAGCAGATGCTTTTATACAAAGTCACTTAAAATAGAGCAGCATCAGCAATTTATCACAGAGCCAACAATATTCACAGTATAGACCTTATGTAGCCCCGCCCTTTTTCAGCGCTGCGGTCGTTGTGTTCTGTCTTCTGGTTTGTATTTCCACAGCAATACAATTTTGATTTTGGGTGAACTATCCCTTTAACTCTACAATAAGTCTATTTCACCAGCTAATTACTCTTCGACAGCGATGCCATAAAAATACAGAGGCTTGTTTCTCTGGTGCATAAGATATATACAATGCCACATTTATTAGAAATCTAGGTTAGGAAACTAGAGCAAAGGATAGCAAATCATGGAAGAGAAAGAAGATTATTTCCCCCTTTTTCTTTTTTTTTTTTTGTGTGCAAGTGCATTGGTTTAGTATCACTGTTTCCACGGATATATTAAGCAGCAAGACTGTATTCATCATTAATAATAACAAATGTTTCCCAAATCAGCATTTTAGAATGATTTCTGAAGGATCATGTGACACTGAAGACTGAAGTAATGGCTGCTGAAAATTCAGCTTTGCCATCAGAGGAATAAATTACATTTTAAAGTCTATTAAAACAGAAAACAGTTGTTTTAAATTGTACAAATATTTCACAATATTACTGTTTTATTGTATTTTTAATCAAATAAATGCAGCCTTTGTGAGCATAAATGACTTTTTAGTGTAGCGTATATACTTGTTTTACAATACCTAATTTTTCCACACAAAGTAAATGCTAATTTATTTGCTTGTTCACATTGCCTTTCTCAGATTTCGTGAAGGTTTGAGGACACTAGGACTGTTTGAGCAGGTTCAGATGTGCACAGAGGCTTTCTTTTCAGTTTTCTGTGGGCCTTTGGAGAGGCTAACGGCTGAATCTGTCATGGAGCTCTTTACTCCCCGGTTTTCAGAGGAAAAAGAGCAACAAGCTGTAGAAAACAAAACAATAAACTATTGGAAACAGTATTTGCATGAGTGTGACGGTATGTTTGCTACAGAATTTGTATTGTGTGTTGGTAGAATTTATATTCTTATGCAAATCATAAATTATATGGTAATAGAATGTAGGTTTGTCAAAACTACCGACTTCAGTACCAAGTCGGTACTGAAATTTTGAAAATTTGACGAGATGAGCATTTCCCCCTAGCATTTTGAGCGCTGTTGAGCAGGCTGAAGCGTTGATCATTGTAGCCAATCACAGACATATCTGATGAGCGTGTGAACACAGTGGCCAATCAGAGGTGTTCAAGAATCCGCTCAAAATGCTAGGGGGAAATGCTGGTATTGTCACATTTTTAAAATGTCAGTACCGACTTGGTACCGAAGTTGGTAATTTTGACAACCCTAATAGAATGACATTAAGCTGTGTTATTTGCATGATCTTAACTCTTGCCTTGTTTTCCAGAGGGTCGGTGTGCAGCGTCTCTTGAGGACATCCTAACATTCATCACTGCTACTGATTTGGTTCCGTCTATTGGATTCAAACCCACCCCGTCTATTTCATTCTTCAGCTCACCAGACCCCTCATGTGCCTTTCCTCAGAGCAACTGTGATGCTAATCATCTCATTCTGCCTATACTACCCTCTTATGAGCTCTTCAAGAAACACTTTGATTACACCATATGTCAATTCTCAGTTATGCAGGACATTTAAACTGGATGTTTCAGGAGATTCACGGTATACATTTACCTAATGATCTACAATGGTGCTAAAAGTCTATTTATTGGGGTTAATGAGTATTTTTATAAATGGTATTTTTTTAACCTAACTTACTTTAGCATTAATTGATCATAGGTTGCTCCTAATTTTATTTATCTGTAGTCTGATAAACCAAGGTGTTGCTAACTCTTCACAGTTATGTAGCAGTACATTGGAATCCCTCAACAGAGAAGAGATAATTTGACAGCTTTGTTTTAAGCCGTTCAACACTATTGGGGCATGAACTACAAATTAATACATTCTACAGAATCTTAGAAGTGATAAGATTATCTGTTCTTTGTGTTTTCAAAAAAAAAAAAAAAAAAAAAGGTATGTTTTTGTAAATGTAGGCTTAGGGAGTTCTGGAAAGCTGATCAAGTGCATGTAAATGTTAAGCTCATTATAAATGGTGTAGCATCTGATTTTACCAGCCACACACTTCAGAAGTGCGCTGGTTTTAGCTAGTAGCATTACCAAAGTTTATACTCTTAAGTAGTTAAATGTTTTGTGTTCTGTCGAACAGCATGGTTATTTAGCAGTGCTTTTTTTTTTCCTCATACAAGATTGTTGTAATTTCCTGGTAGCCACAAGATGGTGCAATTGCAAGTTTTTTGCCACACAATAGGCACGAGCTCCCCCTACATATCAATCAGTAGTTAATGAGTCAATCTCACTGTTTGTACCAGAGAGCCGTGTTAGAATCATACAAAATTGACAGGTATGCGTTTGTATTTGAATAGTGCTTTAATTCTCCCGATGTAGTTTGAAAGTGCATGATAGCTTGCCAGCTCTATATCATAACTTATTAAACTTTTTTTACTTATGTTACCCTCAGTGTTTTTCACATTGTCTTTATTAAATAATTGAGGATGGAATATTTTTAATGAACAATGTCTTTTTCAACCAGTCTTTAAGACGTCACATTTCAAAATATGCATGTTCCAAAAATGCATATTCCTGATAACTTGCGCCATTGATCATCTGTCAGCGTGCGCGTTCTTGCACACAGCGGTTCGCCGGTTGCCACGTCACCCTCGCAGTCGTCACTGCATAAACAGTAAAGATGGCGGCCTCCGTCCGGGAAAAACAGACAGGTCTGTTCTTAAGTCTGAATTTATACTGAAACACTCAGTACTGTTATATTATTGCTATTAATGATTTTCACGCATTTTTAAAATCTTATTTATTTAAAATACATAATATAGTGCCCAATACATAACAGCTGAAATTTTACAGTCCTGTCAGTGTAGCTGTGGATGCTAACCGTGATGTTCATCTAGCAGCTGGTTAACATCAGATGAATGGACGATTAACCGGCATGACTAGTTAAAGCAGCACTTGTGCTTTAATGACTAACTTACGTACAGTCAACCAGCTCGTTTATGAAACCTACGGCTAATACTATTCCTTATACCTGTCATAAGGAACCCATGATTTGATTTGACAAGCTAGCTAAACTCACTTAGCGAAAACTATTAAGCTTAATATTTTGTGGTACAGTATAGTCATGGTTAATATGTTACATAGGTACTGTTTTTATGCTGAGGTTATTATTTTTTATGGTTGACATTGTCATTTATGGATATTGACAGCCGCTGTGCAGCTGCTAACGTTACTATGCAAAGTGTTATTAGTCTCTGAATATGCAGTAAATTATTGGTTGTTTAAAAATGGAAAGCGTGTGGACATTGCATAGTAAACATAATTCTGAAAAATTACGTGATTCTGGTATGATTCTGCTAAAGCATCTAGGTATTTATTACATTTGTTATGAACAGAGTCATTTAAATCACAAACAAGTCAATTGGCCTGTTATAGGGATAGAAGTGATTTCAAATATTCATATATTTCAATGATGTTTCTGTCCTCAGCTGCTTTGAAGCGAATGCTTAACTTTAATGCCCCACCCCTGAAAAACACAACAGCTGAGCCGGTATGGAAGGTAAGTGTAAACCTAGGGGTTTCCTCATCCACCTAAACATGGGTCATTGAAACATTTATAGTTATAATTGGCATGCACACTCAGCCTTTGCAATTCTTGTTAGGTTCTTATATACGATCGCTTTGGCCAAGACATCATATCTCCTCTGCTGTCTGTGAAAGAGTTACGAGACATGGGCATCACTCTGCACCTGTGAGGACCCCCAAGGCTTTTTTTTTTTTTTTTTTTTTAAATCACTGATCTAATTAGATTGATTTAAATGATTGTTTACTTTTCATTTCTTTCCTCTAGCTTATTGCACTCAGATCGCGACCCCATTCCAGATGTTCCAGCGGTTTACTTTGTAATGCCCACAGAGGAGAACGTTGACAGGATATGTCAAGTAAATATGTTCACTAAACAAATGAATTAGTCTTTTTGTCAGTCTCATTCCAGGACAATTTGTGAAAATCACACTATTGCAAAATGAATGGTTATTTTCACCTTCACAGGACCTCCGAAACCAACTATATGAGTCCTACTATTTGAACTTCATCTCCGCAATCTCCAGAAGCAAGTTGGAGGACATAGCAAGTGCTGCTTTAGCAGCTAATGCAGTTAACCAGGTGACCAAAGTAAGTTAAACACATTTATTCATGGTGAATGTTAGTTGTAAATTTAATTCAGTTTGCTAGAGCTTTTAATTCCTGCTAGAGCTTCTTGAATTCCCGAAGAAGGACAAATAACGTACTGCTCATTTTTATTATGCAGTTAGACAATATTAGACTGCTCTGTCCCTCCTCAGGTATTTGATCAATATTTGAACTTCATCACACTTGAAGATGATATGTTCATTCTCTGCAATCAAAACAAAGAACACATTTCCTATCATGGTAAGCTGCTAGACTTATTTGAAATATTGACTTTGTTTATTAATTAAATTTGTAATCTGAATTAAGTTATTAATAGTGCTTCTTTTTTTGTCCCCTCAGCAATCAATAAACCAGATATCATGGACACAGACATGGAGGGCATAATGGACACAATAGTGGATAGTCTCTTCTGCTTCTTTGTCACTCTTGGTAAATAATAGCAAAATTGTTATCCTTTCATGCATATATACTGCCATTCAAATGTTTGGGGTCAGTAATATTTTTAAAATGTTTTTGAAAGAAGTCTCTTCTGCTCACAAAGTCTGCACTTATTTGATCAAAAATACAGAAAACAGTAATATTGTTAAATATTATTACAATTTAACAATTGTTCAAGTTTTCTATTGTAATATATTTTAAAATGTAATTTAATACTGTGATGGCAAAGCTAAGGCTGCATTTATTTGATCAAAAATACAATAAAACAGTACTATTGTGAAATATGCTTACAATTAAAAACAACTTTTTTCTGTTTTAATAGATTTTAAAATGTAATTTATTCCTCTGATGGCAAAGCTGAATTTCAGCATCATTACTCCAGTCTTATGTGTCACATGATCCTTCAGAAATAATTCTAATATGCTGATTTGCTGCTCAGGAAACATTTCTTATTAATATCAATGTTGAAAACAGTTATTTGATGAACATTAAATTTAAAGAACAGCATTTATTTGAAACAGAAATCTTTTGTAACATTGTATGTCTTAACTGTGACTTTTGATCAATTTAATGCATCCTTGCTGAATAAAAGTATTCATTTCTTAATTAAAAAATCATACTGACCCTAAACTTTTTCACTGTAAATAATGCCTTAAGAGTAAAAGCATATATTTTTTAAAAGATTTCTGTGCCACTATCAGCACCAAATGAAATGGCATAAAATAATGATTAATGATTCCAAACAGGATTCCCAGTCACTTCCTCTGTCTGCCATTGTTTGGCCAAACAAACATGCATTCCCACCGCTAACAAAAATGAACGGAGTGAATTCATTTATAGCTCGACAGAGTCACAGTGTTGTTTACAGTCTTGAGGGGAATCAGACAACAAATGGCTTACTTATAGTTGTCTACATATTAAGCTGGCATAGGACAAAATATTTTAATATTCAAAAAATGACACACTTCACCCATAAAGATGCTTTAGCACAGAAATGGAAAATATTCTAATTTTTCTTGCTCCCTAGATCTCGTGCTAAAACACAATCCTTTCCTCATATGGGGACCTTCAGTGCTTTATAATCCATCTGAACTCTAATAAACCAAAGTTCTTTCATGGTACATGAAGTACTTTACAAAGAACTGATATTTAATCATAATTAAAGAGCAGTTTATATAATAATTCTCACATTACGGCCATTAGTTTAACTCTCAACTGTCATGGGTGCCACTGGGTGGCAGAACCTTCCTAATATTGTTCTGTATATTGCTCAAAGGACAAAAACATTTAGATATGCACTGAATATTTCATTTACGTCTATTTACATAATACTTGAATACTAGAATTGTATATGGCAGAAACTTCACAATTCAAATTAAGTGCATTTATCAAGCCTGTATTGTTGTTTTTGAAATGTGATTTTGTGTGTCTTGGGAGCCTGTGAGTAGATATTTAATGCACCCTCCTATTGGCAGTACAGTGAGCTTTCCTGTTATCATAGGTGCTGTCCCAATAATCCGATGTCCAAGAGGGAATGCTGCCGAAATGGTAGCCGTGGTAAGAGACCCACTGCTCTATTTTTTAATG
This sequence comes from Elopichthys bambusa, assembly GCA_037101425.1. Lineage (NCBI taxonomy): Eukaryota > Metazoa > Chordata > Actinopteri > Cypriniformes > Xenocyprididae > Elopichthys > Elopichthys bambusa. The sequence continues at coordinate 12,415,906 of CM074442.1, read as the reverse complement.
TTCCTCTTATACTTGCTTTGAGCAGTCGGAGACACCTTTGTCTTCTCCTGCTTTGTAAAGAGAGGTGTACGAATTCAGAAATAGAGTGTAAAAGAAATGTCTGTGGTTAAATGACCACTTCAAACCTCTACATAATGTCTTTGTTGAAGTGCATTTGTACATTTTATAGTCTAGGTGCACAGCATGTAAACTGATACAGTCGCTTAATTCAGTTTCACTGATGGTACAGAATTCTGCTTTGTTCCGTATGTGGGATTCAGTCCAACCTTGGCTCGTTTTCACTAGAGTGCTGAGCTTTTAGATGATTAGTTTCAGCGAAAGAATGTCTCACTGTAATATGAGACAAAATTAACATCTGTCGCTCAGGTTATTGGATTAATTTATTTTATACATATTGTACAACTAATTTCTACTGGAAATATTAGTAATGTTGATTTAACACTTTTTCATAACAGAAACTTGACAAGAAACTGAGAGAGAATCTGCGAGATGCTCGTAACAGCCTGTTCACCGGAGACACCATGGGCTCTGGCCAGTTCAGGTGGAGCAAAAGCACCCCCATACAATGGATGGATGGATGGATAGACATAGATAGATAGAGAGAGAGAGAGAGAGAGAAACAGACAGACATAGATAGATAGATAGACAGACTGACTGACTGACTGACTGATTGATTGACACATAGACTGACAGATAGACATATAGATAGACAGACAGATTGATATATAGACAGACTGATTGATTGATTGATTGATAGACATAGACTGACAGATAGACATAGATAGACAGACAGACAGACAGACAGATTGATTGATTGACTGACTGACTGACATACAGACATAGACAGACAGATAGACACAGATAGATAGACATATAGATAGATAGATAGATAGATAGATAGACAAACAGACAGATGGATAGATAGATAGATAGATAGATAGATAGATAGATAGATAGATAGATAGATAGAGAGACACAGACCGACAGACAGACAGACAAACAGATAGACTGATTGATTGACATAGACAGACAGATAGACACAGATAGATAGACTGACAGATAGACATAGATAGATAGACTGACAGATAGACATAGATAGATAGACAGACAGACAAGACCGATAGATAGAAAGATAGAGACAGACAGACATATAGGCAGGCAGACAGACAGATAGATAGATAGAGACACTGTGGTATCAAATGTTCAGACATGTTCTAATTTGTTACACTGTTAATTTAAGTTTAAGTTATGTTATAGTATTTGATAGTGTTATAATGTTTGATAATATTTTCTTATTATACATGTTTTATGTATATATGCTTTGGCAATATTTTTTGTACAATTTGAATTTAGACGACAGACAGACAGACAGACAGACAGACAGACAGACAGACAGACAGACTGATTGATTGATTGATTGATTGACAGACTGACAGATAGATTGACAAAGAGACAGACAGACAGAAACAGATAGATAGATAGACACAGACAGACACACAGATAGATAGATAGACAAACAGATAGATAGATAGATAGACAGACTTTACTATACTAGGACATCTTAAGAAAGATGTAGACTCTAGAGACATGTTTTAGTATTGGCCCATTAAAAAAAACTCCCATCTTTCTCTCCACCTCTCCAACAGCTTCCAGAGGCCGCTGTTTGTTCTTGCCGATCGTAACATGGATCTAGCAACTCCTCTCCACCACACATGGACGTATCAGGCTCTCATTCATGATGTGCTGGTGAGCAGAACCCAAAATAACCTTACATGACCCATAATTAATACTCCCTGTTAATGTATTTTTTTCCCTAAATGGAAACTGCAAATAGTTCCAAGTTTCAGCATATGGAAAGATGAAGTTATTGCAGTTATCATATGGATGACAAAGGGGTTTCATGAAATGTGGAATGTACATGCTGGGTTGCTTTTTGTGCCAGTGATCACTAATCATTTGGTATATTTTTTTTCCACCGCCTCAAAAATGTTTTTTCTCAATTCCCTGTATGGCAGCAGTACTCTTGAGGGATTTTATTCTATATATTTTTTATTCAGAGTAAAAGTTGTCATATATATATTCCCTTATGTCATATATATATTCCCTTATTGCCTAACTAACATATGCCCTATATCAGGACTTCCATCTGAACCGGGTCAGTGTGGAGGAGTCTCAAGGGTCAGAGGCCAGCCCAGCAGGAGCACGACCCAAAAAGAAAAACAAAAAGAGCTATGATCTCACTGCTGCTGACAGATTTTGGCAAAAACACAAAGGAAGGTAAATATCTACTGTTGATAAAAACTATGTATCCAAATAAAGGTAATTATTGGTCATTAACAAATGTTTTTAATTGTTTGGGGGTTTTTTTCTTTCTTTTTGAACTGATGACTGTGTAATATGTCTGATGGAAGTGCATTTTACTTTTTCTTTTCTACGTTTTGCTAATAAGTTTCCAGAGACCTTATTCTGTCCCAGTTTTGATTAAAGTGATAGTTCACCCAAAAATGAAAATTGTCATCATTTACTCACCCTCATGACATTCCAAACTTGTATGACTCTATTTATTCTCTTATTTTGGAAGTCAGTGGGCACCAAAATGGTTTGGTTACCAACATTCTTAAAAATATCTTATTTTGTGTGTTCCACAAAGAAAAAAAGTGACACAGGTTTGGAAGGACATGAGGGAAAATAATGACAGAATTTTCTTGGGTGAACTATCCCTTTAAGGACATTTAATAAACCAAATGTACTGGCAAATGTGTAAATGTTTGATAGGAAAGCATCCCTAGTTGTCTTAATTCACTTAACTGGTTTGTTAGATGTCACAGTATTCATTAATATTTAAGAACGTTTGCCAGTGTTATTAATTTATGCAAAATTGCATCAGTTCGGTCTTTTGAAAACTCTTTTAGTTTCATTCCTGCTTTCAGAACTGTATCCAACAGTTTATACAGATTTATTAACAGCTTAATGACACTTATTTTAGCCTCCTCTTCAGAAAAGCATTTAATTGATTTCTGTTCACCATTTCAGTCCATTCCCTGAGGTTGCAGAAGCCGTGCAGGAGGAACTGGATACATATCGAGCCCAAGAGGATGAGGTTAAACGCCTCAAGAGCATCATGGTAGGTTGATAAGGCTGATGCTAAATTAGATATGAAGGAATTGTTGCATAATGGTTAAAATGGATAAATGTGATTTTCTTCAAAGGGCTTAGAAGGGGAGGATGATGGAGCTATTAGTATGTTGTCAGATAACACTGCCAAACTTACCTCAGCCGTCAGGTAAGAAGTTCTTCATACTATGAAGTAATTGTGTATTCTTGCATGAAGGATCAGTATGATGTATTGAATGTTAATTATTAAGGGCACAGTATGTACGTTTCTAGGGGTCGCTTATTCAAAACAATAACAAAGGCGTAGCTTGATGACATTGTGAATGAGCGTGGAATTATGGGTGTTGTTTTCTCCAGCAAGTTTTCAGGGAAGTGATTGATTGTGTTATGTCAATATTTTTAGTTCTAATATTCCAACTGACAGCCAGCCTAATTTTTTGACGCATGTGATAGCGTGCGTGAGAAGCGAACTAATTATAAGACGTGCTGGAGACATTCATTTTTGCTTTTTGCGTAGTTCATTATATTTATTTTACGGAATGAAGTTTATTTCGTGGCTTAAATAAATGACCTGTTACCTCAGAGACTGACATGTTACACTCAGCTGGTGCAAATTTGTTGACATTTGAAAATCAAGTTATTTTTTTACCAGGAGAGAAGTGGTTTTCATTTTTATTGTCTCTTATAACAAAAATCTTTTATTAAACCCATCAAAATACAGATCCTGTTTTAATGGTGAAAAATCACTTTTTAAAACTGTTGTTCTATTATTATTTTGACTCTATTATTCTATCATAAATTTTTCAAAAAATTAAGTTTACATATTTAAATATTTCAGTTTATATTCAATGATGTATATGAAATATATCCTAATATAATCTAATTACATCCAGAACTTGTCTCATATTTCACAAGAGCTGTTATACATATGTATTAGTAATTGCACTCACAAAGGGCCTACAGCTGTACCCCTGCCTGACCCTACGCTTATAGAGTAGGATAACAGCATGCTCTTCTCTCTCTAAACAGTTCTCTTCCTGAGCTCCTGGAAAAAAAGAGACTGATTGACCTCCACACCAATGTTGCCACAGCGGTTTTGGACCACATCAAGGTCAGTGCTCAATGAGAAAAATGTTTTTCATCTCTTAGGTTACATTTTCTCAGCACATTGTTATTTCTGTGAGGTAGAGTTGCATATTTTTCTTCTAAATTTGCCTGTCTGTCTTTAGAGCCGTAAGCTTGATGTGTACTTCGAGTACGAGGAGAAGCTCATGAGCAAGTCCACGCTCGATAAATCCCTGCTGGACATTATCAGTGATCCTGATGGTGAGTCTTGCTTGTGTTAAACATTCAAGTTTAATAGTCTCATCAGTTCCATCTCAGATCTGTAATAATGAACCTTAAGCCCTATTTGGACTGGATTAGTTTTATGCGGGGAGGTGGGGTAATGAAAGAATTACCAAAGCTTGTCTGATGTTTTAATCTTGTCCGAATTGGCCATGTAAGTAATTTTTTTAGACCTTTTCTGCGTATTATCGTGCTGGTAAAGATTACTGTAGGGCTGCACGATTAATCAAAATAAAACCAAAATAGCAATATTACTTATCAAATCGCAAAGCCTGTGATGTAATTAAATATATGCGCTGGGTGTTTCAGAGTGTAGTGCAGCACTGTGCTCTTTTGCACTTGAGGAGCTCATAATTTAGTGTTTTTACTGTCTCAGAGCGACTTGGTTGACAGTAAATGCTGCTCCACATGAACTCATCTATGAGTTTTGGTCACTTATTAACATGCAATTGGGAAGGCAACATGCATATTCCCAAACTTGTAATGAGCGCTTCTAAACCAGCAATTGTCAACAAGAGAAGTTTTATGGTTGGATGGTTTTGATCATATATATATATATATATACCAGTCAAAAGTTTGGAAACGGTAAGATTTTTTATGTACAATTGTACAAAATATTTGTGTACAAATATATATATATATATATATATATATATATATATATATATATTATTATTATTTTTTTTTTTTTTTTTCAGAATTCTTTGATGAATAGAAAGTTCAAAAGAACAGCATTTATTTGAAAATAATCTTTTTTGTAACATTATAAATGTCTACTGTCACCTTTGATCGATTTAATGCATCCTTGCTGAATAAAAGTATTAATTTCTTTAAAAAAAAAAAAATCTTACTGACCACAAACTTTTGAACGGTATAGTATATAATGTTAAAAAGCTTTGTAATTCAGATAAATGCTGTTCTTTTGAACTTTCTATTTATCAAGGAGTTTTTACAACTGTTTTCAACATTGATAATAATAATAAATGTTTTTTGAGCAGCAAATCAGCATATTAGAATGATATCTAAAGGATCATGCGACACTGAAGACTGGAGTAATGATGCTGAAAATTCAGCTTTGCATCCGAGGAATAAATTACTTTATAAAATATTCAAACAAAAAACAGTTATTTTAAATTGTAATAATATTTCACAATATTACTGTTTTTACTGTATATATATATATATATACAGATACAGGTGCTGGTCATATAATTAGAATATCATCAAAAAGTCGATTTATTTCACTAATTCCATTCAAAGAGTGAAACTTGTATATTATATTCATTCATTACACACAGACTGATATATTTCAAATGTTTATTTCTTTTAATTTTGATTATTATAACTGTCAACTAAGGAAAATCCCAAATTCAGTATCTCAGAAAATTAGAATATTACTTAAGACCAATACAAAGAAAGGATTTTTAGAAATCTTGGCCAACTGAAAAGTATAAACATGAAAAGTATGAGCATGTACAGCACTCAATACTTAGTTGGGGCTCCTTTTGCCTGAATTACTGCAGCAATGCGGCGTGGCATGGAGTCTATCAGTCTGTGGCACTGCTCAGGTGTTATAAGAGCCCAGGTTGCTCCGATAGTGGCCTTCAGCTTTTTGCATTGTTGGGTCTGGCATATCGCATCTTCCTCTTCACAATACCCCAATTTTCTATGGGGTTAAGGTCAGGCGAGTTTGCTGGCCAGTTAAGAACAGGGATACCATGGTCCTTAAACCAGGTACTGGTAGCTTTGACACTATGTGCAGGTGCCAAGTCCTGTTGGAAAATGAAATCTGCATCTCCATAAAGTTGGTCCGCAGCAGGAAGCATGAAGTGCTCTAAAACTTCCTGGTATACGGCTGCGTTGACTTTGGACCTCAGAAAACACAGTGGACCAACACCAGCAGATGACATGGCACCCCAACCCATCACTGACTGTGGAAACTTTACACTGGACCTCAAGCAACATGGATTGTGTGCCTCTCCTCTCTTCCTCCAGACTCTGCGACCCTGATTTCCAAAATAAATGAAAATGTACTTTCATCAGAGAACATAACTTTGGACCACTCAGCAGCAGTCCAGTCCTTTTTGTCTTTAGCCCAGGCGAGACGCTTCTGACACTGTCTGTTGTTCAAGAGTGGCTTGACACAAGGAATGCGACAGCTGAAACCCATGTCTTGCATACGTCTGTGCGTAGTGGTTCTTGAAGCACTGACTCCATCTGCAGTCCACTCTTTGTGAATCTCCCCCACTTTTTTGAATGGGTTTTGTTTCACAATCCTCTCCAGGGTGCGGTTATCCCTATTGCTTGTACACTTTTTTCTACCACATCTTTTCCTTCCCTTCGCCTCTCTATTAATGTGCTTGGACACAGAGCTCTGTGAACAGCCAGCCTCTTTTGCAATGACCTTTTGTGTCTTGCCCTCCTTGTGCAAGATGTTAATGGTCGTCTTTTGGACAACTGTCAAGTCGGCAGTCTTCCCCATGATTGTGTAGCCTACAGAACAAGACTGAGAGACCATTTAAAGGTCTTTGCAGGTGTTTTGAGTTAATTAGCTGATTAGAGTGTGGCACCAGGTGTCTTCAATTTTGAACCTTTTCACAATATTCTAATTTTCTGAGATACTGAATTTGGGATTTTCCTTAGTTGTCAGTTATAATCATCAAAATTAAAAGTATATAATGTGTGTGTGTGTGTGTGTGTGTGTATGTATGTATATGGTTTTTTTTCCCAGTAATTTTTATTTTTGTAATAATTTTGGTCCCCCTTTATATTAGGCGTCTTTAACTACTATGTAGTAACATTTAAATTAATCATTAAATACAATACACTTATGTAAATGTTTTATATTGTACTTATATTTAAAAATACCTGCATGTAATTAAATCTGTAATTAATTTCTGTAATGACATCTATAATTACACTGTGGACCTTTTCCTTACCCTAAATCTTAAACCTACCCATACCTCCAAACCTGTCCCTAACTTTAGTGGTCAAACGATTAGTCGCGATTAATCGCATCCAAAATAAATGTTTGTGTTTACATAATATGTATGTATACTGTATATTTTTATTATGTATTTATAAATACACACACATGCATGTATATATTTAACAAAAATATATTATATTTATATATGAAATTCCATGTGAACTGTCATGCAAATAAATAACCTTGCGGTTCTCTAACATCTGATTGGATGAGCCTTGCTCAAAGCCATTGTAAAATATGCATATCTATGACTACACACCAGTTGAATTTTATGCTACTGGCACAAGTTGCTACAAACCAATAATAATAATGCTAGGTAATAGTAATAATATTGATGATGACAATAATAAGATCTTTGATTAATATGTGGCTTGGCAACCATGACAAACTACACATTCTGCCTGACAACACCCCATAATAGTGGTAAAATCTCTGTAACGCTTGGCCTCAAGTGGCTTATTGCTTTAATAAGCCTTGACTTCTCAGCTGGTCTTTGAGCTTGACCGTAATCCAAACACCACTATATCCCTCAAAGCATGGCATACTGCCTTACTATCATAAAATTTTGTTTTAACAAGAACAGCCCCATCCTGAGAGATCAAACGAAACTAATTGAATGAGTAACTTATACCCCCTTCCCCTAATGAGAGCCTATCCCACCCCTCATCCTCATTCAGTCATTTTTCCAGCTTAGTGGACTGAAATGCATCACATCCCTAAGGGGAAGCGGTCCGCTTTAAAGGCTCTCTGTGATGCTACCACAGGACGGGATTTGTTTTCTCTCCTGCCAGCATTGTGAGGTTTCAAGAGGACACCGGTTCTTGATCTCCACAGGGTCCTCTGTTGGTTCATGGGTTTTCTTATGAGTACACAGGAATGGCCACTAAATATAATGATAGTGATCAGATATTTTTCAAGTGATACACAATGCTTTATTGTTCCGATGAGCGCAATCTTTGATTTACCAATCATGTTTCGCTATTGGAGGGGACAAAAAAACCCTAACAAACTCTAGTAGTTCTTGAATTTAAAGTAACTGTAAGCATTTGCATAATGACTGTATGAATGTTGTTCTTGTTGGTAGCTGGAACAGCAGAGGATAAGATGAGGCTGTTTCTGATCTACTACATCACTTCCCAGCAGCCCCCATCTGAGGTAAGGCCCCACACCACCACGGTCATGATCAAGTAGTTATCATAATAAACTACATCCCGAAAGAAACTTCACAGATCATAGCAACCTTAAAGGAATAATCTGGGTTCAGTACAAGTTAAGTTTAGGGACAGCATAATATTGATTACCATACAACAAAAGCAATTTGTGAGGCTTACTTTTGTATGGAAGCACTTAAATTAAATTTTCTGTTTAAAATTGTGTATTATTTGAGCTGTGAAGTTGTCCTTGTCATTTTAAGCATTATGTTGTCATGACAACAAAAGTGTAACTTTGTACACTTTTGTACACTTTTATACTGTAACTTTACACAGAAAAGGTTAATAAGCAAGTCTTTTTTTTTTTCTGTATCTTTTTTTTTTCTTCTTTAAGAAAAATCAGAACAAGTAAAAATTAATTTTTGTGGTTATCAACATTATGCTACAAACAATGTCGACTGAGCTTAACTTGTTCTGAACCAAGGATACTCCTTTAAGAGTACTAGATAAATAATCCTAAAACGTAGGTTTGAGGATGTCTGTGGTGGGCTGCCCTGATGTGCACTTTCGGTAACACCACAATTTATTATAATCAGTGGCAAATGCATGGACTTCATTGTTTGGGGACACATGGAGCCAAAAACATTCTGTCCATTCCCTATGAAGCTCGGCCCGGGTTCCTAAACTGTACTTTCAGAAGCTGTCTTCAAAAGCCTTGTTGTTCTTTGGGACACATGCAGCGCAGATTTGAGGAACTCTGACACCCTTTGATGCCACAGCCAAGTGTTATTACTCTTGTACCTTGATAAAGCAGGATTGTTCAGCTAATGGCAAGATCTCTTTTTCTGTGGGATGTTACTTAAACGGCCATACAAATGAAAGTTTTGAGTTCTTGTGTACACTTCTGACGTGAGGGGACGGAACCGTGGGACCAAGCTGGGATGGACGATGTCCAAGTGACCACATTTCAACCCTGGAGAAAGCACACTGACCCATGCTAACTGTCATTCCCTATTATGTTTATCGATGCAGGCTGTAAAAGCTTTGACTTTCCAAAAGAGAAGAGTTTGAACCATTTTTCCATGTCTTTTGGTATCCTTTCTTTCATCTGTGTCCTTGTGAACCAGCATGGGTTATTGTTGGCTGAGTATTTGCTTAAACTTCAGAAACAGCCATTTGGTTGTTTGTTTTCTGAGGCTGTAATTAGGTTGATGACATGAAAATGGCCCTCTCACTCATGTGGTATAGACAACTATGTCTCTAACAGGAATGAGATTTTCTCCTCACCCTGATGGATGCTTATGGCTTGTGAGCTATATGTCATCCTTCATTCTATAAAAACAGCTTTTCTTGAATGGTGCGTTTTTGTTTTCATCTTTGAGAGTGGAGTGTTGAAAAAAGACATTTGGTTCTTTTTAGGCTGATCTAGAACAGTACAAGAAAGCCTTGGTTGATGCAGGCTGTGACCTATCCCCACTTAACTACATTAAGCAGTGGAAGTAAGTTCTGGCCATTGTCAACAAACACACCATAACACGCTGTCACATTTGCCTAGTTACTACATTAAATTCAGCAGAAAGATGAGAATAGTAGTGTTGCAAACTAATATGACCTATTTTTCAGAGCTTTCACCAAGATGGCTGCAACGCCAGCCAATTACGGGAGCAGTGGAGTGAAACCAATGGGGTATGAGGCTACACCAAATTTAATTGTAAAATGTGAATCCTTTTGCTGATGTGTTTTTAATGCAGTGACCTGTCTTTTTTCAGATTGTTCTCGAGGGTGATGAACACTGGCTCCCAGTTTGTAATGGAGGGGGTGAAAAATCTGGTCCTGAAACAGCATGTGAGTATTTATTACCACTTACACTTACACAAGCCATCCATATCTGCAACGACTACCATGAGCTAAATTTTATGATTTTCACCTCAAATTGTGCCTCTTATTGAGGACTTGTGTGTTTATACCAGGGACATGTTCTTAAGAGACGGGATCAAATGTAAAAAATCTATCACTACTATAATTCCTATATGATCATTTCATATATACAGGCCATGTCATGTCACCATTTTAATAGCCTAACAGCCTACACTTCACATAATAGGGCTATAGATGGCACTTGGACTTAATTTAACCAACTATAATAGTTTAATTCATCAAATGGTAAATTAATATACAGTACATACACTACCGTTCAAAAGTTTGGAATCGGTAAGATTTTTAATGTTTTAAAAGAAGTTTCGTCTGCTCACAAAAGCTGCATTTATTTAATTGAAATACAATAAAAACATTAATATTGTGAAATATTATTACAATTTAAAATAACTTTTCTTTTTGAAAATATTTTAAAATGTAATTTATTCTTGTGTTGGCAAAGCTGAATTTTTAGCATCATTACTCCAGTCTTCAGTGTCACATGATCCTTTAGAAATCATTCTAATATGCTGATTTGCTGCTCAAGAAACATTTATTGTGTACAATTGTACAAAATATTTGTGTACATTATTTTTTTTCAGGATTCTTTGATGAATAGAAAGTTCAAAAGCAGCATTTATTTGAAATATAATCTTTTGTAAATTTATAAATGTCTTTACTGTCACTTTTGATACTGAATCTTTACTGAATAAAAGTGTTAATTTCTTTTAATTTCTTTAAAAAAAAAAAGAGAGATTCTTACTGACCCCAAACTTTTGAACAGTAGTGTATAATGTTACAAAAGCTTTGTATTTCAGATAAATGCTGTTCTTTTGAACTTTCTATTCATCAAGGAATCCTGGAAAAAAAAAAAAGTACACAACTGTTTTCAACATTGATAATAATAAGAAATGTTTCTTGAGCAGCAAATCAGCATATTAGAATGATTTCTGAAGGATCATGTGACACTGAAGACTGGAGTAATGATGCTGAAAATTCAGCTTTGCATCACAGGAATAAATTACTTTGTAAAATATATTCAAATAAAAAAGTTATTTCAAATTGTAATAATACTTCACAATATTACTGTTTTTACTCTATTTTTTATTAAATAAATGCAGCCTTGGTGAGCAGACGAAAGAATTTGTAAAACGAGGCAAACCGCAGATCCACAAATGCAAATTCTTCTGTCCATTCAGACTGTATTCTTTTCTATTCACCTTTGTTAAGAACTGAAAACAGACAGTGGCTAATATAGTTTTCAACCAATTTATGATGAATAAGACTGGGAAATTACTACTTCACTTCACATTGTCCAATGAAATTTGAGCATGTTGTGCCACATGACGATTGGTTGATGTATTATACATGACAAACTGAGTAACTGACATTTATAAATCATGTAATATTTTTTAAAGTTGTGGATAAATGTGGATTTTTATTTGAACAGAATCAATAATCATTGAGAGAGAGCCATATATGGTCCACGGTTCTCGGCTGCTTTTCTAAACAGACTGTCAAGACACAGTTATGAATGTGTAACTACTAACATCAAAACTTGCATTTTGTTTTTTACAGTGAGCAAAATAATTACAACAAAAAGAAATTTGAATGAATAGCAAGCAAGCAATGTCAGAATGCCAGTCGGTCAGTTAAGTCCGAAGCAGGACGCAAACCTTTAGCAACACATTATCTCAATGACGTCTCTGACAGCAGATATGTAAAAAATAAATGGGAATTTTCAGACTTCTTAGCATTGTGTTACTGTTTTCTACACATTGCTATATTGATTATAATTCAAGTGCATTTCGTTTTATTGACCTCAATATTATTGTAGAGATAATTGTAAAAAGCAGCACTTTTGATTCAGTATGAAAAAGGGTAGGGGCTTGAGCCCCCAGAGTTTATGGGTTTATTTTGATTCTCTTTTTTTTTTTTTTTTTCCCTCATATAGAACTTGCCAGTTACTCGCATCCTGGACAATTTGATGGAAATGAAGTCAAACCCGGTGAGCACTCTGTTTCTCCCTTTTCCCTACATCGTTTTAACTTCTCCTTCACAAATATTCAACATATTTTGCTGCTATATTAGTATGAAATATGTAGTAATTAATCATCAGCTTATAGTAATTAATAATCCGTCCGATTGTTAGCTAAAAGTCTAAATCCAAAAATCTTTAAAGACCATTGTGTCCAGTCAGTGTACACACTTGTTATTGTGTATTACTACAGTTGACTGCTTTACCTCCCACTGTGGATTAATACATATGACACTGCAGCACTATGGGACACTGAATTTGCTCTGATGGGGCACTGAAGAGGCTCTTTGAGTGTGCCGAGACTTCAATCCAAGCAATATGAGCTGCACGGTTAATGCGACTGTCTCAGCCAGGGGAACACCTGCGGAGTGAGAGAGAGGCAGAGAGTTTCTAGTGAGCAAACCCGAAGCATGATGTATTAAGTTTCTAGGGCTAAGAGATTTAGAAATCAATGCTTTTGAGCTTTTCACCTTTTGTGAGATGGAACAGAGGTGCAAACCCCTCAGGTGCACAGCACTAGGGGGCGTCTGTACAGAAGCCTAAGCTATTTCAGCGATTAATTATATTGTGTTCTGCTACGCACTTAAGGATCTCATTGTCTGCAAAATGTCTGTATGTGAAGCATCAGGTATTTGAACACACTGGCGGTTTTCAAGTTATTGTTGGATCACCTTGAAGGAAAAATCTGCTTTGAAAATTTCTCCTGATGCTTTGAAATCAGCTAGTTTCCAGAACAGTGTGGGGGGAATGATTAATGCTGATTTTTTTTTTATTGTTTTTTTTTTTTTTTTTTATATAATAAATGTGGAATTACCACAAAGGATATGATGTGGCAAATCTTTGACAGCGCCCTCATAATAGGACTCCTCTCTATTTAGACATCTTGAATTCTCCCTAAGCACACTTCCAAGAACTATCCCGATGTGTTTTAAATATAAAACGTTGTAATGGAGACAGCTAGCTGACATATAAGCTTATGAAATCATTGCTTGTGTAACAGTGGCCTTTTAGCTTCCCCTTCATACCTTGACATAAAGACCTTATTTCCTTCTGAAACACCCTCAGGGTCCCTCTGATCTTCTCAGCCTTAAAAGCTGGGGTGGACAGATTTCTGTATCCCGTTACCAACTGGAAATGCTTTCCCTTCACTGCCCATAAACCTGAATTGAACATAACCGTATTATTATTTTCTCAGCTACTGGAATTTCAGTGCCCTGCACAATATGCCTGTTGTTGGAGAAGCTGGGCAGCTGAGCACTTCAGAATCTCCTGCCGCCGCTCGTCAGATAGTCCTTGCAGATGGGCCTGTGCGACCAGGTTGCAATAGTATGTTCGGCTATTAATACAAAGCTTTGCTACTCAGTTAGGGTAAACTGATAGCAGAAAAATCTAGAGCATTTTACCATTTGCAAGTGGAGTGGGGCTCTTCTTTCAGTGAGTTGACGGCAAAGTATTTCTTCCCAGAATGAAGTATGCGCCAGGACTGCCAGGCCAGGCTGACTGAGGTCCCGTGGGGGAAGAGACAGGCTTGGCCCATCCGATACAGAGGATGAGGAAGTAGGAGGCCATTGGCCCCCACCTCAGAGACAGTTCTCCTCAATTTGTGTCGGGACTCTTCAAAGAAGAGAAATGATAATCTTGCTTTTTTAGTCAAACTGGAGGACATTTTACTGTTTGAGGCTTCTGGTTCTCAGATGAATGGTTGCTGGGAAGCATTAGATCTTGATAAGCATTTAATGTAGATGGATGAGGTGGTTTTTAGGAGATGGTGATGTGGGGAGGGTGCGCTGAGTGTTATTTCATCCCTAATTTACTTACGTGCTCTGTAATCCCTAATGTTAGGTGTTGTGATTTTTGTAGGAGACTGATGACTACAGATACTTCGATCCCAAGATGCTTCGCGGAAGCGAGAGGTAGGACACTGAAGATGAAGACTAGGCTCCTTGGATTTTCAAATGATACATCTCTATGTTTGACTTGGTCCCGCTGTATTAAAATATTATGTTAAAGGCATTTGATCCATGGAGGAATTCTAAATTGCTTTATTACATATACATAAGGCAGTATTGAAGTTAGGTAAATAACGGATCTGCACATCCTTGCCAGAGCTGGAACTTTCCACTGAAAATATTTAGAATATAAGGAGATCTGTAGTTTTTTTTCCACAACTATTGGCTATTTTCACTCTCTGCCTGTGATGATGAATTAATCCTAACTGTTTAACTCCCTCAGCTCCATTCCAAGGAACAAGAACCCTTTTCAAGAGGTGAGTATAAAAAGCAATGGTGATATCTGATGGTCATGATTTTGCACCATGTGGATGTTGATAGGGTATCTTCATGGTTTGGCGTCCATGTGTTGTAACCTGGCAGGGTTAATGCAAGTTACAGATAGCCTTCTGTTCCTAGTGGAGATTAGGCCCTGCTAATGACAAAGTGAGTTGGAAGCCTAGAGTGTCTGAGCTCACGTCTGTAGGAGGGCCATTTGAAATATTGCAGGGTTTTATTTAATACAAAGCATTTGTACAGTGCTGATGACAAAGCTGATATTAGATTTTCATTTCACAGGCCATCGTCTTTGTTGTTGGTGGAGGCAATTACATAGAGTATCAGAATCTTGTTGACTATACAAAGGTATGGCTGTGCCCATTTTGACATGTAAAATGTGCTACAAGAACTTGGTTTGCTTATGAAGATGAGTGTAATGATTTTCTTTTCTTCAGGCCAAGCAAGGGAAGCGGGTTCTTTATGGCTGTAGTGAGCTTTTCAATGCTGCCCAGTTCATTAAACAGGTATGATCACTTCCCCTACAGCATAGGAAGTGCATGTTATAAAAAACAGGACGTTTACATGCAACATCCAAGATGTCAGGTCACCCAATTTGCGTCACACTTCAGTTAAAAGTCCTAATTCATCAACACATTTTCGCATACAAGGACAGAATTCCATGAAAAATCAACTACTCCGCGATCCAATGCTCAAAAATCCAACCGATTATCCCAGAGTTGGAGGAAACAACACTGCTTTGAGTGTCTTGGAATGCTTTTTGCTGCTTGAAGCAAATCTACGTTGTACTTTGTCTTAACAAAGTTGACATCAAGTCATAACGTGCCTTTCCCTCTGTAAATATTTTTTAAACATTTTGCCCAGTTTTTTTTTTCCACATCAATTTCTTGTTAATATACTTTTACAGGTTTGCTTTGAGCGAAAATACGGGGAGGGTTTCGTGTCTCACTTTTCCAAATTCTTCCTGTATTCGTGAACTTATATGACACTGACTGTATGCTGAACAATGATTCAGTAGTAATCCTACTTTTGTTTAAGTGTTAATGTGATTTTGCACTATCAGAGCTTTTAAGACTAAACCCATTCATTTCTCCACAGCTCTCCCAGCTTGGTCAGAAATAGGAGGAGTTTTGAAGTTCAGTTATCCACCCTACTCGAAACTGGAATCGAGATTTCTTCAGTTGTACTTCATTAAAACTTCTCTAACTTCAGAATCGCTCATATTCCATGTACTTTATACTGTTTTCCTATACTATTTAATTCAATACTAAAGGTTCCCAACAATAAAGTTTAACAGTCTTACGCACAATTGCGCTTCGTTTTCTTTATTTGAGTCCACTTTGGGTCATCAGATGTAGATGTAAATATCCTCATCACGGGCTTATTGACATCGGGTGAGTTCAAGAGCTGAGGTAAATGCCTTAAGTGGTTTGGTGACTGACAAGAACTGTACCAAAAATCTCAGTCTCTAAAGTCTTTAACAAGATAAGGAGATTACACCTAGTCTTGATCAACACAGGTGCTCTGTTACAGTTCAAAAGTTTGCTCAAGTTTAGATTGAGGGCATTCGGTCTAGTCTGTGTATGTCTGTGTATGTCTGCTGGATGTGCTTAACTTCCACCAATGAAGAGAGCAAGATCGTGAACCCTAGCAAACATCACCCTGAGAGGAGTCCAATCTAAAGTTTTTAATGGAAGATGGACATCCACAATGTTCTTCCCTCAAATGTCACAGTCTACCGAGTGTCGGATGGAGGAGAAACAGCTATCGGTGTCTATTTGGTAATACTAGGTAATTATTTTGGTCTAATCGTTTTGAATTCTTTGTACCTTAATATGGTTTGTTTCTTCTTGAGCTTTATTACATTCAAATATGTCTTGTGAGAAAAAGAATAGGTGAATTTTATATTTCTTCTGTGATAGGATGGCTCTCTTGGATTGGAAATGGGGTTGTAATATTACTTTTAACCAAGCAAAGAAAGTCACTCGAACCACAGGATTTCTTGACTCTCAACCTTGCCATTTCTGACGCCAGCATTGCTATTTTTGGATATTCTCGAGGAATCCTTGAAGTTTTTGATGTGTTCAGAGATGAAGGCTATCTTATAAAGACATTTTGGACTTGCAAGGTAAGGGGATG
This sequence comes from Elopichthys bambusa, assembly GCA_037101425.1. NCBI lineage: Eukaryota > Metazoa > Chordata > Actinopteri > Cypriniformes > Xenocyprididae > Elopichthys > Elopichthys bambusa. Next base: position 12,398,929 of record CM074442.1, on the reverse strand, counting down.
ATACTCACCCTCTTGCCACTTAAAACCTTTATGACTTTATTTATTCTGTGGAACATTAAAGAAGATCTTTTGAAAAATTCCTCAGTGAAAGTCAAACTGTTGTTTTGAACCCCACCTGCTATCATTGTATGGACAAAAAACATTCTTTAAAATATCATACATGTTTGTAACGACATAAGGGTGAGCAAATAATGACTATTTTATTTGAAATCCTCCAGATGAATTCAGTTACAAAATTCAAATGATCGAGTACTTTTCAGCATGATTCTCTTCACTGAATGCTCTTCGAGGATATCACACAGTATCTGCTGTGAGGGCTCCATCACTGTGTTCCCTTTGCAGTCTGGCAGGTGGTGTTAAGAGGCAGGAGGGGCTGAAAAGGAATTATTTGTAGTCGTTCCAAGTACACAGGCATGTGTCCATTTATCCCCTAATCTAGCTGGCTTGTTCCCCAGGGCCTGGTTAGTGGGTGATGAGACAAGTAGGAGCGATTACTGCCTCAGAATGCCAGACCTGCTTGCAATGTATAAGATGTTGTTGTCTTTGCCAGGTGGATGGATTCCTAATCCTGCTCTTCGGACTCATCAGCATCAACACACTGACAGCCATCAGTGTCATCCGCTACATCAAAGGTTGCCACCCTCAGCATGGTATGCACTATCTTGGCCGAACCTACTGGGTTATTATACCTTTGTTTAGCTGCTGCCCAGTATTTAGTACAGGTGCTCATGCAGTGGAGTCAGTGAAAGCTATTCTGCAATTACGTTTCAAAATATGTGCAGGTTAGGAAAGGATGTACTCCCATATAAGTAAAAATTCTAGTTTTTAAACTTGAATCTTTAATAAATCTAGGGCCATGTTATTTTTCCTTTTGTAGAAGCTATTTATCCTTGGCTGCACAAATACCAGATAAATCAGCATGATAACGCTGTGAGGGCTGTGCTGATGTGAGTTTTTCTGCCATGTTCTTCAGCTCATCACGTCAACAAGCGTAATATCTGCTTGGTCATAACTGCAATCTGGCTGTTCTCTCTGTTCTGGGCTGGAGCTCCATTGATGGGCTGGGGCAGTTACAGAGGTAGGACTGAAACAAGGATGTTTACCATCTTTAAAAGTCGAAATTGAGATTTATTTGAATTTCATTTCTTCTGCAGCTCGCAGATATGGGACATGTGAAATCGACTGGACACGAGCGCTGTACTCTGTTCCGTTCAAGCTCTATGTTATCAGCATTTTCTTCTTCAACTTCTTCGTGCCGCTGTTCATTATAGTTTTCACGTACGTGTCCATCATCCGCACAGTCAACTCCAGCCACAAGTTCAGTCGGGGAGGAGATGTTAGCGAGAGGCAAAAAAAGATTGAACGCAGCATCACACGGGTAAAACTATCACCCTATAAATTTCCATTATCAACTAACAAATAACTAGTGCTCTCAGTGCATATGTTTCTCGCTCCAGGTTTCCCTCATTGTGTGTGCGGCCTTCCTGTTGGCCTGGTCCCCGTACGCAGTCATTTCCATGTGGTCTGCCTGGGGTTACCAAATACCCCCACTCAACGACATCCTGGCAAGCCTCTTCGCCAAGTCAGCAAGTTTCTACAATCCGTTTATCTACATTGGCATGAGCTCTAAGTTCCGGAAGGACTTGCAGGCTCTGTTCTACTGCCTTAGACCCACATCAGCACACAGGCACACCCCTCCTGTGCCATTGGCCCGGCCTGGTGATGTGCAGCTCGATGTGGACGGCTTTATGGAGGATGAGCCAGTAGAGATGGACGATAATGCAAGTGAAAGCGCCCCAGGGGGGAAGGCTGAGAGCCCGCATAGGCCTTTAGAGTCACAAAAGAGTGTCAGTCCTCATGGATTAATAAGGAAACCCAGTGACTCTGGAAGACTTTAGCTGTCTTTTTATGTTAGTTTATGTGCTCTGAATGTTTATGTTTAAGATGATGATGATGATAATGATAATCTTGATAATAAGATGAAGTACATTCACTGTCTGTATTGTGTTAATTTCACAATAAATAACAGACTAGGACACTCCAGGCTACTAGTGAGTCATGTGTACAGATGCTTCATGTTGAACGTGAGGTCATTGTGTGAATTCAATAAAACCGAGGTTAATGATCCTATTTCGCTTCATCTCTGTCTTTGAGGTTTGTGAAGTATTGACACACATTTATTGGTATTTCTGTATTACATCCTCCCCAGTTAAGGGTAAGTAGTAAAAAGTAGAAGTAGATCCATTCTCTCCTCCCAGTACACCAAACACACACAAATAAAAATATTACGTTAAGTACAAAATACTTCTGGAAGAGGAAAGGACAAAATAAAAATAACAAAAATTATGCATTACCTAAGAGGGAAAGAATCTAACTTTTGAAGAATAAGAAAGTAACTCTCATAAACAGGAGAAAGTTAAATAAAGAGAATTTGCAAATATAATGGCACCAACCTTTTTGGTTGAAAATAGCTTTTTTTTTTTTTTTTTTAACTTCAGAATTATATAGCAAAACAATTATGAAATTATAAATATTTTTTTTAAATATTTCACAAGCTAATCAGTGTTTGACATTTTGGTTAATGGCAATAAAATCCCATTAAAGATGAGCAATATCTGAGGCAGGAGCAAAGATCTCATGAATAGTGTCTCTGCTTGTGTTACTGTATCATTGAGACACATAGTTTTTATTAACATTTTGATTTAGTTCATTTTTTTGGCTATTTTCATTTTAATTAAACTTTTTTATTATTTTTATTAGTTTTATAGTATATATTAGGGCTGGGTAATAACACAGATTTCACGATTCGATTCACAAGCTGCAATTTGATTAGATTTTGATTCTATTTGATATAGATTATTTTGGATATATATTATATCAGGCACACTACATGCCAAATTTCTCTAACTGACTAACCAGTTTATGGTCACTGAATGGCTTTTCTGAGGTAAATGTAACATTGTGTGACATTGTTTACAAGCTGTTTTATTTATGTTTTTCCACAGTTGAAACTGATTGAGCTGATAGCATGAGACATGATACGGATTTTGGTCACTTGTACTGTATATTTTAACATAGGCCTACCTTCTGATGTTCATTCATGTTTATTTCACGCTGTACCTAGAAATGGAGGAAATGATCTGTTCGCCTGAGGCTGCGCTTCGTGCTGCTGCTTCGCTTCTAAATTTCTACAATTTTAAATCTGAATCTCGCTTCATATCAAAAGCAACAAAGCTTAAAGCTTATTGCGATATTGGATGGTAGGCATGTTAAAATGTTCCATTCATTCATCAACTGAAAACAGGATAGACTAAAAGATCAATTCTTGCAATTTAAGATAAAAAATAAAAAATCGATTAAAATCGAGAAAACTATTTTTCACCCAGCCCTATTAGCCTATATATAGTTTTATTAATTTTTATTTCAGTTTTAGTTTCAGATATTTTAGTAAATCAAAACTAAATGAAAATGAGAAATGTTGCCTTGCAACTAACTGAAATAAATTTTATAATATTTGATTTTATTTCTGGTAAAGTTTTGTTTTATTTCAAGTAGAGGAAAGTGGGGGGAAACGCCCCCATAAGGACTTTGTCATTTTTTTTCCCTATGAAACAAAATGTGTCCAGAATAGTTTTAGTGACATTTACATAAATTATAAACCAAGTATGAAAAATGTCCAGAGTTTTCATGTTATTAGATTTTTTTAGCAAAAAATAAATTTGTATCAAGGGGGCATTCTACACCACAGGTGGGGTAAAATGCCCCCACTCTGTCAAAACAATTTGCTTTATACATTTACAGCAAAATCTACTACTATTATTGCCACCACAACTAAAATAAACTAAATCAGTAATGAAGTCTTAACCATAACCAATAATTATGAATTACACAATTATAATAGACTATTTAAAAAAATGTAGTTAGCTGATGGTAGCTAACTAGCTAGCTGATGCTAACTTAAGGTAATTTTTGATTATAAAGTCCAAATATTTTTATTCAACCACCTAGTTAGATTACATTTGATGTAAAAACAAAGGATTTGATCTTCAGAATAGAGTAACTACAGTAATTATGATTGTTTGAAAAGGGGTAAAATGCCCCCTTCCCACTGTGTTTGAAAAAAAAAAAAAAAAGAATTTACTTAAATTACATGTACTATCTAACTACAGGCCTTACTATTCTCATATTATATATAACTGTGATGTTCTGCAAAACATTGAGCAAGCTTTAATACACTTTTTTATTGCTGAAAATTTGTTGAAATCCGTTTTCTCTACGTCGCCAGTGAAAGCTTTACAGTAAATACGTCTACATCACTCTTGTCAATATAGTCCATAGCAAGAACAAAAATGTATCTTGATTCAATCCAGTGGTTATTTTGGTAAAAACAGTTGGGAGGCATTTTACCCCAAGGGGGCATTTTCCCCCACTCTACCCTAACAACAAGAAAAGCTTTGTTTTAGTTTTACTTTAGTATAATGGTTTAGTATAATAGCCCGGGTCTTTGCTTCTTATTTATCTGTTCCATCTTCATTCTCTCACCTGCCAAACATAATACTGATAGGGCCATAATCAGCAGTGAGGTTTAAACCTTATTATAATCAGCAAAGCATCAGAAAGAATTATGGTGAGAAGCAGGATGATGGGCTGGAGAATCAAGAGCAGGACGATTCACAAATTAAGCTTGTAAAACCTCCTGTCTCTCCACAACTGTCCTCAAATGAGTCCATGTTTGACCAGACTGTAATGTCAGGACTGAGTACGAATTACTCAAGCGCAGAGTGAACAGAACAGTCAGGTAATGGTGCTTTATTTACATTATCCAGGCGCATAATTCAAAAGCAGCAGGCATGCTCGTAGTCAAAGGAACAGCGAAAGTTTGAGTCCAAACAGAGCAGCGGGAAGAGTCAAACAATCCAGAGTCGTAATTCCAAGAACAGACAAGGTCAATAACTGGTTTCAGAACAAATAAATTAACAGCAAATAACTCTGACCTCATAGGCCACAAAGTGAATTATAACCTGGCAAAGAACAGAAATAGTATAGAGATAATCAGTTGGGAATTGTCAGGTGATGGGTTAAACAGGATATATAGTCAATATATATTCAATTTATACAGTAAATAAACAGGTTAATACAGGTAAAAAGCTGACCAAAGTGTTTTGTACCCTGAGAAACGCTGTATCAGAGGTTTGGAGCAAGTGTTAAGTTGATATGAGCAGGGATTTTTCTCTAAGTAATGACTAACACCCCGGGTTGTGGGAAATGTCTTCCTTCTGCTCCATTCACAGTCCTTAAACTCTCTGTACTCAAGCATGTCACCTGTTCAAATGATGGCCGAGATAATTAGTCCCACACGGTGGTCACAAAATAAGAGGATCTTGGAGTGCGTATGTTGTAGTGAATGTTCTCTCAAATTAGTGGTGTCGGGGGTTAAAGTAGGTCTGTTACGCAAGGAGATTTTTTGGCGCAGGACTACTATGCAGTTTGAAAAATACTGAATTCTGGAAAATATTAATCAGTGTGATGTTTTATTAATTTTATGATTGGGAGGAAAGTCTTAAGAGAAATTCTTGCATCTGCTAAGAGATGAGAAGATATCAAATGTTCACTACCTAGTTTGGTTGTGGGTAAAAAAAAAAAAGTGAATTAGTCTCATGCAAATCAAGGCTGTATTTGTTTGAGCAAAAGAGAAAAAACAGTAATATTTTGGAATATTATTACAATTTAAAATAACTGTTTTCTGTTTGAATATACTTTATGAATCTAATTTATTCCTCTGATGGTAAACTTTTGATCAGTTTAATGTGTTTTTGCTGAATAAAAGTATTAAAAATCTTACCGAGCCAAACTTTTGAATGGCAGAGAAAAAATATTTCTAAAGCTACTGCCACTCACTGTCAAGCTTTTGACAATGTACTGTATGACACGTTGATGTTTACTTGAACTAGACATCCATTAGCTCTAATGGAGAATGACAAGTATAAGTTATTAATATAGGAGGTCTCCATAAATGACCCTACTCAGTGCGACTGCAGAAGTGCACAAAAACATAGAATCACCCAAATTAAAAATCTGAAAAACTAACTCAAAATTCAAGCTAGTTATTGCTAACATTTTTTAACTGCCACCCACATTTAAAAACTATCACTTTTTCTGTGGTGTATTTACAATTTCCAAAATCTCCAAAACTAGAAACCTAATATATATATATATATATATATCCTCTCTTATATTAATCGTGAAATATCATATTTTCTGGTTAATGTTTCCAACGTAGAGGATGACATCTTTTTTATTATTATTTTTTATTTTGGGAAAATAAATTTATCTTTTCAGCAGACAAATCTGGGCTCAAGTCTACACACCATTAGCCAAGGCTAATATTTGTGTAGGTGAAGACAGTCGCCTAAATGAGACATCCATCGAAGTATTAGACGGTTACTACTATTTATAGGGAGTGGAGCGGTAGTCTATGCATTCTTGGACGAAAGCTGTGGATCTCCCATGAAGTCTCACATGGTGTGAAACGTGACAGCGTGATGCTGGCCTGGGAAGAAACATGTGTGTCACTTCACTTTAATTCAGCATTTTTCATCTGACTGCACAAAGCCAGAGGAGTCAAGCCAACTTTTGCATATGACCATCAGCTGCCACAATGGGAACAAACTGTAATACCAAGTCACAGTAAATCATCACCTGCTTAACCTACTATAACAAAACCCATTCTATTACATAAAGGAACACACTGTTTTCCCTTTGAGCCGAGCTAATTCTCCAAGCAAAATCAAGCAAGTTAAAAACATATTAACATTTACAATGTTAATACACTGTGAAAATCTTTACCTTTTGTCACATTACACCCTGGAAAATAAAATAAGTCTAACTTTTTTGAGCTGTATATTCACATAACCCTCATCATCAAAGTGAAAATAACATTTTAAAACATTCTGGAAGATTATTACAAATTAATTAGTGAAATACCTGGTTTGGTAAAGTGATCAGCCCCTTAGAGCATACCATTATAAACTTGCTCAAGTGCAACCAATCAACTTCCAGATTATCAACTGTAGTGGCTTCAATTATTTCAGAATAAAACCAGTTGTTTCTTGAAGATTCCACTGTTAGTAGTACATGGTACTGCAAAGAATTCACCATGGTTGGGAAAGTGATTTCAAAAGGCCTCCGGGATGAAGTTGTAGTAAGGCACAAGTTAGGAGAAGGCTACAAAAACATTTCGAAGGCTTTAGCTATCCCTCTGAGTACTGTTCAGAGCATCATTAAGAAGTGGAAAGTATATGGCACCACCAACACATTGCCTAGATCAGGCCATCCGTCTAAACTGGATGATTGAGCCAGGAGGACATTGATCAGAGAAGCTACCAAGAGCCCAAAGGCAACTTTGAAGGACTTACAAGGCTTTATGGCTGGGACTGGTCGGTCCGTGCATGTGACAACTATCTCACAAACTTTACATAAAGCTGGCCTGTATGGCAGGGTGGCAAGAAAGAAGCCTTTCCTAAAAAAGTGCCACACTCAGTCTTGTTTGCATTATGCAAAAACACACCTGGAAGCCTCTGGTGAGTCCAAAATGGACCTTTTTGAACTGAACTCCAAGCACTATGTTTGATGAAAAGGAAACACAGCACACCACCCAAAACACACCATACCTACTGTGAAGCATGGTGGTGGCAGCATTATGTTGTGGGGGTGTTTCTCCTCAGCGGGGACTGGGTAATTGGTCAGGATTGAAGGAAAAATGGATGCTGCTCACTACATCCAAATTCTTGAGGAAAACCTGTGCCACCATGACTTTTCCAACCCTGTTTTTCTAGTTTTTCAGGGTGTTGCCTTTTTTGTTTTATTGTAAAGTAAAATTTCTATATAAAGCTGAAAAAGGTTTTTTTTGGGAATGGGTTGTACCACAAATAAAGTAACTATTTCAAAGGGATATGGTGATTTTCTATAGGCACTGTATACATTTATATAAAAAAAATCTGGCAACACTTTTTTTAAATCACTTTTATTCCAATGTTATTATTAAACACAGTGCTTAGCAGTTCATACACTCAAAAGTTTGGGTTCACTAAGATTTTTTAATTTATTTATTTTTTTTATTTAAATTTTTTTTTTTTTTGTTAATTAGCGAAAAATTAGCTAATTTGTAAAATTTGTTATCATTAGTTAATGTATTAACTAACATGAACTAACAATGAGCAATACATTTGCTACAGTATTTTTTTAATCTTTCTTAATGTTAGTTAATAAAAATACAGTAGTTCATTATTCATTAATCACAGCGCATTAACTATTGTTAACAAATATAACTTTTGATTTTAATAACGTTTTAGTAAATGTTAAAATTAGCATTAACTAAGATTAGTAAATGTTAACTAAATTTAACTAATGAAACCTTATTACCAAAGGTTACTGTTACTAAAGTCTGTTATGCTCAACAAATAGTAAAAACAGTAATATTGTGAAATAGTATTACAATTTAAAATTACAGTTTCCTATTTAATATATATTTAAAAATGTAATTTATTCCTATGATGACAAAGCTGAAGCTGACATAAAATCATTATAATCCTTCATAAATCATTCTAATATGCTGATTTGGTGCTCATGAAACATTTCCTATCAATCAATCAAAAAAAAAAAAAAAAAAGGTTGTGCTGCTTAATTTTTTTTTTATTAATTTTTTTTTATATAATTCTTCAATGTATGGAAAGTTCAAAAGAACAGCATTATTTGGAATAGAAATATTTTAGAACATAAATGTCTTTACTATCACTTTTGAACAATTAAATATGTCCTTGCTAAAAAAAAAAAAAAAAAAAAAAAAAAAGTACCAAATATTCTATGTAGTTTTTTTAATATACATTTTTAAAATATATAGGCATTTTTCATAAACATTTTTTAATAATAATTTAAATACTACAACATATTTAAAGAAAAGGCTGGTTATCATATTTTGTATTTTGGGAAAAATTGTCAATATTGCATATTAATATTGACATATTATGTTTTATTAGTTAATAATACCTTATTAGGGACCACCTGATCATGTCTTTGTTTACTTCTATCCACAATCCAAAGCACCAGCCCACCCTTTCTTGTTTCATCTTGGCACAACATCAATAAGCTTTTTAAACCGCTGGAATTTAATCATAAATGGTTTTCATTTAACCAAGCTTTACTTGATATGGAAGTTCACACTCCTGGTTGAGGGACTTAATGTTTTCACTATGACCTTCACAAGAATTTTCTCCTGAAAGACCGCTTGAGCCTGACATGGACTTAGTGTGCTGTGAAATATTCATTAATTGAGACACTGGGACAGTTCCCAGTTGTTACAATGAGCAGTTGTTCAAAGAGGATTGAGTATCATTCCATGAGAGGTTTTTTAATCTGTCGCACTGAATAAGCACCTTGTCGCACACTACGTACCCCTACAAACTTCCACAGCACTTAATCAGTAAATGCCAATGAGTTGTGAGATGCCACAGTAAACATGGACCTATCATATTCCTGTTTGCTGCCAGGAGTAAACCTGGAAATGTTCCACAGTACAGCTGATGTAGGAGAGACCTCTTTGAAAACAGGACAGTGTCATGCTAATGCACCCAATTGCCCTTTCACATACTAAGCATTCTCTGTATACTGAAAATAAGTATAATTTATGGACAATTTACAGTTTTTGCAGCATAGGCCGTGTACAGGAGGTGTTTCAATTCTTAAAACCACAGTGAAGAAAGTATATAATTGTTCTGAAAGTGATTGCCAAATGACTACTTGTGCATTGACACTGATAAGTCTCTATTCTGTTTGGGCAGATCTTCTCAATGAGCTCCATACCCATTCAGACGATTTGGGGTAAAATTGTTTGTTTAGATTATATTTATAGCACTGAATCAAGGTTATTACACCTCAATAGCCTTAAGGTAAACTTTTGACTCCCAGTCAGGGCCTAATAATGACGTGTGCATTGCAGCGTTCATGCTGTATGTTGGTTATTCTCCTTTCGATAGCCCTCTGTTTCTTTATTCACCACTACTGACTAAACTAAACTAGTTGAAGCATACATAGTAATTGTATCAATATGTCACATATTACATCTAGATGGCTGAAAAGCAGGAGAATTTAAAACAATGTCCTTTTCAGGTGGTTTGGATGTAAGGCCCGCCTCTTGTGATGTCAGCAGAGCAGCATTGGGGTTTTCGGGGACATTATTTAAAGGACTAGCTCTTCCCTCAATATTCAGACACTTCTGGAATATCATCCATAACGGAATTACTTAATTTTTTTTCTAGAAAGCTTTTAAGGCTGAAGAAACGGCATCCTACACAATATCTGTAAGTTGGTTTAATCTTCATAGGTTTGATGACTTTTGACTGTTTAATGCATTTTAATAGTGATAATTTTAATAATCCAGATATGCATCTTATTTTCTTCTGCATTCTGTCTCTCTCTCCTTCTACCTCATTCTGTGAGAGGATTAACTGAAGTATGCAGTTCCAAAGGAGCTGTTTGTGATGGATGTGTCTGGGGAGATTACATTTTTCCTGGATCATATCTGATTTCACTTCTGTGTGCCAAATAAATTTTACACACCTAGATAAAAGAAAAAATAAAGACCCTTAGAAGGTTTAGTAGTTTTTTTTTAGAAAAAAAAAGAAAGTTTATAACACAATGGGGTGAGTTTATTCATTGTTGCCTGGTATAATGTTCTTTTGTCTCTACAGATATCTTCATTAACCATGTCGATGTGGTTTCATGTATTAGGTAGGTGAATCATTTGTTTGAAGTGACTGATATTAAACGCTTCTATGTAATTCTATGTAATTTTTTCCCCCATTTTTACAGGTATTCTGTCTTTGAGCTGTTGCACTTTTGGATCTGAATTAAATGGTCAGTGACTTACATTTTCATACTCTTTTCATACTAACTACAAAGAATGGAGTTACATTAGAGAAACTATTTCAAAGTAAAATAATTCCAAATCTTTTCTTTTGCAAATATCTTTTTAAAAAGGTTCCACAACATTTTTATAAACTTTTTTTTTTTTCAGTAGCTAAGAGAACTTTTGGAATATATTTATTTTTTGAGTTCAAAATGTTTAATATGTTTTTATATATTTGACAAATAAAAAAACATTTTATGGGTAATGTCTTGTGTTATACATGTCTTAGTTCCAACACCAATTAGCTGTGGAACTCGTGCGGTGGATCTACCGGACACCCGTCAGCTGGTGCTCTGCCCAGCAAACTGCACTCTGTGGACTCTGTCAGTGTTTGGTTCAGGAGTATATGCTTCTATTTCCAGCATATGTGGAGCAGCAATACACAGGTACAATCGCAGAAATAATGATAAAGATATGATATGACTTGTGTAAGAAAAAAGCAAAGAACATTTTTGTGTGTCATCCAGAGGAATCATAAATCTATCTGGTGGACCTGTGGAGGTTCACGGACTGCCAGGGAGGACAAATTACCTCAGCTCTTACGCTCATGGTGTCCAGTCTCAGTCGCTGTCACAATGGAGTTCATCTTTCACTGTGGCCAGTGAGTGGAGACAATTACGATTTGAGTCATTACAAATGCTCGTGTCTGTTTTGATTTAAAATTTGTTTAAAGATGCACACAATGGAGCAATTCACTGTACTCTGCACACTGCCAAAAACAATAGTATAGTATAATATAATATAATTGTTTATGATCTTTCACTTTCTAAACATAAAATGGTGTGGTTTCAAAAAAAATTTCTACCATTCTCAGTTAGCAGGACATAACTTTAGGAAAAGTTAGAGTATATAAATAATATAGTGTATAAAATGCAGAATATAAAAATGAACTTAAGTCATTTTAGACTTATCAACAAAGATTTGTCAGGTTAAATGTTTTGTTATTTTATCCCAGGAACAATTAGTTTGCCATTAGAAGTGTCCAGCCAAACCAGCAGTTCTGCCACAGTTGCATCTGGAGCAGGTAACAAGTGTTCATAATAGCTGGAGATAATTTACATATGTACAATAGTCTACCCTGAGCATTCCTACTTCTCCCTTGCAGCCAAGAAACCAGTCAAAAAACCTGTAAAGAAGGCTCCTCCAGCAAATCCAAACAGAGGTCTGTATGACCTGATTTCCTACTCTAACTTCAAATTAGTAGTCAAAGTACCATGACATGCAAGTACTGTGTAAATGTTACCTTGTTCCAGATTGCCCAGTCGATATGGCTTTGCTGCTGGATGGCAGCTACAACATTGGACAGCGTCGGTTCAACTTGCAGAAGAACTTTGTCAGTAAGCTTGTAACCATGCTGAAGGTTGGAACACCAGGTCCTCATGTAGGAGTGGTGCAAACCAGGTGATCTGTTCACATCCAAGTTGTTTATCACATTTAATGTTTTTTCTTTGTCAAAACGTAGCCAAAAATGTAATGTTTTTCTTTCCAGTGAAACACCTCGAACTGAATTCTACTTGACAAACTATACAACAGCCAAAGATGTGACTTTTGCCATGAAGGAGATACCATACATTGGGGGCAATACAAATACAGGTTTATAACTTTCCTGTTAATATACATTTCATATGAATGCTTGGGTGAAATCTGGAGCAACTCAATGCCACCCTTTTTGGAAAAGTAAAAGACAAACAAAAATACCATTTACAATAATGCACTTACAATGGAAGTGGTCACCAGAATACATGTTAAAATAGGCTACACACAGTTTTGAAAATATGACCACAACATTTAAAGACAGCATGAAATAAAAACCCTATGTTCTAAATGCATTTTATTGTGAAGATCATAGTGTGAAGTACATTTTAAGGTAGGGACATACGCCAAACCGACGCCAATGAATTAGCGCCGATGAAAGCTGACCGTGCTGTCGCCTCGCGTCGGGGCAAAAAAGCTGCACTTAAAAACACAAAGAGGACTACAGCCGACTGTCAGCTAGCACGTGTGTTCTGCGCCTGCGTGTAAACCAGACAACTGTCTATTTCTCCAGATATATTCGTCTATATTCGTCATTCAAAAAAAAAAAGAAAAAAAAAGAAAACAACAGTGCAGGCTGCATTTACACAAACTGTAAACAAAGCAGCGCGTGCTTACCCTTTTAAATATCAATCATGCTGATTACTTTCTTTATTCCACTTGGCTCATGTTGATATTAAAATATTCGCCCAGGAACACTAAGGAAAGATGACGTAAAATTATAACAGCCTTCTGTCTGTACCGTCTTGACTTCTTTGTTGGCTGTTTTGTTAATATTCCCGTTCACTGACTCCTTCACTAAACTAAACAGCCAATCAGAGTTCACTGACGGCCCGACGCCAAAAAAAGACGGCATCCAACTAGAGCCAAAGGTGCGGAACACAACAAAAAACGAAGCCTGCCGACGGTCAAAAACGGCCAGATCGTTGGCTTGGTGTGTCTCGGGCTTTAACTGGATCATCCAATGAAACAACAGACTTCCCTCTGGTGATGTATGTCAGACTTGATTGACTCCAATCATTTAGTCCAATATAGGCCTATTGCTTTTATACAACAGTTCAATAAACAAGAAGTTAATACTGAGTAGCTTACATTTTAGACCATGTTGTCAGTTACTTTGACCTTTTTTGACTCTGTCAATGAAAATAGTTCCAAGAGCAACACACAGTAGTGTGTTTCGTTCCTAAATGACAAATCATTGAGTGAATGATTCAATGAACACAGCTGCTCAGAAACATGTTTCGTTCCTGAAAGAATGAGGCTGCATCCAAAACTGCATACTTCCCTACTATATAGTATGCAAAAAAACAGTATGTCACAAAAGAAGTTTGTCCAAATTCACAATACTCATAAAAGAATGGCAAAAAGTACCCAGATGACATACTACTGTTCTACTGACATACTTTTTTAGCGGTCGCGAAGTAATTATTCAAAATAAGTACCAACTCAAGAGAGAATGCGATTTTGGATGCAGCCTGAGTGTTTATAAATGAATCGGTTGAATGAATGATTCAATCACTCAAAGACAGCTTTTTCTTTTGTTCCTAAAGTGTAACATGCAAAAATGTTCACATCTGTGCAGTGAAACCCTTGAAACACAGAATGCCTTAGCCCATAGACTTCCATTGTAAGTACATCACTGTAAATGCATTTCTTGTTTTCACAGTCGATATGATTTTGTTTGATAATAGACAGATTTCCACAGATAGTGTCGATATGTATTTTAATCATTCTATTAAAATCTGACACTTACATAATGGTTTTAGTTGGATTGAGTTAGCTTTAGCTTTAATGAGCAGAGCTTGGCAGGCTTGAGTTATTGTCTTCTGCACAGGTAAGACCATACTGCACACTGTGAGGAACTTCTTCAATCCGGATTTTGGTGTGCGGAGAGGCTACCCACGGGTAATTGTTGTGTTTGTTGATGGGTGGCCTTCTGATAATGTGGAGGAGGCGGCAGTTTTAGCCAGAGAGTCTGGCATTAACGTCTTCTTTGTGTCTGTGGCCAAACCTTCTCCTGAGGAGGTTAGCCTGGTGAACGATCATGACTTCATGAGAAAGGTGAGATGTTCCACATACAAATTCACATCAGAACATCTGAGATCTGAGTTTGCTAAAATCCATTTATACTGACATGTATCTCACAGGCAGTATGCAAGGACAATGAGTTCTTCACCTTCACCATGCCCAGCTGGTTCAGCACCAACAAGTTTGTGAAGCCACTAGCTCATAAACTTTGTTCCATCGATCAGATGCTCTGCAGCAAGACGTGCTATAACTCAGTTAACCTGGGCTTCCTGATTGATGGCTCCAGCAGTGTAGGTGATGGGAATTTTCGGCTTGTGCTGGACCTTCTTGTCTCCATCGCACGCAGCTTTGACATCTCCGACATTGGATCTCGCATTGGTGCCATCCAGTTCACCTACGACCAAAGGATGGAGTTCAACTTCAATGACCACATCACAAAAGATAATGCTCTGAGGGCCCTGCAGAACATCCCATACATGAGCGGAGGGACAGCTACTGGAGATGCCATCAACTTTGCTGTGCGGAGTCTTTTTAAACCCCGCACAGGCTCCAACAGGAAGTTCCTCATCATCATCACTGATGGACAATCTTACGATGATGTGAGAGGGCCAGCAATGGCCGCCCAGAGAGAGGGTACGCTTTATACACTGACACTTCATCTAGATCCTCAGGGTCCCTGAAGGTCCAGGGCTCATATTTTCTTCTTATTTAAAAGTTAGTATAAAGTGTTTTCAACAAAATCTAGCTTTATTTTTATAGTGAAGGTCCCTGAGGTGGTGAGGGAGTAGGTGGGGGTCCCTGGGTATGTAAATTATGAAAACAGCTAATCTGGAACATTTAAGAGATCTGAAAAGTACTTTATCACAAGATATCTATAGTGCATTTAGAATGTAAATAAGTGTTCTGTCATCCTGACCATGCTCTTCCTGTTTTGTCACAGGGATCACTGTGTACGCGGTGGGTGTGGCTTGGGCTCCAATGGAAGATCTGAAGGCGATGGCATCCGAGCCCAAGGAGAGCCATGTGTTTTTCACTCGTGAGTTCACTGGCCTTGCACAGTTCCAGCAGCCCATCGTACGGGGCATCTGCAGGGACTTCACAGAGTTCAATTAGACAGTGCAACTGCTTTAGTGCAAAAACAGGAAGTAAGGAATGGAGGAAAGGAAGGAGAAAAAGTGTGGACGTAAGAAAATAAGAAAACATCACCTTTGTCTTATTGCCTTTTGTTTCTTTTGTAGGAAAAGGAATTTGAATGGTTTTGTTATAAAGGTACTGGTATGTTTGATCCAAAGGATTTTTCAGCTTATTTGAGAATGTATCACACAGTATTGTATGTCAAATTCTCTATAATGTGGAGAATGTAATTATTTGTGATTTGTAGTCTTTGTCTTTATGTTCCTGGTGAAAAAACATTCTTTCGCTCCGTCTGGCAAGTCTTTTTTCCTGTGGAGGAGTCACTGTAACAAAAGGCTCTTTCATATTAATTTCTGGACTTGAAGATTCAATTCCACTTAGGCAAGATACTAGTGCACAAGGTGGTGAGCAAAAGCAGTCATGAAGAGGATTGTCAGTGAAACAGCACCCTCTTATGCATTTTGATGGCAGTACACGAATACACAGCTTTCATTCTCACAATTACATAAATCAGTCTGGGTTATTTAGAAGATATGGTCCTTCCCAGGGGTACCAAACAATAGACAAAAAATGTAGTACACTCACGGTGAATCACGTATGGCTGGGTGTGAGACGAGGAGTACGGTTGAAAAGTTAGCGTTTTTATTATATATAATTTCCCCCCTTTTCTTAAATTATACTTTCATGTATTTATCGAAGCTATTTCTTGTGTACCTTTCCATATGCATGATTTACTGCCTCACGTAGCCTAATGAAAAGAGAGGGGAGGAGGGGCATCAAACTGCTTGTACATTTGTTTATAATTTATTACTTTCTTCTCAATAAAGGACAAAGTGTTTGTACAACTTAACCAGCTGAACATCCTCTTCTCAACAGGCTCAGCATCACCAGAAACTTCAACATATTCAAATGACACGTGTATTAATTTATGTAGCAGAAGGTTGGCTCAATCTGAGTCTCTCAATAGAAACACAATCTTTATTAAAATCGTGAATATCGGCAATCATCATTCGTCATCATCAATGACCAGTCAATCAAATACCGTGATAAATACAACGCTGCTGCATTAATTATCGACACAAGGGGCATGTTGCATATACAGATACACCATTTAATATTTATTATAGACATTTTATATACATTACTTTTCAACAGTTGTTTTGCTATGTGGTACAATCTTTAAAATTTGTTGATTCGTAGTAAATCAAAAACCTTACAAAACTCTTCAAACTGATCAGAACTTTTGGAAGACTAGAAAAAATACTTTATTGTAGTATTAATCATGCATTACACAAACAAAAGATCTTTTGTTACACCATAAACTGCATTGTTTCCTTTAAAAATCGTTGAACAGATTGGGGCAGAAAGACCAAACCAAATATTTAATATAAATGCAAGCTATTCCAATCGCAAAAAATGAAAGTTCTGCCATCTTCTACTGACTCTCACGTCTTTCCAAACTCATTTGACGTTCTTTCTCATGCGGAACAACAGACGCTATTTTGGAACAAACAGTTTTATTGATCATTGATTGACAACACACGGAGACATTTCTCAAAATATATTTTATGTTCCACAGAACAAATGAGTCATACAGGTTTGTAATGACATGAGGGTGAGTAAATGAACTATCCCTTTAAATTTTGAAAACGTTTCTCCGGCATCATGAGGTGAATTTAAACCCCGTTTTCAGCCAACTAAGAAATGGTGTTTAAAACTGTCTTTTATATTAACCTATATACGTTAATTTCCTATCGGATTACCTGTTCCGTTTGGTTAACAACTGCCCAATCTTTTAGTCACCATCGAGCTATCCTCTGAACAAGGGGATAAGACTATCCACAAACTGAAAATAAATAAGCCAATAACGTTCGGATGTCTAACCTGTAATACTTAATCTCATTCTACAGTAAGGTGTACAGAAACATCACATAGTGACAGGATGCTGCAGTTTATTTGTAGATTCCTAAAAGCTCTCAGGGCACCACGCGCTGTGCTTCAACTAGTGTACAGTCTCTCCGTTATGTGCTGATAAAACAACGTTAAAGCAATGTAGTATGCGTAAGGAGAGCACTCATCCAGCGTTTCCAGAGACACAAGACCTTCTTGAAGGACAACCGCGTAAAATGGAGGGCTTGAGTGGGATTATAGTCCCTTTAAAAATGATTTTCAGCGGTTTTATGACAGTCTTTATTTATATAAAATTGATTATAAAAACTATACTTTTTTACACAAAAAATGAAACAAACGCTAAAGGTATGATGATTGACCGAGTTTAACTGTATTTGTTTGCACGCTACATTAGGGTGAAGAGGGCGACTGAGATTAGGGTGTGGTTTATGGCTCGGCAGGGCGGGACTCAGTTCCTCTGGTGCCCGGATGATGGTCGGTGACAACCTACTGATGGATGAACATGATAACCACTCCATGGTCACTGAAACATACCTACAGGACACATTATCAGCTCAGTTCAAAACCAGTCAAAAGGCTACACACACTGGTTTTACTCCAGCTTTGACTTACAGTAAATTACAGTTACTTTTTTCTTTTTTTGAGGAAACAAAAAGAAGATTAAAACTGATTGAGCACTCCACACTGGCTTCGCAAAAAACGGCACGTCCCCCTCTTGGCACCTGGTATTGTGTGTATGGTGTGAGTTTGACAGCGAAGGTGGAAGCCACTTCAATGTAGTGTGAGAAATGCTACTCTTGTTACACAAGGCAGTGAAGCAGTCCTTTCTTTCACTCGGTCTTTATGCGTGTTAATTCAGACGTGCTTTTACACAAACACTTTGGCCAGGGCATCGGCTCCGGCACTTCCTATGTATGCCTTAGATGGGTGAAAGGCAACGTCGTATATGGCCTCGTCTGACTTTTTCCTGTGAGCGGTAACTTCCTGTACGCACGTCTTACTGTCCAGGTTCCACAAGCGGATGGAACTATCGTGACCTGTGTTAAATGAAGAAGAGGCATTACATTTATACTTAAAGAGATAGTTAAGCACAAAGTTTAAACTGTCATTATTTGTAAACCTCTATGACTTTCTTTTTTATATAATGAAAGTGAACGGTGACCACGGCTGGTTCCCATCCTCTTTCACCATATGGACAAGATTTCTTTGTGAAGAAAGTCAGAAGGGTTTGCAATGATGTGAGGGTGAGCTATACCTTCAAGGGTGACAGAAATATTACCAACAAATATTTTATATTATCACGGAGAAGACATGATGTATAACTGACATAAATGGTATTGGTAAAGTAGAAGGGAAAAGTGAGCCAGTAAAAGGGCAGCGTTGAAACAGTAATGCTGGGTACACACTAAAAGATTTTTGAAAACTTGTATAAGATTTTTAAAACGTGAGAGACCACAAACACGAGGACAAAAAAAAAAAATCCTAGATTTAACCGTTTTGCTCCTATAGTACTGAATGTGAACACGGGAAATCTTGCAAAATCTCTTGAGACTTCAGAATAAACATGACGGATGATAGGCAGGAAGAAATTGCGTTGATAATGTTTGGAATGATTTTGGTATGTTTTACTGGACGCGCTGTATAAACACTCGTGCTGTTGCCACAAATTGACAAGCCGATCCTCCATCTCTGCTGTCCAAATCCATTTAACTTTGTGCTGCGCCATGACTGCGTTTGTTATGCTTCTGTCGTCGGTCAGCTTGTTTTCTGATTGGATATTGTTTCGTTACACGTGATAATCTCCAGAGCGTGTGCGCGTTTGTCCTTGGGGTTCCCAGGATTTCTGATTGTAAATATTCAACATGTTGATTCGCGATCGGGGCACCTCCGACGTTCTTCCGAGCAGATTCAGTCACTCTTAACACACCTCACACCACAGAAAAACCTGATAAGATAATCTGTAGAATCATCAAGATAATCGGGACATTACCTAGGATTGTCGGAAGGGGAGAAATCGGCCCAAAATCAGCCCGATTATCTTGTGATGTGTACCCAGCATTGGCTGAATAAGAAAAAAAAAAAAGAACTTACTTCCTGACATCAAGTAGATGCCATTTGGATCTATAGCCAGACTAGTAACAGCATCCAAGTGAGCCACCATTGCATGAATGGCTTTACCTAAAAACAGACAGAAGAAAGGCAATAAATAACAGATTTTAAATAGCTAAAACAAAATGGGAATATAAAAAAAGCACATAGTTGCATAAATTATGGATATAATATAGTAATAGTAACAACAATAATAAAAATAATAATAATAATAATAATAATAATTCAGACAAAAGTTTGGGCTAAGATTTTTTTTTTCACAAAGAAATGAATACTTTTATTTAGCCAGGATGCATTAAATTGACCAAAAGTCTACAATGTTACAAAAGCTTTCTATTTCAAATAAATGCTTTTTTTTTTTTTTTTACTTTATATTTAAAGAATCCTAATGTATCATTGTTTCCACAAAAATATTAAGCAGTACAATTGTTTTTAACATTGATAATATTAAGAAATGTTTCTTGAGCAGCAAATCATATTAGAATGATTTCTGAAGGTTTATGTGACACTGAAGACTGGAGTAATGATGCTGATAATTCAGCTTTGCCATCACAGGAGTAAGTTACATATTTAAATATTAAAACAGAAAAGTAATAAAATTGTAATAATTTCACAATATTAAATTTTTCCACTGTATTTTGGATCAAATAATGCAGCCTTGCTGAGCATAAGAACCCAAACCTTTGAACAATAGTGTAAGGGGGGAAAAAAACACCACACTGACCTGATTTATTATCAAAGAATTTGATGTGTCTATCCTCGTGAGCGGTGACTGTGATTGGCAGGGTGGGGTGGGTGACTACTTTATTAATGTGATTCCCAAAAGGAACAGCTACAACACAAAGTAGAATAAAGTAAACATCACAAATTTAATTCTCACACTTAAGTAATTAAATGACTGATATAAAAACATTATATCATATCCACACAACTGTACTTTATTTTTTTAAGAACAAATGTGAAGAATGTACCACTCTCTCCCTGTGCGGCAAACACCACGACAGGCTGTGATGTCTCCAGATCGTAAACAACAGCATCTCCCGTGTTATAGGACGCCACCATATGTGCTGGATCACACCCATTAAAATCGATTGATGTGGGAACACCATGATCTGAAAGACAGGAGATGAAAAAAATTAGTTGCCAACACTTCGATCGATTACTGAACGCCACATAAAAGATGCATTGCGCTCACCTCTGTCTGAGTTAAATGTGCTGAGACATGGGGACTTCTCCTGAGGGTTCCACAGCTTGATCGTCCCATCAGCTGAACAGGAGAGCAGCCGGTTTTTGATTCCACTGTAAGCCAATCCCCACACTGCGTCACTGTGACCCAACAACGTGCCAGCCAACACGCTGGGATCTGAGTGAAAACAGAGTACATATATGAGCCAAACATAGAGAAGATACTAGCGATCAAGCAGGATTGAGTTCTATCAAAAGGAAACCGTGATTTTATCTTCTCACCATATGTGTCATAAGGGTCTACGTTAGAGCTGGGGATGTTCCACCACTGTATTGTTGAATCGATTCCACCACTAAAACACTGCTCACCACTCGAGGTCACAGCCAATGAGAGCACAGGCCCACTGCAGCAAAAGAAACAACAGGGTTAGAGGATTTGTGATCTAATTGGTGGATTCAGTTGTTTACATCATTGTTGATAAAGGGGGCCCTAAAAAGCGATTGGACACATACAAATATGTTTATACAAAATGTTTCACAAAGAAAATGTGTCAAGTTTTAAATACAATAAAAAATACTGTTCAACATGAACAAAGCATTTTGTGGTTGTCAAATGTTAGTGGAACATGATGAACTGGGGGGAACTGACTTCTCACACCCACAAAAATCACATTCAGACCAACTGGTTAAAAGCAAGAGCAAAATGACTAAGAAAAGCAACTCTGTTTTATATTTTGTGTCTAATGCAATGACACTCACACACCTAAATGTTCCCAAATACTTTGTCCAAATACTTTCTGTGGGCCAGGTAGTTTCATAAATTCAAATACACAGCCATACAATCTCTTAATCAAACAGTGCCAGTGTACAGTGGCCCATACAGAATACCTTCAGTGGGATCATTATATGGCTGCACCCAACTAAAGATTTTTCTAGTCAACTAGCAGTCGTTCATTCAAACCATTAGTCAACAAACTGCATGTTTATATTACTTTAATTACTTGAATATATACTTGGGGGGGGGGGGGGGGGGGGGGGGGGGTTGAACCATAATGAGCCTTTAATATATACTATAGGCGTAATATAGCCTATTCTTTGCACAAGTGCATGCATAAAGCTTGCTGCAAAGTACCAGCAAAAGTAATGCTTGTGTTGGAATAAATTGCAAGGAGACATTTTAATTATTTAATAATACATTTTCTTCTCTTTTGTTTTCTGAGTCAGTATCGACTGCAAAGATGAAGTTGACGATACTCTGCAGTATAGTGGATGCGCCTTTAGAGAGAAATGCATATATTACATATTCAGAGTATTTGTTTTCAATTTGAATTGGTTTGTTTAAAAGTAGACATTTCTATAGATATATTTCTCATGTCTGTGAGGCAAGTAGCCTATGTGCTGAGTTTCGGCTCATTTATGGGACATGCTCCAGTTCACGAAGTCAGAGACGGCAGAAAGCACGTCCTTGTTTGTTTTCTTCATTTTACAAAAGCACAATGTTTTGTTATTGTGAATTTGCACAAACATTTGGATATGCGCCTAATAATAGAGCACATTTAGTTAACGTTAGAGTGAGCGGCCATGTAAAGTTGCTACTACTTACATGTTTCAAATGATAAGCCATATTTGAGGTTGATGGATGATAGACAAGCGTTTTTGATGTTCTGCCCAACATACTGTAATTACCACAAGGACCCGCTGTAAATGATCTGTCCCTCATGGACTGCATGACTTTTTTTTTTTTTTCTTTCTGCGACAAACAGACTAATACAATTTTGGTTGACTAAGCCTATTCTCGTTTAGTCGACTATTAGGGGGATGCCTTAGATCATTATGTCACTTTTTATACACTTAGGTTTAAGTTCCTGTCCTGATCAAGCTAAAAGTGTTGATACTGTGATTTGAAAACATCCTAGATCAACTACAGTGAAAGTGTAGACCACACAAGCTCACAAGGACAGGACCAAGATAGTGTAAATATCATTTACCCTCACTTAAAACACTCACTGTCCAGTTCAGACTGCCAGCTCAGTATTGGCAGACACTGTTCACGTGAGCAGCACGACGCATGCGTGTGATGCTGACGCAGGAGCCGGCCAATAATGAGTTGGCGTTCTGACGTAGATGCTGAACGTAAACTGCGTACAAGAATGACATAGAAGAGAAGATACTGTTGAATAGTCATTTTTGTTTTGATTTGCACACAAAAAGTCACTTCATAACATTAAGGTTGGACCAGTGTAGTCACATTGACTATTTTAACAATGTCTTTAGGACCTTCCTGGTACTAAAGTATGAAAGTGACTACCGGTATTATGTTGTGCCATGATATAGATTTTGCTATACCGTGGATACCGTTAAATAGTCATGAATTCTAATTTTGCATTTATATTGTTTTGTTCAATTTTGTACTTTTTACAACTTTTAACACTACTAATGACGTTACAGAGTCAAGGCTGAACGTTTAACTTTTTCTCCACTACTGTGTCCAACGCCTTACTACACAGGCATTATTAATCAAACACAGAGAGCATTGTAACAGTTCAAATTAATAGAGCACAAACCACCTACTCAAAAAAAACAACAGCAACAAGTTTGTTTTTTTTAACCGCAGATGTGCCACTAGTACAAAGCAGATCGAACGTTTTCAATTAATTCCTACTGAAGTTGAGCGTGAAGCTCGGAAAGTTTGGAAAAGCTGAAGCATGTTATATTCACGGGATTCACTGCACAGGGTATGAGAGAGCTGTGAGAAACCCATGCTTGGCTTGATGTTACGTTTGCAGGTTGTGGTCTCGCCTGCAGGTAGGCCTGTAGGCATCATTTATGCTGTTTGGAAAGCCGTGGGCTTATATATTAAAAACATTAAATTCACTGACAGAAGGCTGCTTTCGATTTCAAATTCTCACGTGCGCTTTGTAAGGAGTGCTGACTAGTGTGACTAGTGCTCAAATGTACTTCTAAAAATGCTTTTTTGACGCAAAATGAATATAAACAGTCCGTTGTGTCTTAAAGTATTAAACAGACAGGACAGAAACTTCTTATATTTCAAAAGACATCTGTGCATTAGTCTGGATGCAGCGTTGTTCCTCTATTATTTACTAGGCGACTCACTTGCTTGTTTTGAAACTTTATATATATATATATATATATATATATATATATATATATATATATATATATATATATATATATATATATATATATATATATATGTCCCTATATAAAATTCTTAACATACAGTTGTATTAATGTATTTTTAATTTTTTTTTAAAGTAGGCTACTTATAATTCCATATATAATTATAAAACAAATTAATTAATAATAAAAAGTATCAAGAATCCTTTTGGAATCTGATCGCGACTCCTAGAATCGGATCGTGAGGTGCCTAAAGGTCTACTAAAATGTGATTCCAATTTTTCTCATATCGCGATATAATATCGAGATCCTCTGGACAGTGGAAAATATTGTGATATGAATTTTAGCTCATATCGCCCACCCCTACTTCCTGGACCTTGAAAGTGGTGGTTAAATTGCTGTCTATGGAGGAGTCTGATACCACTCTGATTTCATAAAAAATATCTTAATTTGTGTTCCGAAGATGAACAAAGGTCTTACGGGTGTAGAACGACATGAGGTTGAGTAATTCATGACAGAATGTTCATTTTTGGGTGAACTAATCCTTTAAGGACCCACATTACAGTTTTTCACAATTGTCAAGACACATCCCATTCTCTGAACCAAAATTAAAAGGACCAAAAGGTCTAAACACATTTGTCGAATAAATCACTCTTTCTGCAAAACCTTAAACAAGTTCAAGGAGTTAGACACCATTTGCAAATCTCATGCTATAAACATTTTTTGTAAAACTCTAAACACATTCTCACAAGTGGGAAAAGTAAAACCCAGTTGTCATCGTTTACACACAATGGCTCAAAATTGTTCACACTTGTTTTTAATGGTGTGATCAAACCAACTGTACAAAATATTAGCCAGCTCAGAGTGCACAGATGGCACAGGTGTACTGAATGTTGATACCAACAATGGATGGAAACTATCTGAGAGGGAGAGGAGGAAGAGTATGTGTAAGAGATAGTGGATAAGGAGGAAGAGGATGACCAAGGTGTGGAGTATTGTCAAGGCAGGATCTAGCATACCAGAGGGTTTTTTTTCCTTTGCCTACATGCTCTGGATGTTGTGTTCTCCATTTTTTTATGCAGTGTCTAATGAATGATCTGTAGTGTTTATATATACTGACTGGCTGTATGTATGATCTGAAAGCAGTGTTTGATTTTGAGGACAGGTAAAAGAGTTTTGAGCTGATTGTTTGATTTTGCCAGAATAGTAAGGGTTTTTTTGAATGTAGTTTGGTTTTGTGTTTAATGTTGTGAGAAAATGGGTAAAGGTTTCAAGAAATGTGTCTTAGCAATTGTGGACAACTCAAACAGGAAGGCCTAAAAAAAAAAAAAAAAAAAAAAAGAGGTTGCGTTGTTTCTGCTCCATACGTAAGTAACATTGAAGCTATGCTGTTGTTATAATGTTAGCTATAATAACAGGACGGTTTTGAGTGTCATTGTTTGTCTGGAGCTGGTGTGCTGCTGGCGACCAACAACGAACTCTTGCTTGTATAAACTCTTTTGTACTTGTGTATGTTCCCTTTTTGTTCGTCATCTTCGCTTTATTTTCCGCAATGCATTATTTTGATAAAGAGACATCCACTCTTGCATTGCGTGTTTGTGCATTTTGGGGGCGGAGCAATGAAGGGAGGAGTGTGTTTGTTTGGGTTGATTTCAAATATCAACAGTGCTTCCTCAGTGTTTTTGCCAATTAAAAAGGTCACTACCTCATGAACAGCACCATGCTGACATCACACTACCAGCCCTGTCATACAGCTGACCAACTACTACTATTACTAACCATAATGAGGACTAACCAAATGCTGGGACTTCAAGCACTCACTCAACCACTGACAATAGACTGATCATAGTGTAATGTAGCAGCCAGCTGTGTTCCACCAACAACACATGAAAAATCATTAGGATGGAATCCAAAAATGTCCTTTTTATAGATGTGTGCAGTATGACAGCAAAAACAGCTCTGGTAAGAAATGTCAGAAATTAATAAGCATCCACACCAGTAGGTGTCAGTATAGAGTATAAGAGCACTGGGACAAATAAGGGCAATTGAAATGTAAACAAAATCATACTGAATGCACTTTTGAATAGCTAACATCACTATGCTCATGTTGTGAACTCTGGAATAGTATAAACAAATTCTCTGGAGTAATGAATCATGCCACCATCTCATGGATGGGCTTGGCAGAGGGCCAGGTGAACACCACCTTTCTGAATGTGTATGGCTGTAGAAATGCTTACATGCACAGTATTGTCCATACTGTCACAAAAATGTTGACCCTACAACTGAAATCAATGTCATGAAATCAATACTTACATATGCCCTCTAAATGTGTATATGGGCTCCACATCAAAAGAGGCACTTCTGCAAA
Source organism: Elopichthys bambusa (assembly GCA_037101425.1). NCBI lineage: Eukaryota > Metazoa > Chordata > Actinopteri > Cypriniformes > Xenocyprididae > Elopichthys > Elopichthys bambusa. The sequence goes on along the minus strand of CM074442.1, from coordinate 12,372,560 downwards.
GCAAAATAAAAATTTGTTTAGCTGTTTGTTTGGAACATTAATGGGGGAAACACAACATGATAAAAATCAATGTGCTTCTTCAGGAACAATTTTTAAGATCAAAACTAGGATATCCCTTTCCTTGGAAAGCCACAGTGAGAGCTTACTTTTTGGCAGGAACTGTCTTCTGGAGGTTCCACAGTTTGAGGGTGTGGTCTTCTGAGACTGTGACCAACACCGGTTCCACAGGATGGAAGGCCAGGGCCCGCACTCCATCAAAGTGGCTTCGCAGAGTATATTTGGGATTCCATGTCTTCCTGAACGCATCCTTATTGGCTGGCAGCTAAAAATAGAGGGAGGGGGAGGGGCCGTTGCATAGGCATTTTAACAACTGTGAAATGAAACCTGGAAATTGCAGGTCGACTGACTGTGAGGCATTAGGATAGTTGTCCTATCTGAGCATGCAGCAAACCACACTGGCTTGGACAAGTAACCTTTATACAGAATGAAACTAATATAGTACATGACATTTGAGTAAACATGATGGGCTGTTTTTATATAACCGTTAACTGATGATTAACAAAATACATACTGCATTTAAAAATTGAGCAGGGAAAAGACAATTTTTTAAAGTAGAGGTTATTATTAATGCCAGAATAGATTATTATTAAAGCAGAGGAGCAGTCTGTCATGCTGGGTACTTACATCATAGCTGTATTCAGCCTCGTCATTGGACACAGTCAGATCTGCGAGGTCTCCCAGGCCCAGCACACTTTCCAACATGTCATCAGAGCCCATGATAAAGGACTTGCCCCCACCAGGCGTGAATGGCAGAGGCTCAGCTAAGAATAGGAAAGAGAAGAGAAGGGCCCACACCTTGGAGTGAAAAACAGGGCTTAAGCTATGTCGTAGTCTTTTTTTCAAATATAAACATACACCAGCAGTTGAACACCACAACAACTTGTGTGGTGTTATAACAAGATCATTGGTGATGACCTTCCTCCTTGGCATTGTGTCAACATACACCTGAATGCTCTAGACCAGCTAACTGCAAAAACCTTTTATAGAGTTGGTCCTGCTTGCTGCTGATCAATTAATCAAAGGCATTTGATAAGCAGCGCCCAACTGCTAATCAAATTTTAATTTTCATAAAATTACGGTTGAACCATTGCAATCACGTCGACTGTTTTAACAATGTCTTTAGTACCTTTCTGGACCTTGAAAGTGGTGGTTATATTGCGGTCTATGGAGGAGTCATATACCTCTCGGATTTCAACATGAGGGTGAGTACTTAATGACAGAATTTTCATTTTTGGGTGAAAAAACCCTTTAAAGGGTAAGTAAATTATGGGATAATTTTCATTTTTGGGTGAACTAACCCTTTAATTCCTATGGAAGCAGTATGAGTGTACTTAGGTTGTCACACATGGCTTCTCTATGTTTTTGAAGAAGGCCTAATTTTTGTCCAAAAACCCCATGACACGGTGTAATATGTCATGTGTTGTTGTTCATCTGAGGTTGTATTAACCTAATTTTATGACCTGCTAAAGACCAGATGATTTTTTTTATTGTTCTGATATGTAAAACCATAGAATTCAAAAGGGTGTACTTTCTTTTTTCACATGAAAAAAAAAAAAAAAAAAAAAAAAAAAAAAAAAATATATATATATATATATATATATATATATATATATATATATATATATATATATATATATATATATATATATATATTTTTTTTTTTTTTTTTTGGTAATTATAATGCATTATAAATTATAATATGTAAGTGCACAAATTTTTTATTTATGCAGGGCACAAAAATAAATGTTTGTGGTTTCCTACAGTCTAATTTTTAATTGCCCTGCCAACATTTTCACCAGCCCAACCACAAATGATCTTTTTTTATGCAGTTGATTATATTAGTTAGAAATAAAAAATAACTTACTACATTTATGGTAATAAATATCTTCATTTAAGGGTGACACACACATACTTAAACTTCTTTACCAAAAATATATGTCCTATTTATGGTGACATTTACATAATCCTTAGTTTAAAAGTAGGTTAGAACAGACAGAAGAGAATAAGACAAAAAGAGGCAGAGATAAAGAAAGCAGAAGGGTGTGGGACGGATGTAATGGGCTGATGTGTTTGACCCAGCTGGCTTTGGTCAGAGCAGTAAGAGAATCTCCTGTGCTGGAAGCTGTCAGGAATGCTGATGCAGCAACTGGCCTAATTAAGATTCTACCGCAGGGCCAGCGTGTGCCACAAGGCACATACGAAGGACACACATGCACATGTAGGCACAAACTGAAAGAATAGTTCACCTAAAAAAATTAATTTCTTCTCATTTTTTACTCACCCTCATATAGTGTTTTTCTTTTGTTAAAAAAACCCCAAAACAAAACAAAACAAAACAAAAAACCTACATGCAGATTGTCCGAACAGCTTATCTCCATGCATTAAAAGTGGATGGTGATTTTTACAAATGAAATACCATCTCTTGTGCACTACATTCCTAGTCTTCTGGACTCATATGACAGCTTTGTGTAAGCAACAGACTTAAATTCTGTCAACATTTACTCACCCTCATGTCATTCCAAACCCGTAAGACTTTTGTTTCTCTTCGAAACACAAAGGAAGATATTTTAATGAAATCTGAGAGATTTCTGTCACTCCATTGCAACTACCAATTTGATACTTCAAAAAGTTCATAAAGAGATCGTAAAACTAATCCATAATCCATAATTGAGTGGTTTAGGCTTAAGAGTGAGTAAATGACAGTATTTTCATTTTTGGGTGAACTAACCCTTTAAATTAAGTCATTATTCATGTGTAGATTCTATAAAAAAAAAAAAAAAAAATGTATCACTGTTTCCACAAACAAACAGCACAACTGTTTTCAACATTGATAATAATAAGAAATGATTCTTGAGCAGCAAATCGGCATACTAGAATGATTTCTGAAGGATAAGAATGATTTTATGTGACACTAAAGACTGGAGTAATAATGGCAGTAAATGACAACAAAATGTTCTTGTTTGGGTGAACTAGTCCTTTAATTGCAGGCCTCATTTTATCCTTAAACAATAACAGACCTGCAGTCATTACTCAATCGTCACACATTTAAATCCTTTAAGAAATGCCCTATTTTCATAATATTTAATGATAATAAAATTGATGCTGACTATTGGGAGTTTTGCAAGCATTATTTTACCCCACTCTGTGCCGTCTCCTGAACTCCGAGCCTCTCCGGCACCTTCTCCATCCTCTGCATTCACCAAGAAGTCAAACTCCTTCAGTGCCTCCTCTGTGTCGGGGTCATCTGGCAAGTCAGAAGCCAAACCTTCATTTCCGACCTGGAAAAGTGGTCAAATTACAAGCTGTATTACACAAACAATCATATACTGAGAAAGATTACTTTGAGATCATTATATCACTCACTGCAATTACCACTAAAAAAAATTTTACGCACCTTAATTTTGTGTTTTTTTATTCTGCGTTTATCACTCCTGTCAGGCACGTCCTCCATTATGTCACCCTCGTCATATTCCTCTTCATCACTATCATCAGCATTTTCTAAAAAATTAAATGTCTCCAGAACCTCTGGATTCCTGTCAAACCAAAGGCATCATGAGAAATGCTTTAAAGCCACTAAGAAAGAAATCTTTCTTTTAATAGTTAATATTAATCTACCAGTTAAATCAGCCCAAATAAATCAAGAGAAATCTGTACCTTTTCATGTCTTGTCCCTTTCTTTTGGCTGGAGACTCTCCTCCATTGAGAATTTGCTCTAGGTTCTTGGTTTCCACAGAACCGTTTTGCTCTGAGCCAGACAGCCCCAGTAACGACCGCACTCTTTGCGACCGAACGTCCAGTATTGTGTCTGTATAACCTACTTCCTGAAGATATCTTGAAAAGACAGATGTATAAAGACAGTCAGAATAGAGCTCAGACATTCAGGTGATAGAAACAATGTGACGACGTAACAATGAACTTTCTTAGAAAGACTAATACTATCACACAGGAAGTGCCATCCAGAAACTCAATGCTAACTTACTGTCTGAGAAGTTGCCTGCCCTGTTTCCACGTTAACTGGCTGTTCTGAGGTATAGCTGAGACCTCTGTATCTTTGGTATCTTCTTTAAGAAACAAAATAAACAAAACCACATTAGTGAATCCTGAATAAAATATATATACACACACTACCGTTCAAAATCTTTTTACTTTCATTATTCATTATTGACCTTTACAACATTACAAAAGATTTCAAATAAATGCGGTTCTTCTGAACTTTCTATTCATCAAAGAATCCTGAAAACAATTATCACGGTTCCCATAAAACGTTTAGTAGCACAACCATTTTCAACATTAATAATAAGAAATGTCTCTTGAGCACAGAATCAAATAAATTACACTTTAAAAATCTATTAAAATAGACAAGTTTTTATTTCATTATAAAACTTTTTGATCAAATAAATGCAGCCTTGAGAGATTTTTGAATCAGAGTTCATATACACATTTTCAAAAATAGGTTGAATCTTCTTACCTGATTCAAAGCTAGGCATTTTTACTTCACCTTGATTTAGTTCGGTCCCATATTTTAATTTATGGTATTTTGCTCTGGTAATGGAAGAGAGAATCTTTGTTAAAATACAAGAAAAAAATACATTTTTATGAATACATTTACAAATTACTTTTTTTTATCATTACATTTAAAAAAATATTAAGAAATAATACATTAAAAATAATAAATAAAAAAAAGAAACATTACAAACCTTTCTTGCTTTAATGCATATTCTAACATTTTTATTCTTCTAACAAGGTCATTCTTTAAATTTTCTTGACCCTTCCTTTCTCCTTGGAGGAACGCTATTCTGGCCTGGAAGACAAAAGGACACAGGTTAAACCAGTGTTTATACATTTTAGCTGAGTTGTCAGCTTGTGAATTTAATGTAATGAGCAACAAAGTCTTGGCACTAAAACAATATATTGATTAATAAATAGAGATCTCCTGCTGACATCACAAAACAAAGGAACATTTAACAAAACTTATTTTTGTGAACGAATTGTTTGATTGGTGCAGGTCTTTTTAGTATCAGTGGAAATGATTGGCAAATCAGTCTGAATTGAACCCAGAACTCAGGTCTGATTGGATGTGAGACGCTCTCTCTGGACTGAAAAAAAAAAAAAAAAAAAAAATATTGCACAGATCTCTTATTTCTAAAGAGGAACCAACACAAGGCCACTGGCAGGCAACGGCCCAGAGGAACAGAGCTCTACAGAGCAGGTTAACATTAGCAAATGAGAGCAGCTGTGCAACTTGACCCCTCTTAAAGGCCAGGAAGTGAATGAGAGGAGGCAAGGGGAGGGGGTATTTATAGACAACCCAAACCCTCAACCCTCCTGGAGAAAGAGAGATCTTGCAGGCTCTTATGACGACCTTGTTTGTTTGGCAGGTAAACTAGAGGAGGACATCGTGTGCGGTTTTTGTAGAAACAGGGAAGGTGAGGTCAGGTTTGTCCTTTATAATTCGATGAGAAATATTTTACTAAACTGCATGATAAAAGAGAGAAACACCGGGTTTAATAAGGGCTGTTAAATTTCACTACAAAAAAAGAGAAGTTTTGATTCTGACTTGTAAAACATAGCATACATAGCAAGCAGGACAGCAAGACGCCAGTCCATTGATCAGGTCAACACTACCTTCGCCTCATGTACTAAAACATATAACTCAAATATCTGACAAGCAAGATACCTGACAAACATTGTGTAATCCTTTTTAAACAGAAAAGGCTCTATTCGTGATGTGACGACAACAAACATAGGAACTTACATAATAACTAGTGCTGTCAATCAATTAAAAATGTAATTGAATTGAATGATAGGCCATTTTTATTATGTTGTGATGTTTAAATTCACTAAATTCAAGTGTAGTATTTAAAATAATTGATTTTTATTCTGAATTTAGTCATAATAATATAGAATTTTAAGACATGAATCTGCTATTGGCCATAACATAAAAGTAACTTGAATTGTTCCAGTGGCATGCATGTTCGTTATTATGGAATTTACATACAAGTTGGGGGCATAATTAAACATGTTAATTTTCACAAATTTATTCTAAACACATTACTCAACCAATAAAACTATCCTAAGAAAGATGTAAGATCAAAAGAAGTAAAAGCCAGAGAGAGAGAACAGGCTAGCTGGGCTGGTTGCTGAAAAAAAAAAAAAAAAGCCATTACACCATTGGATGCAGCTTTCACACAAGACAGCTGTCTGTACTTGTCTTCAGACTATGGACATTTTGGAACGAGACTGACACACAGAGGCCTGCAAAAAACACACGAGGCCTACTCAAAAGCACACCATGTATAACGATCCTGTATCTCTGAACTCAAACGCAGACCAAAATACAACAACATATATAACTTAGTAACTATGGAATTTCTGCACGACCTTCTTAAGAACAGTCCAAGCGTCAGGCAGAAGTGTGCTTTCACAATCCACCCCCATGCTCAGAGCGCTGGAATCAATGTGTGAGGTCACTCCATTGAGACGCCTCACAGGCAGTCCGGGGGAAACATAGTGAGATCACTGGCCAAAACTAGAGCCTTACAAAGGAGCAAGCTGCAGCACATGGGGCAAGAATAGCCCTCACCGACGCATGGCACATTCCAGCATACAGTTGTCAGATTAAATAGTTAACAGCACAGAATATTACAAGCAAATGACGATTTTTCTCTAAGACCGGAATAACCTGTCATCTTTGATAGAAAAAAGTGATAAAGACAGACGCTCTTATGAAAGCTGCTCAACTACTGGATTTAAAAAAAAATTACTCTGAAATAAACTGTACTGGATGAAGAAACTATGTAGTGCTATTAGAACATGGCTTTAAGCATCCCCACATGGCAAACACTGACTGATTGGTTTGTCCAACCAATGGCAGACATAGAATTGTCAGAAAAACAATTCAATTTTGTGCAATTCCATTGCAGCCTGACTTAAAGCTGAACAACCTGAATATCATGGAAATATCTTTTTTCAACATCTTTCATATACATGTGTGACCCTGGACCACAAAACAGTCTTAAGTCGTAATTTCAATTTGAATAAATAAGCTTTCCACTGATGTATGGTTTGTTAGGATAGGACAATATTTTGCAGAGATACAACAATTTGAAATTTGAAAATCTGGAATCTGAGGGTGCAAAAAAAAAAAAAAAAAAAATATTGAGAAAATCGCCTTTAAAGTTGTCCAAATGTAGTCCTTAGCAATGCATATCCACTCACAAAAATACATTTTTGATATAATTACAATAGGAAATTTACAAAGTATCTTCATGGAACATGATCTTTACTTAATATCCTAATGATTTTTGGCATAAAAGAAAAATCGATCATTTTGACCCATACAATGTATTGTTGGCTATTGCTACAAATATACTCATGTGACTTATGACTGGTTTCGTGGTCCAGGGTCACATATGCTTCATCCAAAACTTATGTATTTACACTACTGTTCAAAAGTTTGGGGTTGGTAAGCTTTTTTAACAGTCTCATGCTCACCAAGGCTGCATTTATTTGATCAAAAATACAGTAAAAACAGTAATTGTGAAATATTACTACAGTTTAAAATGACAGTTTTCTATTTTAATATATTTAATCCTGTGATGGCGAAGTAGAATTTTCATTACTCCAGTCTTTAGTGTCACATGATCCTTCAGAAAGGATTTTCAGGATTTTTTGATTAATAGAAAGTACAAAAGACCAGCATTTATTTGATCAATGTAATACATCCTTACTGAATAAAAGTACTAATTTCTTTAAAAAAAAAAAAATCATACTAACCCCAAACCTTTAAACTGTAGAGTAGTTAACCTATCAAAAAAATTAATTCACTTTAAATTTACAAATTGATTAGAGATACTCTCGAGCCTGTGATTGTGCTGACAAGGGGTTGTAATTATCTTCACAAAATCTCAAGAAACCAGCTGGCACAACAGATTAAAAAAAATAAAAAAAAAACCCTCACTGAAAAAGTCTTTGCTGACACTGCTGTTACTGCACAGTTGTTCACTTTATTGCCTAATTCAAATCCTCTGACAAAGGCAAGGCTCATTTAACTATTCAGTGTGTAAGCAAGTTATAGTATAATCAGACTTCTAAGTAAGAGCAAACAATCTGCAGCATAGTCATACTGGTAAAAGTTGCATATCAGGGTCACTACTGCATAAAAGGTCACTATTTGTACCCCTAGGTTTATTGCTTCCTCTTTTTGTTAATCAAAAGACTCACATTTTGCTAATTTGCAAAATGATTAAAATATCCAAAAACGTATGACAAACATGGTCACAGCAGTCCAACAGAGCTGATCGGGAAAGTCTTGATGCTGACAATCTAAATACTCACAAGATACAGTTGAGCTTAAAAGTTTACATACCCCTTGCAGAATCAGCAAAAATGTTACTTATTTTAACAAAATAAGAAGGATCATGAAAATTGCATGTTATTTTTTATTTAGTACTGTCCTTAATAAACGATTTCACATAACAGTTTACATAAAGTCCACAAGACAAAAAAAAAATAGCTGAATTTATAAAAATTACCTAGTTCAAAAGTTTACATCCCCTACTGTGTGTCATTACCTTTTTTTTTTTTTTGTTATGGTTGTTCATGAGTCTCTTGTTTGTTCTGAGCAGTTAAACTGAGCTCTGTTCTTCAGAAAAATCCTTCAGTTCCTGCAGATTCTTCAGTTTTCCCGTATCTTCTGCATATTTGAACCCTTTCCAGCAGTGACTATATGATTCTGAGATCCATCTTTTCACACTGAGGACAACTGAGGGACTATTAAAAACTATTAAAAAAAAAAAAGAAGCTGCAGACATTCACTGATGCTCCAGAAGGAAACACAATGCGTTAAGAGACAGGGGTGAAAACTTTTGAACAAGAAGTTGATGTTTTATTTTGTTTAAAGAACATATATTTTTATTTAGTTCTGCCCTTTGGAAGCTACAAAAGATACTTACATGTTTCCCAGAAGACAAAAAAAGTACAATTTATTCTGTTCATCCAATTCAAAAAGTTTACATCCCCGACTCTTAATGTGTTGTATTTCCTTCTGGAGCATCAGTGAATGTTTGAACCTTGTTTAATACTTGTGTTTGAATCCCTCGGTTGTCCTCAGTGTGAAAAGATGGATCTCAGAATCATACATTCAATGCTGAAAAGGGTTCCAATATGCAAAAGATACTGGAAAACTGAAGAATCTGCAGGACCTGGAGGATTTTTCTGAAGAACAGAGCTCAGTTTAACTGCTCAGAACAAACAAGGGACTCATGAACAACCATCACACAACAAAAAAAATAGTCATGGATTATTCAGGTAATGACACACAGTATTAAGAATCAAGGGGATGTAAAAACTGGGTAATTTTTATAAATTCAGCTATTTTTTTTGTCTTGTGGACTTTATGTAAACAACTGTTATGTGAAATAGTTTATTAAGGACAGTACTAAACAAAAAAACATGCAATTTTCATGATCCTTCTTATTTTGTTAAAATGATTTACATTTTTCTAGCTTCTGCAAGGGGTATGTAAACTTTTGAGCTCAACTGTACAAACGATAATGATAGGACTGGTAAATGTGTGGATATTCATTTCAACTCTACAATTGTTTCCTCAAAACATCCCCAACCCCCCGAAAAGGTCCATATCATACTTAAGTTCTCTGAAAGTTAACATCTTAAAACATTCCCACCACATCTAGTTAATCATAGTCTTTTTATAAAGTATAAGTTCACCACACAGGACTTCTCCAACAAACAAACATGCAGCTTGAAGCGATCGGATTACTACCTTGGTTCATCTCTGAAACGGGATACGTGCATTAAGATCTGAATTTTAATGAGCTGAGCCTGTATTACTAGAGCATTAGGCCTTTAGCAATTCACCTTAAGTTTTTTAGTTTTGAGGAAACATCAACAGCATGAACGCAATCCATTACTTCTGAACTAACTTGAACTACATTTTTAGGCAAATTAGTTTCACTGACACTTCTTAAGCAGTGCGAACTACGAAACGCTGGCAGGTAATACTAAGGAACACTGCTCGTGTCAGCAGAGTGTGAGGATGGCTAGTACACATTTGGTCAGGAACAGCTGGCTGCTCACAGCCTCGAGCAACTCTCTGATGCTTGCTGGAAATCTCTGTCACCTACCAGATTTAAAGATCGGCAGAACAGCATTTCAGCTGTGTGAACTGAACACAGACACTAAAAATACTCTGACTGCTATGGAAGAAAAACAGCTGAATGAGGGGACCCTGTGGGTTTAATAATAGTACAATGGAAATATACTGGAAATGTTAATGGTGCAATGTTTATATAAGTAAAATGTGTATATACACCTGACTGAATAGCACAATTAAAGCCAAACTTTATATTTCAGTTATAAATAAATAGCATGAAAGGGTAATTATATGGTTACAAAATGCCTACATTAAAACTAGATGCCACTACAATATGTAAATTTAAAAAGCTAAAACATTCATCATAAACGATTATATAAGATTTATCTGTGGTTATCAAATCTGACTGGTTAGGGTGAGGCTATGGGATGTCTAGTGTGTGAGCAGTGCATTTTATTATATTAGTTGGTACAAAAGAAATATGCTAACTAAATGGCTAATTTACATAAGACATTAAATATGAATTACTTGTTTATTCCAGTGTTGTTTTTGTAGTCTAAAACTACAAATATTAAAAATAATTTTCATTATGAAATATTAAATAATGAAATAATGTATCATGAAATAATGCTGAAATGAAATACATATATCAGGTGACAAACTAGAACGAAAATTAGAAATGTTTTGCCCGCTAACTGAAATAAATAAGTTTAAACTGAAGTACTAAAATTACAAGAAAAAAAAAAAAGCTAAATAGAAATACTGAAAAAAAGAAAAAAAAAAAAGCTAATGACAAAAGCACATAAAATGATTAAAAACTTAAACTAAAATGATGAATGAAAATATAAAATAAAAGCCAATTCAAAATATTAATAAATACTAAAGTATATATAATAATAAGAAAACAACACTGGTTTATTAAACTGCTTAATAATAGCTAAAAATGCGGTAGAATACCTGTAACTGAAAAATTATAATTGTGATCGTAGACTGTTTAGTAATCATGATGATTTCAGTTGTCAAATGTTACTGTAGGACTTACAGAAAGTTCCTGTAATACAACACCTAGTACAGATATCTCACCATATGAAACAGATGGAGAATTATAGACATTCATGAAAGTTGCATTAATAAATATAAAACCTGCACTAACAATAACAATCTCTGATGGCTGGAGAGTTGCAATGAGCCACAACTCTGAAGATGATGCTACCATGACCTACAAACCCTGAGCTAACCCAGATAACTCTAATCAGGCCCATTCCTGATGTGACTGCCCAGGACATCTCTGCTTGCAGCTATGCCTACGAGGCCCAGCAAACTGACAGGAAGAGTTTCACATCAATTAGAGCCAGACAGTGTCAAATCAGGACTGAACCACTAACCATTACGATAATATTAGCTAAGTCTCTTATACGTACACAAGATGCCAAATGCACCTGATACATGGACTTCAAACATCTGCATGCAAGGCAGGAGAAATCAAAACTTGGCATATTTGATAACATGATTTGATATGGTTTAACTTGCATTATTTTGTTTGTGGTATGCTCTGTACCACAGTTAAACATGGAATGCAGCGCTGATAAACAAGACCCAACCCTTTTCTGAGAAGACATGGATTGATATGAGTGTGGGAGAGTACAAGCTGACTTCCTCTGTATAATGAAAAGTGCCCATAAGGTTTGAGGTGGGAGTCATCCTGAAAGTATGTCACTGAACAAGTCTGTACATGGGTGGTAAAAACTCCTTTGCCTCCTGAGGGAAGACTGACTATGTTTACATAACGCAATGTCCTGCCACAGGCCTTCCAGCTCCTTTCCTCATTCACAAAAGCTAAACGGTCACCCTTTAATATGGGTGGCTGGGAAATGTAGCTGTCACAACACACTTAAGGTAATAATTTACCCCAAAATGAAGTTGTCATCATTTACTCACCCTCATGTCATTCCAAACCTGTCTGAATTAGTGTGCAGTCACATTAACTAACTTTTAGTGAAATGTCACAGGCAAAAGGTCCATTGTCTATTGTTTTATAAAAAATAAAAAAAGTGTAAGTGAAGTATGATGCACAGCTCACAATCACCTTCAAACTAAGTGAAAAAAACAAAAAACGAGATGATTCAAAAATGATCTTTTATGTTTCACAAAAGAAAGCAAGCCATACAGGTTTGGAAAGACATCTGAGTAAATTATGACAATTTTCATTTTTGGGTGAACTATCCCTTTAAGAACAACATTCTACGATGTTGCAGCTGTTAAAGGTATGTATGGCTGTCAAAAACAACTTGCAAACACAAAACTGGTCAAATGGTGTGTGTCAAATTTTTTCTCCATACAGTGAAGGTGAGCCCATTATATTTATGCCCAACAACTGTTTGTGTGTCAGACGTACAGGTTTGGATAAATATCATGACAAATATGATGGTGGTATACATTACATATAATGATACTTTCAGCTATCTAAATAATGTGAATGATTCATCATAAATAAGTGTGCTAATCAGATGGGACGTAAGACTACGTGCTCACAGCATTCTTAAAAGGATAGTTCACCCAAAATTGAACATTATGTCATTATTTACTCACCCTCATTTTGATCCAAACATGTATAACTTTCTTTCTTATGTGAAATATAAGTAGAGATGTTAGTCATAATGTAAGTAATTCGCAGTCTTATTCACCATTTACTTCCAATACACCGCTTTCCATACAGTAAACGTGAAAGGTGACTGTCACTGTCATTCTGCCTAACATCTCCGTTTTGTGGGGACTACTACGTTAAATCTCTGGAAGAAACGGCGTCATTTACCGCTTATTGTTTTAAAAGAACGGATATTGAGTTTTAGAAAATTCTGTACATTACACCAGGGTGTGAAAGTGAGCGGTAGTAGGATGGATCAATAAAAGAAGCAACCCATACGGACGCCATATTGACCAAAACAAAATGGCAGAACAAGAGAATAGTTGACAAAGTCTGCTGGCTTTCATTGACAGATGCTTTCTCGTGACACGATAAATCCACAACAACGACTATTAGATCTGCTCCTGTGTTCGTGGGTAAGATAATCTGACTCGATCGTATCTGGTGTCGCGTAATATCGCTAATACAACGATGTCATGTTAGCTTAGCTTAGCTCATCCCATCCACTCTACGAGCGAGTGAGCGACGAGACATACTAGATCACTGTATTAAAATACGAGCGTACTATATGTTCTGTCCAGCATGCTTAGAGAGTGTCAACAGATTCGTTTATTATAATGAAACTGTTTCAGATTAGTGCAAATGGGGCGGGCAGGAAGCTCGCGAGACCTGTAGTCAATTGCTTACTAAATCGACGTTAAGTCTTCAACTAAAGCAGCCGATCTGATGGCGATCAATGTCACGATTTTGGAGTAACTAACTAGTGTGTCATCAAATCCACGGGTCTATACCTGGAGTTCGGCCCTCTCTACTTCCCAATGCGCCCTTTCCATCTCGAAACGGGCCCATTCGTGCTGGATGTAGTGTAAAATCCCCGGGATAGTGTACTGCTGGGGCCTGGGCATCTCCTCTTGCTGTTGTTGAACCATAGGCGCTCCTCCAGCGCTGGCGATCTGGGGATTAATGCTGTTGTTGCCCTGCTGCGGTGCGGGCTGCTGCTGCTGTCTCTGGGCGGCCATTCCTCCTCCTCCTCCTCCTCCGCCGGGCTGTTCATCCATGTTTAAAAATAGGAAAGTCCTGCTAGAAGTCGCCGATTGTTTCCCCTCAACCCTCCCTTCTTTACCGTTCGTGTAGCGATGCGACGTCGCCCTGCCCCCCCCCACGAAATAGGCTGGCACCTGAGCGGCTGTTGTAGATTTCGTGTCAGCGCACGGATTTGCCGGCCGCCATTAGTCCGATCCCTGGATGTGAGTCTCCTACTGCGGGGGTGAGTGAGTGAGGGAGGACTGGCGCGCGCGCTGCATGATGGGACGCGTTCACCCAACCCTGCGCTGTCTCAATCCGAATACAGACTGACGGGCGGATACTGCGCGTGCGTAGACGCCGACGTACAATGACAGGATCTGTACCTGACAGTATAAAAATGTGACGTTGAAAAATAGCTATACGTACATAAAGTCGGGCAGAGATAAGTAAGTTTTAAAATAGCTTCAGGTGATTTATTTATTTATTTATTTCACTTTTTTTTTAAACTTGTTTTGGCTAATTTTAAACATTTTACATTTCCACAACAAAAATAAACAGCAAGTGTACTTATTTAAAATAAGTACACTAACACGACAAAAAATTCTACATGGAGCAGGTCGCCCCCTCATGGACGCTGCCATCTTGGCATCACATGACCGGCTCTGTCAAGCATTCACCTTTGCGTTAATTATTTTACAGCAGTAACAACAATTGTGGTAACTATGGTATTTTAGTGAAAACTGTTGGTTACCATAAATACATTTATGTAATTTATTTATCAGTTTTTCTAAAAAACAACTGTGATTATTTCTCATTTTTGGCATTGAAATAGCTATATAAAGGCGGACAGATTGAAATAAAATATCAAATAGCTGATCTCATTAATTTTTTTATTTTATTATCATAATTTAAAGGTGCACTCGGTTTTGCTCATTTCAAATATTTACAGTCTTTTCAAAAATAGGAAAAATAAAATATTATATATAATATATAGGCCTATATATAAGGGCATTGTGCATTTGCGGCAGTAGCACCAAGACTCTGGTATCAAGACCCATGTATGTCAGGGATGCTGACTCTGTACACGTTTTTAAAATACAACTTAAGACACACTTATTTGCCATGGCGTATCCCTCTTGTTGATTTTTATTTTTTTATTATTATTATTATTATTAATGGGTGTATTATTGTTATTATTAATATTGTATTCATTTGTTTTTATACAGAGATGTTGTAAAGCACATTGTTTGAATAGTGCTATACAAATAAAGCTGACATTGACATATATAAAATATATAAATAATAATAGAAATTTTGAAATGATGTACAGTAACATAAAAAACAAACAAAAAAATCATTGAACAAATCAGTTCCTCATGTACGCTGCCATGCTGACATCATGGGCAATCCACCATAAATTTATAGTAGTAACAGTAATTCTGGCAGCTATGGTATGTTGGTGAAAACTATCAGTTATACCATAAATAATGTGTTATTTTAATAATGTGTAATTTCTACAAATATTTAGCAATATTACAAATATTTTATAGTGTTTAGAATTTTACAAATAACTTATAATTAAAATGGCTTATTTTTTGCCCTCCCAGTTGCTTGTTAATGATGTATTTTCTTCTTTCTAGAGGTGTCCACTCTTCTGAATTACTATGATCAAGTTCCTACTTATGGTCAACAAACAGGGGCAGACTCGCCTATCTAAGTATTATGAACAAGTGGAGCTTGGGAAGAGAGCAGCTCTTGAAGCTGACGTGGTTAGGGGATGTCTCGCCCGGAGGAAGGAAGAGGTCAGTCATGTTTCCCTTTTACTTTTAATTTAATGGTAAAGCACGCAACTTTTTTTATTTTATTTTTATCATAGCCATTGTTTGTGGTGCAAAATATTATAAATAAGATATAATTCATAATAAACAGACATACAAACATCACTGACCCCAAGGGTAATTTTAGTGATAAAGCACAGAAATTTCAAACATAGTGTACATGTTATACAAAGCATTACTATATGAAACATATATTTGCATCTACACAATCAGATTTTCAGTCTGTGGTGTTGTCATGAGTTTTATTTTACTTTTGTAAACTGGCCATTAAAATCTTTAGACTTATTATTAGCTTAAAATTAGCTGTTGAACAAATTCTTTTTTCTCAGTGTTCATTTGTGGAGTATAAGGACTACAAACTGGTCTATCGTCAGTATGCAGCTCTTTTCATTGTTGTTGGCATCACTGAAAATGAGGTTAGTTATTCACATTTAGGGTTGCAAAATTCCGGGAATTTTCAAAGCTGGAAACTTTCCATGGGAATTAACGGGAATATATGGGAATAAACAGGGAATTTGCATAATTGCAGGTTAGCCTATAACAGGGTACTTAAATGTAGTTAAAAAAACATCTTGCAGCATAATTTTGGTTAAAACAACCAGCTTTAATGCAATTTCGGCATGCACTGTGCATTCCCCCAGTCCATAACATGCACACTTGATCAAAAATACAGAAAAAACTGTAATTTTGTGAAATATAACTACAATTTAAAATAATGGTTTTCTATTTTAATATACACTATAATATAATTTATTTCTGTGATGCAAAGCTGAATTTTCAGCATCATTTCTCCAGTCTTCAATGTCACATGATACTCAATTATCAATATTGGAAACGGTTGTGCTGCTTAATATTTTTTTATAACCTGTGATACTTTTTTTCAGTATTGTTTGATGAATAAAAATTTAAAGAACAGCATTTATTTAAAATAGAAATGTTTTGTAACAATATACACTACTTTTTAAAACTTTTGGGGTCAGTAATGAAACAGTAATGTTTTTCTTTCTTTTTTTTGAAAGAAATAAATACTTTTATTCAGCAAGGATGTGTGAAATTGATAAAAAAAAAAGTGATATAAAAGTAATATTGTTAGAAAATATTTCTATTTTGAAGAAATTCAGTTCTTTTTAAATTTGTATTCATCAATGAATCCTGAAAAAAGTATCACAGGTTCCAAAAAAATATTAAGCTGCACAACTGTTTCCAACATTGATAATAACTGAGTATCAAATCAGCATATTAGAATGATTTCTGAAGGATCATGTGACACTGAAATAAATAAAACATAATTGCTGCAATAAAAATTTTTTTGACATATTTACTAAATTAGAATTAATTGAATGCGAAAAATAAATGACTTATAATGCGAAAAATAAATAACATTTCATGTAATGACCAAACAAAATGTTTAGATTTATGTTTTTATATGATACATTTTATATAAATATTATACATTTATATAAATGTCTGAAAATTTCCAGTTAATTCCCATAAATTCCTGTTAAGTTTCCAAATTGGAATATTTCCAAAATTCTCCAGGTTAAGTTCCAATGGAAAGTTTCCGGAAATTTACTGAAAACTTTCCGCCCCTTTGCAACCCTGTTCACATTATTGGTTACATTTTCTAATTACTTACATTGAGAATCATTATTTCTTTAGAGCTTTTTAAAGTCTGTGATTTATAGTCCTTGGCTCTCTTTCCCACAGAATGAACTGTCAATCTATGAGCTTGTGCACAACTTTGTAGAGGTATTAGACAAGTATTTCAGTCGTGTGGTAAGTACTGATATTTTGATAAAGGCATATTACAATTTTTCTGAGAAAATGTTTTTCAAACTTTACTGGATTTGTTTTCTCCTCTTGACAGAGTGAGCTGGATGTATCCTTTACCTATTGGGTATTATTGACCAAACTTGGCTGACATTGTTCTTTGCTGGCAATATTATACATTATGGACTCTTTTCAGACTGTGATGCATACTTTCCAGTTATCAACATCGCAAATCTAGTAAAGTTCTTAATATTTTAATTTAAAATGTATTTATATACATTTATAATGCTGTACTTTGGCAGTAAATTACATAAAAATGAAACTCTTCTGCAAGGGTGTTTTAATACAACGGTTGAAGGAGTGATGACACATGTAGATTATTCTCACTTCTGACTACTGTAATCAGTTGTGTAACACAATCACTTGTGCTACTGGAGCAAATGGTAATACAAAAATAATCTCGTTCACCAAGATTTTGACCAACTATGATGACTTTCGCTTCGGAGAACCCTGGAAATGTGAAAAGGGTCCATTGTGTCTTTAGTGATGCATGTGTTTATGAGTGTTCCATTCCTTAATGGAAAATCAGATAATGTTCAATTTAGATAAAGTACACATTATACTTGATGAAATGATCATCAACGGACACATTGTGGAGACAAATAAGAATCGAATACTGGCACCACTACTGGCCCTGGACAAGATGGCTGAAAGCTGATCCAATGCAAATAAGTTCTCATTAATATTCTGTTACAAATTTAAATAAATACTTTTCTTACTAATTTAAACCTTGTGTTCATCTTCCATTCTTCCACAAAAAGTTTTAGAACATCATTGCAATGTGGTCTGTAATAATCCCAATGCATTGTCAAATGTCAAAAAGTTCCTCTTAAAAAAGGAACTGTTAAGAAAATCCTCAGACAACAAAACATAAATCGCATTCAGAAACACAAATATTTGTCAGTTCATCATCAGAGGAAAAAAGCAGACATGACAGTGTTGATACTTTGCAAACATTTTAATGATTATTTTTGGAGCATACACATTTGAAAATATTTGTTTACTTCAAACTGCAACTGGAGTTAAATAAATGTTTATAATATACAAAGAAAATACAAGGGAAAGCACAGCTTGCTTTTTGCTTTGTCTTTTTCTCTTTTTTTAAATGTGCCTTGCACACAGAACCAGTGTTTCTGTATCTATAGCTTTACTGTAAAATTACACAAATGTACTTAGGGACTTTGATCCTTTAGCAGGGAAATGAACAATTGAAAACATACTCAACACAGTAACGGAAGCAAAAAAAAAAGAAAAGAAAGAAAAAGCATGTGCATGATTGTATGCAGACAGATTAAGTAAAACAAATGAAAGAAATAAAGAAAAAATCCTAATATTTCAACAATGCAGGCACTAGTAAAACTTAAAACCTGTTAAGGAAATGCCCAAACACTCTATAGTTAGCTCTACAGAAGCAGGTGTGCTTGTGTCCAGGGTCTGATGCTGCGGCTGCAGGTGGTGATGTATGAGTCTGAAAAAGATGATCTATGCCAAAATTTACACTGGACCTGGAGTAATGACAGTAAACACAGTAGGTGAGGAGAGACTACCCTGGCTGCCAGCGGCTCAAGCCCTTAAAGCAGTAGAGTGACCTGGGAAAGGCCATATGTAGCAGTCAGTGGAGGAGGAGACCCTAATCAGTTTCAGGAGCTAGTGGAGCTGCAATGGGACTGTTTTTCCTGTGTATTTGTGTACATGTTGGGTGCAGGGGGTGGGGGTGGGGGGTCATCAGAGCACAGCTTTATTTTCTGCAACAAAACACAACAGGCTTCACCAGTATGGGAGTTGGTCAATGATGTAGGGAGAGCATGCTCAATTGAGGTGGAAGCCCTTCTCCATAGTGGCAGCGAGGAGGCGCTCTCTCATGATCTCTTCGGAGGAATATTCCGGCAACTTCAAGTAGTGCACACACGTGTTAACTGAAGGATAGCTGGCGTCTGTCGCATCAACCTAGAGGAGAAAAGACAACAATGGGTATGAAGAGAATATGTTAATTGTTTTAATGGCTGGGGTTCAGCATCATGAATTTTAGAAAATAAAAAAAATAAAATAAAAACACTTATACCTTCCGGACTATTGTGAGACGTGGATGGAGGTTGGCCAGTCCACCAGGGGGCAGGGTTGAGCAGCCTGTAGTGAACTGGAGGAAGGCCTTCCTTTCATCAGATGACATTCCACATAGCACTCGCACAAAGCGCAGGAAACCAGGACTGCAATGCAATTAAATCATAAACATGATATATACTGTCTGAAATGTGCCCAAGCAAGTTTCATATATATTTTACATTAATTAGGAAGCTGAACATGAAACTTTTATTCCAAACATGAGACCATGCAATTCCCATATTCATATACTACTACAATATTTCAATAGTGGAATAATATGGCACATGTAAACCTCTTTGAAGATGAAACCTTTATTGCAGTGTTCAAAAGTTTGGGTCAGTAAGGTTTTTAAAAAGTTTTTTGAAAAGTCTCTAAAGCTCCATGTATAGAGGGGAAAAAAAAGAAAAAGAAAAAAAGTATATATATTATATTATATATATATTTATATAAAAAATAAAGCTACATTTTCAGCAACCATTACTCCAGTCTTCAGTGTCACATGATCCTTTAGAAATCATACTAATATGCACATTTAGTGCTCAAGAAACATTTATTATCAATGTTAAAAACAGTTGTGCTATTATATATTTTTATGGAAACTGTGGTACATTTGTGGATTCTTTGATGAACAAAGTTCAAAAGAACAGCATTTATTTGAAACAGAAATTCTAACATTGTAAATTTCTTTACTGGCAATTTTGACTAATTTAACCGTCTAGCGCTCCTTGCGTAGCAGTCAAAAATGACTTTTTTTATTTAAATTAAATGAAATGAATCTACTATATTTTAGTTGGATAATGTTTTTTATTTAATATATTATATTTTTAGGGGATTTTATGGCACAATTATATTTATATAGTAGTTATAATCCATTTATTTTCTGTGAACCACTTTTTGAACAGACCTGAAAATGAAATTTTCAACTTAAACTGTCAAATCTTGAATGCTTTGGGGGACAGACTTAAGTTTGGTCTCTTTTTAAAGAACACACTTGGCAGATTGTTGCTGAAGTGAAAAAAGTTAAAGTGAACATAAGTGTTATAGAAGTTTAAGTTAACTAATGAAAAATGCAGAAAATGTTTTTCCAATTTTATATGAAATATATATTTTCCAAAACATGTTTTACCATAAACCTAAACAAGTTGTGTTCCAAATATGAAGTTGATATCTCAAAAATTAGCTTCCAGTAATTTTGTTTGGGCGCAGTACCAAACAGTTCCACTAGATGAAATTAGTCTCCCATTCATTTCCAACGCAGTAACTTTTAGTTAACTTTTAAAGTGCGACTTTTCAGGACCATTTAACCTTTTCGAATCATGTCCATAATTTTTTATTCACATACCAAGTGCCAAAACCTTTACCAAGTATCACACCATTTCGAAAAAATAAATAATTCTTTTTTTGACCACAACCTTTTGAACAGTAGTGTAGTGTTTATTTAAGATATGATTACCAAGACATGCATGTTCTTTTCCCATTTAAAATGCTTCATTTTAGTAACATGCATATATATTTACAAGCCCCATATCTTCAACAGTTTTTTACTATATTTAAAAAAACAAAAAACAAAAAAAAAACCCACAGACCTACCCAAGGTATATGCCATCATAAAATATAGAGCAACAGGGAAAAAAAGCAGTATCTACCTGTCTCGTGTGTAGCCAAGTTTAGGTTCTGTGTAGTTAACAATGTCTTCAGCAGTCCAGGATGGAGACTGGTTGCCACACAAGATCATTTGCACCTCTTTATGACTAAATGAGCTGAGTTTCTCCATAGGGAATACTCTGTTAAAACCCTCTGTACCAAAACACAGACATTTCACACTTAACACCATATTTGTAACTGATATGAATAATGTAGTAATGAATATCATTCATAATATACTGATATCTGAACAGCCATGTTACATGTACTTCTACGCTTTGGTACACACTGAGTGTAGCTTGAGCGGATTTAAAATGCAATGCATGGGAGTATTTGAATCCTGCCAATCCTGTCATACCTCTAAAGGCCTCCATTTGCTTCTGGATTCCTGTGTGCATGCAGAAGTCAAACATGAGCTCTACATACTCCTCAGCGTTGTCCATGGTGACCATCTGATGAAAGGACAGCAGAATTATTAGCATTTATATCTTATTCTATACAAGACGACACCAGAAACAATGCATTACATAATTAGATACCAAGGAATATCTAATTAAAGAAAATCCGCAGAAGTGTTAAGCTACTAGTATCTCATTTCACAGATAGTTTGTTTCTGTACTGTTTATAAATGTAAATTATTTGCAACTCTGTTGACGTTGTACTAGCAGAATGTGGCGGTTGACCAGTGTTGTATTTGTCCCGCCCCTCCTCCACTGTGATTGGACAGCTGGGTACAAAATGAGATTGATGAGCGCTGCGTTTTACCCAAAGTTGACTATTCTTCAACTCTTAGCGACTGGTAAAAAACGCCAAGCACTCAGTGCTTCGTTATGCTCCTGGCATTTTAAAACCAATTGGAAAAATACACTAGCGTCGGGAAAAACTTTGGTGGACACACGGCCTTAATGTAAAAACACTGGATAGTCTTCATTGTAAAAATTAAATGTAGATTAATTCTTACATTATTCTCAATTATTAACAATTGCTTTTCAACTATTTACATGTCAAGATGGGCATTTTGACAATTTTGTGTGTATTTGACCATTTAAGCACCAGTTTTCGTTCTCATTCAAGCATCCTGGAGACTACCCCAAAAGGTAGTGTAATTTTATCAAGATGACAACAGGACGTACTCGTACTAAGGGCGATGTAGCACTGCTATATGTGCAAATATATGTACATAACTAAAAATACACAAAAGAATCGAAACCACAAAATATGATTTCATTTTCATTGTAGGGATGCACACTGTATGACAGTACACTGCATGTCTGGAAAACGTGACATACCTCATCCTCTCCATTGGACTTCAAGTCTACCGATGAGAAGCCGTGTACTTTGGATGATGGACAGAACTGGAAATTTAATCTAATAAATAAAACAGAAATGTAGATAAGCAACAAATAAATATGTAAATACAGTACGTAAATAAAACACCCTGCTACATGCAAGAAAGTAACACATATGATATTGATTTCCTTGATTAAATTTACAAAGTGACATTAATTTCTCACCCTAGATCTTCTACACTAAGTGGTGGGCCAGAGCCCATAGGATTCCTCAGCATGAGATCCTGAAGTCGTGTGTTCTTCTCATCCTCTGACAGACTCTTATTGCCCAGGATCTGCCTGCGCTTCACAGACAGCGCCTTCAGCTCTTTCAGAAATTGTGCTCTGTGAGGGTTCACCAGTTCAAAGTCCTCCCACGTCAAGATGCCGTGATACCAAGCTGGTGGTTTGGGCTTGGGTGGGTCAAGGATGAATTCTGACTTGGAGTCTTCATCAAAGCTACCCACTGAATATGTGTCCTGACCCTCCTCAGTGGAGGCTTCAGACTGGATTTCAGAGAAGTGGCAGTCCGACTCGACACGGTTTTGATAAAGTAGCTTACTCATGTTGCTTTTGATGTCGCCCATACAGAGCAGTTTAAAGAAAGGCTGGGATATGGGCAGATCCACAAGCCGGTTGTCCTGGATGCATTTGGCCAGAAAGATACCAAGGAATAGGAAAAGCTTGGTGATACGCTCCAGTTCATCGCTGTCCTGAGGGAAGGGAGCAGGGAAAAGGCCGCAAGAACGCTGCACGTAATAGCCAGGTGGTTTCAAGCCACCGCCCAGATCCACCTGATGAACAATGAAAAAGTTAAAGGGGTGATGAACTGAGAAATCTAATTTTCCTTGAGCTTTTGACATATAAGAGGTCATCATACTATAAGAATATCCTGTAAGTTTCAGAACTGAAAACTTCCTTGTTAGTCCAATAAAAGCTTTTATTGACACCAGACCCAGCAAACAACAGGTTTTTCAAAGTGGGTATCTATGATGTCAAAGGGCAGCAAGCACCGCCTCTGCAGAAGAAGATCAACGCCTACTTCATCACTGGCTGTATAGCCCCACCCACCGATTCACGCATGACATGCAATAGAATAGGTAGCCTAAGTAACATAGGCCTCCTCGGTGCTAAACCAGATCGAGCTACCAAGCAATAAACATGCCGTTGAGGATTACAAAATATTGTGCAGTGCCTGGACTCGACAGTAATGCGACAACATGTAAGTAACTGTTAATTCTAATGCTTGATCTGATATGTAATGATTCATGTACTGTCAGATGTTCTTTGTCTGTGTGCCAGTAAATCAAACCCAAGACTAAACGTCAACTTGCATTGTTTCTCTTAGTAGGATGAAAATAATCTGTTATTTAACGGTGATTAAATTATATAAAGAAAGCGATCAAAGAGAGCTCCCTTTGCAATCGTTGGAGCAGCGCGCGCTGAAGCAGTCAATCAAACAGCGCGAGTTTCAGTGACTGACGTGCAAAACTACCGTTTTATTCAATGAATCTCTTAGTTATATCACGTTTGCACTGTTAGTGAAGGTGAAAGCATTCGTTAGTGTGCAGAAATTGAGTTGCAAATGACGAGATCACTGCTTTCATGCTCTCAGCATGTCTGTGATTGGCTACAATGTTCATCTCTGCAACCTTTTATGCCACAATCTAAATATAGTGCCATAGATCTAAATGTAATGCAACACTTTTCACAATTAGTTAACCTTGAGAGCTGTAATAGTAAAAACGCGCTAAAAGAAAGTAATTTCAAATGAAAATATGTCAGCCAATCACAGCAGTGGGCGTTTAGACTGAAGTCTCACAGCAGACACGACCCTTAAAACAGAGGGCTAAAATCAGGGTAGGAAAAATGCCTATTTATTTCTAAATTATGACTTTATGTAAAAAGCATACTAACGTTATAAGTGCACCCCAGGAAACATTATAAAACAATGCAGTTCATGACCCCTTTAATTAATCAGTCAATTAAAAACCATCTGTCATACCTGGGGATAGAGTCTTGAGGTGAAAAAGCTAAACGTTTGGGAAAGCACTTACTTGACGCGACTCATCATCTGGAAAGTCGTCGTCACAGAGCCAGATACCAAGGGAAGTCCTCTGGAACTCTGCAGCCACAAGGGCATAGAACTCCAGGGTGGGTCCAAGACCAGTGCCCTCCTCCCCCTGAAACTCCACCTGGCAAGATAACCATCATTATCAGTCTGAGATGGATTTAAACAGCAGTGGTTCTTAACTAGGGGGCCACAGCAAACTTCCAAGGGGGCCACAGGATGACTTGATATTAGATACATTTTTCAACCAAACTCTTTCAAACTGTTATACTGACAATATAATTTATTGAAAACAGAAGCACTTTCACTAGCCCTCTCAGACTTTTAGACCCCACTATTTTTCACAAACATTATGTTGTGGTGTTTACCTCCAGTACAGACTTTCTGTCAGCATGTATCTGCATCACACTCTCAGCCCACTCCATCATACTCTCTCCACGAGGCACCTTGACACGCTCGTGTTTGAGCCGACCGACACGGAACTCGCCGGGATCATCACGGCGAACAGTTGTGGATGGCCGGGAGCGCTCCATAGTGGCTTCTCTTCGGTTCTGGAGCCAGACAATAGCCCTGGAGAGAGATGCAAATTCTCAAACCGCCATTTCACATTTGTATGAAGTAAACATCTTTTTGAATACTGCAAGCACAGACCTGGAGGCTCCAAACGCAGTGCATGTAAAATAAAGCTGCCGGGTTTCAAAGGGTATGAGGAAAGGACACTTGCTGGTTAACTGCTCACACCAGTCTGGGAGAGCTCCACTAGCCAGGGCCAGTGGCTCCTAAAAAGACAAAACAAAGACAAATAAATATTTTCTAACATTATAAATGTCATTACTGTCACTTTTGATCAATTTAATGCATCCTTAATGAATAAAAGTATTATATAAAAGGATTTCCATCTATTTCTAGTATAGCATTTACAATGTATAACATGCAGAAATATAACTTCAAACATGCATCAAATTACCTCGATCTGCTGCAGGATTTTGGTTGTAATTTTTTTGCTGGTGAATTCCTCAGGTGATGCATTGAACTGTAGCTCTTCCACATCTACACAAATAAATGCGAGTTATAAATGCATACTAATGGAAACAAAAACAACTGATTCAAGACAATGTTCTGAGGAGGATCTCCTTACCTTCTTGTAGTGTGCGGCCGGATAAGGGTTCTCCCCCAATGGTGAAGAGGATGCGCAGGAGCTGCAGTACGTCCTCTACGCTGCAGGCGCTCTGGCCCGAGCCCGCCTTGGCCTGAGCCTGCTCACGTGCAGCACTCAGGATGTCACAGCTCTGCGTAGCGGACAAAGTCCCTGAACTCAGGCCTGAAGATCTGCAGCCACGCTCACAGAAGTCCTGTAAAACCATTTAAGTACTGTTGACAAACTACCCCCAATTTTTGCCTCCCAACCCTTTTATAATCATTATCACAGACCTATAACAACGAAATTACTGCATTCTTAAATTATAAAGTTTATGGCCAAAGACGACAAAAATTTAAAAATCAAAGCAAATAGAGAACAAAGTCCACAATGACAGCTAAAAACTTTCATGGTATGACATTTACACCCATTTAAGCAATAGAACTTATAATAGGACAGCAACAACTGTCTAACAAGTGGCTACACAAGTGACAGTTAGGAAAGAAAAAGAAAAAATACTTGAAAAACAGAAAAGGGAAAATAAAGATGGTATGTATAGATATATATATATATGCACATCTGATGGCATTCTATACCTTGTATGCAGCTATGAGCTGCGAACAATTTCTGTTTTTCCTAATACTTTTATTAGAGCCGGTTAATTTCCAGTGGCGCAGGAAAGTTGAGTCTGCATTCTTCTGCATGTAGGTTATCAAGTCATTCTTTGGTAATTCATCTGTGCCAAGGTACTGTTCCACATGCTCTACAGACCAGCAACCCTACAACAGGAAGAACCAAATGTTGGTCTTTCCTGATTGTAAAGTCTCACGCAATACACATGCATTACAGTAGGTTTAACCACTAGAGGCCCGTGCATTTAACAATAGATACCACTGGGGTCATTTCACAGTCTCCTGGCTTTAATGTTAGTGACGGCTGACAGACAGTTTACTGAGAAGGAGCATTTACACATTGGGGACAGCCACAGAAAAATCACAGCCAAGATTTTAATGAGCCAAAGAGTGAATGAAAGATAGGTAGAGAGATAGTGTGGAGGTGAAACATTAAAAATGTGTCATTACCATCTTTCCACTCTCTCTTTCTTTGTCCGAGTCCTTCAATTCTCTGTACATTATCCTACAAAAAACAATGTTTGTTAACAGACGTCTGAGGGAAAAGCACTACAAAAGTTAGTAAGTGATTAAAAACAACTGTAAAACGATAGACTCACGTATATGTAGGTTCCCAGATGCGTCTAAGCTTGTCAGGTTTAATAGCACCATTGCATGAGAGCTGGAGAAGCTTCTGGACATAATAGAAAATGGTGGACTTGTAGTTGGTGAGAGGTAGCTCTACTTCTCGAGTTGTCCCTAGACCTGCTACTTTCAGGATGAGAGCCAGACGGGGTGAGGGTGTGCACTCCACCTCCTCCTGTACCTCAGAGCGAGGTGTACCTGTACACATTAAACATAAGTTGTAAATTGTTGTAAATTAACAATGGATTGCTGTGTTTGACTCAGCAGGAAACCAGTGTTAATGCTGAAACTATTAAAAAAATAACTTAATGCAACAAATTAGAAATGTTGCCTTGGCAACTAAAAATAATTTATTTTCTTTTTAGCTTTAAGTACTAAAAATACTAAAATAAAAATGATGAAAGCACATTAGAAAATGAAGTAAAATTAAAATACAAATTGAAAATATAAAAACAGAACTCAATTCAAAATCTTAATAAACACTACAATAGTATATAAATAATATTAAAATAACACTGCAGCCAGAGTGAGAATTTATGCCCTTTCTACAGTGTCACCAGTACCTGGTGGAGGGATTTCCAGGTCAGTAGTTTGCTGGACGTTGGTCCGGCCTGGTCTAGGGTCAAATGCAGGTACTAAAGCAGAAAACTGTCGCTTCAGCACAAAGTCATCATCCCAAGTCCTGCGTCGACCCCCTTTGGTTTCATACTCCTCTTCCTCCTTTTAGGCCACCATTGAAAAAGCAAAGTGGTAAAGCTCTCTTACACATAATGCTCAACTGCTTGTAAATGTGAAACACATATCACATATACACAAGAGGAAACATGCTGGTAAACAAGCAGACTACAAAAAAAAACAAAAACAAACACAACAACAAAAAAAAACAAAAACAAACAACAAGTACACCAAATACATTCTTAACCCCAAAAAAAAAAAAAAAAAAACTGTTCACTAAAGTAAAAAAAAACCAAAAAAAAAACAAAAACACCAAATTTCAAGTAACCAGAGAGGAGAACACGAAGAAAACCAAAAATAAAGGATTTCCACTACTATTATTAAAACTACAACAGGTTTTACCCTATGAATATGAACGTGGTAACCAAGGTTGACCCTGGACCGTACCAGAACTTCCTCATACTCCTGTTCTTCCTGATTGTCATCCTCATTCTCATCATCGTCATCATCTGGCTCTGGCAAGTCTTCCTCGTCATCTAACTCGGCAAGCAATGTGTTGGCCCGACAACTGTCCAGGAAGTCTGAGTGAATAAAAGGCAATGAAAATAATCAGCCTTCATATTACAAAAAATAAATGAAGGAGATGAATTCAGAGGACAAGATTGGGAAATTGGTTTAGTAATAAGCAAAAACATCACATTAGAGATTAATCTGCAGCAAAAAAAACAAAAAACAAAACAAACAAAAAGAAAAGGCTGAAGGGGATGTTCTAGAAAAATAGAGGATGAGGGAGAAAAGAGTGTATAATAATTATAACATGGCCTACCATAGAGGGAAAACTCAGCCTCCTGACCTGTGTCACTCTCGCTAGATGTAGAGGTCAGGCTGGTCGTCAGCGTGTTACTGAGCAACTGGCCGACGGACAAACCTGTAGTTGCCGTGGCTACATTATTGCTGCTGGTTACTATGGAGGTGGACATTGTAACAGTTGAGGTGGTACCAGTGGTTGTAAGGTTAGGAAAGCTCTGTGCACCCATAAGAGGAGAAGCTGCAAACAAAACCCAAAAACTGTGATTAGTCTCCAAAAAGAACAAAATAAGCAGGTAACTGAAAATCAAAAGCTTGCTCTACAAACTAAACATGCTTCAAATGGCAGCAGTATGCAAATCATGGCAAAAATTAGAGTCATGTTAATATTCACAGAACAGTTAAATACTCTGGAGCAGGATGTTACTCCAAAATAAATTCATCAAAATGATTGCTACTACATAATCAGCACTAAAATAGAAAAAAAAAAAAAAATGAAGTTTACAAATGAAATAGTACTGCATTGCAAATCTAGCCTAAGGCACTGCAAATACTATGATCTCTCTTCTATACTTGCATGTTTCCAAGTGCAATTCTAAGTCAACTATAGGTAACTATAATGTTTCTGAGAATATTTGAGAACCGTCTGATTAACAAATATAATAAGCCTCCATTTAAGTTTCTCATTCATAACAAAGCTAAAAGGATATCAAAATCAGTGGTTCTCAAACAGGAAGCAAGGGCCCACTATGGGACCTCAAGGTGACAAAATTTAAATCATTAAAATAAGCTATTAAAATAAGATATTTATACACTCCCCCCCAAAAACTGATATTTTAGATATTTTATATATACAAGTACTCAGAAAAACCTGAATATATGAGGTACCTACATTTTAAAAGTGTGATTTGTAGACCTGAAAAAGTCATGTAAATTATTAAAATCTTAAGACTATTTTTATAATGAATATACATTTTGCTAGTTATGCCAAGCTCAAATATTTTATTGGGTAGAAATTGAGTAAATAATAGGTTATAAAATTTGAAAACGAACAACATTCTGCTCCTAAAATTTATGAAGTCCTGAAACTTCTATTCTATTTATTAATTATTTTATTTACTTTTAATTTACAGTTAACTAGCAGTGCCAAAAGGTTAAAATAAGTTCTAAAAAACAAAACTAGAGCTAGGTGTCTTCAAATATTGTTGTGGACAATGGTGGGCTATGGAGACCAAAAAGCTGAAAACCACTGATCTAAACCCAGGTACTGGCTCTTAGAAGAACGGGCAGCTGAAGATACTCACTGGCAGTGCTCATGACATTGCGCCCCAGCGTGTTAGTGTTGTTATCGCTGCTGCTTCGGCTCAGGTTCATGTTGTTGGTGGCATTGGTGCGAGACATGTTGGGTGCCCTGCGGACAAACGACTCCATCAAGCTGGCCTCGCGGGAGGACAAGTTGGGGACACTGGCACTGGAGCTCATGGGCGCTCCAGCTGCCAAAAGGGAGCTGACGGACAGCCGTGCACTGGCGGCAGAGCACAAGGGCCTCTGGGATGCAGCGTCCTTACTAGACGACTCTGAAACAGAGCTGACGTCAGGTGAGCTCACGCTCACAATTCCCATAGAGATGGCGGTCGACTCAGCCGTCTGTCTCGAAGTGCCATCAGGTGCTGGTGTTTTACGCTCGCCGCTTTCGCTTCCCGTTTCCGCCGTTAGTGTGCTGGTGCTGGAGACGGAGCCGGCCTCTGCCGAGGAAAGCACAACTATCGGTTCTTGTCCCTCCGCCCCTGGGGGCCCTCCGACAATGCCTACTCCCTGCTCCAACAGGCTCTCGACCCTTCGCTCCACTCGGCTGGAGCTGAGGCTTATGTCACTGCTGCTGGCCACGCTACACACCGAACTGCTACTACCCTTGCGGCTGGAGGAACTGGCCCCCGCTGTAGAGGATGAGCCACCCTTGTCTGGACAGTTATTTTTCACCAGGCTGCTCCAGGACTGCGGTGTGCCTGCAACAGTGGATGAAACAGGTTTGGGTGACGGCGCTGATTCAGGGTCGTACCCTGGTGCAAGCTTGAGGTCAAACTTCCCTTCCGCACCCATACGATACGAGTTTGAGCCACCGGCATCCCAGGTGACATCAATCCAGCCTGGAAAGTGGGGGAGGGAGGGGGATATGAACGGGTGAGACCCAGCAAGAGAGCAGAGAGAGACAGCAGCAAGTCAAAGACAACAGCTTTTGCTTGACGCTGGACCAGAAACAACAGAATAAACCAAGACCATTGGGTGAGGTCAAATTTATTTTTGTATCTCGGCCAAACCTCTTCAATTCATAATCAAACAACTGACGATCATCTAAGAGGAAACCCAAATCACTCTGGTCCAGGTGAAGCGGTGAGGTAGAAACATGAAGCACAGAAAATGACAAATTAAAAAACAAAACAAAAAAGCAGTAGAATTTTGCAAATGCCAAGCTACGAAGCCACTTAAGAAAAAGAACAGAAGAATCATTTCGGTCGGTGTCAAATACACTTGCAATGGAGTTCATTCGGAGCTTGCAAATTGTGACATCAACATGCACTTGGCTTGAATGATGGAGACAGGTTAAAAAGACTGTTTTACACACTGAAACATGGCTGCCCAAAGAATCAATAGCAACAGAGTGGATGCTTAAGATAATACGAGTAGGATATGGAAAAATGTTACCTGTTAAGTTGGGGGGGAGGGATAAAGGTTGCACTTCAAAATAAACTAATAAAAAACAAAAGTATGGAATGACAGTTGAAGAGAGCAAAAAGTAGCAATCAAACACTTATCAGTGAACTTTAGAGTGTGAAACAGATTGTTTCTTATTTCTTCATGCAGCATAGAAGCAGGAGGAAAGCACCACATAAGGAAGTAAACAGGAAAAAAAGACTAGTTTCAGATCAACCCCACAGTTTAATTTTCTTTAAGTACACAAAGCATTTGTAAAGTCACTTGAAAATAAAAAGGGCTGGTCTGAAAACAGTCCCTCTGAGGAATGATGGGAAAACAAGTCCAAATGTGATTTAACTTTAGTTCTGTTTTACTGTGTGAACGTCAGTAATGGGCATTTCCATCTCCCCCCTCACTTGTGATGGATTTGCTGCAGAAAGCTCCAAAACATGCAAATGCACTTGATGTTCACAATTTGTTTCCCTTAAACACTGAAGTACCACTGAACTCCATTGTTGATCGGCCAGTAATGGACTTTTCATGTAGTTGTCCGATGCAGTGATGCCTTGAACACCGTTGTACAGAAATCTGCTACGGCATAAGCATTACACATTGCGCTGTCCTACACAAGCTACCAATGGTTGGATGCACACACTAAGAGCCACAGAAGTGACTCCAATCCTTACCATTATGGGCCTCTCCTGTCACAGTGCCCTCTCCAGCAGGATTGCCATCCTGGTCCCTCCACTTCCAGTCAATGCCACGCACCACCCGCGCCCCTGGAACGATGTACTTCATAACCTGAGAGCGAAAGAGGCGGCGCTGTCGTCTCAAGTTGGCCTCTGCCTCCTTCACTGCTTTACCTGACAATGCAGAACAAACCTTGACTGATAGGAAATATGAGCAGAGACAAAGCAGCATCAAATTAAAAAAAAAAAAAAAAAGCATAAAATTAAGGATGGTCATTTTTTTTGTTTGATACTGTAGAAAAATTAAAAATGACATGTTTGCTAAAGAGCTCTCTTTAGCAAACTATGACTCTATCTCTAATGACTTTGCTCATATGTTAATCATGTAATTTACATAATTTTTTGGACCATGTTATTTTTCAAAATGTCATAACGATCTATTGGATGAAATGATAGACTCTCTGGTAAAAAACACCAAACATACACAAAACAAAACAAAACAAAAACACAACAACATAGCCTGCTATGTATACTGTGCTAGACTAAGATGTGTTACAGCACTTTTTTATTTTTTTTTATTTTTATTGTTGCCCTACTGTTAGTTTGATTGCTTCTGTTGTTCTCCTCATTTGTAAGTTACTTTGGATAAAAGCGTCTGCTAAATTAAATGTAAATGGTAATGTATGATGGACTTCTCCAATCATTTACTCTACATAAGCCTGCCCCTTTCTTACAACAGACCACAAGCTTTCATTCAGATCTGCATTTTCTTTTTCTTTTCAATAATCTGTTTCACTCAGCTATACATCACAGTACAAAAGATCAGATCTTTAACTACTTCCTTAACACTGCAACTTTAAAGCCTAAAACATATCTGAATCTTCAGCATTGTCATTACGGTGCTTTGGGAGCCAAATCCCAACAGAAAAAAAAAAAAATCAATGTTGTTAGGTTACTGGTCAATCACATGCCAAATATTCACATACGGACAATCTTTGAGTAAGCGTAAATACTATACAAGAATTACAATATGACTAAGTGTAGTATTAGAAATTACTGGCACTTACCCAGCTGGTCCTCACACACACCAGTAACAGTGCCATATATCTCTAGACCAGACAGGGAGAGGTAGTGTGTTTGTCCGCTAGCATTCTTCCCCATCTGTTTAATACGAATGTGTCTCCAGCCCTGCTTCTCATCTTTGGATGGATCCAGAGGCCATGTGGCTGTCGATCTAACGCAATAAGATGAGTCACATTAGTAGGTCCACAAAAAAAAAAAAAAAAAAAAGTCAAAGAGAGCACAATCATAGCAGACTCCAAAATACTGGCTATAACACACATACCCTGGCTCATTGAGAGAGCTGTCATCCACATGAGTGTAGAGTGTCATCCAGTTCTGACCATCTTTGGACACTTGAAATACCCAATTCCGGAGGGCGGATCGACCATATCCACGAGCGTGGCGAAGTGTGTACGCAGAAGGGATGACCCATAAACCAAGGTCGATGGCAAACCATGCGTTTTTATCATCGTTGGTGTGACAGTTGAGGGCTGAGCTGTCTCTACTCAGGATGTCTTCAAGTCGGCCATAAGGCAAGTTTCTGCCCTCGGAGGAGGTCACAACCACTAATCCATAAGCAGCGGGGTTCACCCATTCATACGCAGTCCTGTGGACAAACAGAAGATGATTATCTTCCTTATGCACATCATTTTGTCTAACTGGGTCATAGTGGGGTGTTGTCATATTGATCATTTAAAAAATTTAACTAAAATTGGTCATGCAAAAATGGACAAAGCTGTTTACTTCGCGTTGGTGCCAATCCAGTACACAATTCCGTTCTCATCAAAGTCATGCTGGTGCCTGAAGATGAAGCTCTGGCCCTCTCTGAGCTTCCTAACAAAGATGAATGAGGACCTGTCAAAGTCATACCACTGCTTGGCCACCTGGGGAAAGAGAGGAGACAAAGTTATGATTTTCTCTCCAATGCCTGTGGGGATACAACTGAGTAAATATGGAATAATAGAAGAAATAAAACAAAAAAGCTTTCCTACCATCTTGAGCAGATACTGCTCCAGTGACTCAACAGTGGCCAGTGGCTCCATCTTTAGCATTCTACCAGTACGATCAATCAGAGCTGTTTCACCAGGAGCACGCTCCAAGCGGAAGCGTAACCTCCTTGTCAGAATCTAACACGACAAAAAGATTTTAATAAAATTACCATTTATAACGAAAGATGTCACTTTTTTACATGCACCAAACCAAAAATAAACATCCAAACGGAGACAGACTGACCTGTAAATTATACGTTGAGCCTGGTGTATCATATAAGTGTAGAGGTAGCCGCTCTATTGACTCCAACACAGCTATCAGTTTGCGGATTAAGGCAACTGCGGGTCGGCTGGAGGACAGAAATAATTAAATGCATGACAAACAAAAACAAACTTGCTCAACATGTCCAAACCAGAAAAAGAACTTGCTAGTTGGGACTCAGATACATAGGGAAGAGATCACTTTAGCATGCAGTGTCTGGGTAGGACACAATGACCAAATGTGTAACACAAGATATTCTTTACCTTTCATCATCTTCATTTTCAGTAAACGCAGTCTTGAACACATTTATTCTTTCCATCAGAGGCTTACAATCATGTTTCATGTCTAGATCCACACTCTGTGAGGCAAACAAATAAAAGAGTAATGAGTATTGGGAATAAAAGCTGACAACATGTTTACAACTGACAGTAATGTAGTTGCATGTGTGTGACTCACATTGCTGAGGACAGTAAAAAGTGCTTGCACGAGGCCACTGCTGCACATTTCATATGGAGAAATGGTGTTCTCATCTTTGAGAACGACTATTAAATTTTCCAGAGCTGTTTTCATGAGGTCTCGCCATGTGTTTTCACCTTCAATGAGGCACTGGGTGTGGGGGGGGAACAGAAGAATAATTGTACTCACTGTTGTTGTTTTTTGACCTCAACTACATGGAAACTAAGATAAACTGTGACAAAGTTTATCATAATTAATTATACCTGTCTGTTAGTATGTAACTCCCAAGCAGACTCTAGCTGGGTGGCGATGTTTCTCAGCGTGACCACTACACCTCTCGGCATACTCTCCACAGCCTTGAAGTGATCGTCGTACAGATCTCTGGCCATGGTTTTCACCTACAGACACAGGTGGAAAAAGAATGTTGGCTAATGTCATGTAATACACTGTTTAAAAGTTTGGGGTCAGTAAAAAAATTAAGCAAGGACATATTAAATTGAATCAGTGACAGTAAAGACATTTATAATGTTACAAAAGGTTTCTAATTCAAATAAATGCTATTCTTTTGAACTTTTTATTCATAAGGAATCTTGATGTAATGTATTATGGTTTCCACAAACAATGTGGGGAAAAAAGAACTTAAGCACGAAATCAGCATATCAGAATGATTTCTGAAGGATCATGTGACACGGTTTACACCTGGTATTAAGAAGCACTTTGGTCGATCAGATCACAAGTGGACGACACTAAATAGAAGTGTAAACGGGGTCTAAAACCTTTTGAGTTGGTCCACTTTTTAACCACTTCAAGAGGTAGTTGAAAATGCATTTGCATTTATAGTGTATATGCTCATGTGATGAACAGCCACAAAAGACTTCTTTTCTCCTCTTACTGACTAAGGTGTAAACATTATGGGAAGCGCGCCAGCCAGACGGGATTTAAACTTTGTCGGCTGAAGACCCACGTTTGGTTTGAAGACGAAAAATATACCAAGCACAATTCTCTCAACATTCTTGATTTCTAACATGCACTCGGCGTGGTCTTGCAGCTATCAGAGCAGAAACAACAGCTGCTGCTCTCCGTATGTTTTTCTGTTGTCTCCATGCGCATTCATATGTAAATTGAACAAGCTTATTTTGTTCATTATATTAAAAAAATCTGGAAAAAAAACTTTACATTTACCCACCCATAGACCCTCCCCTTGAAAAATAATCAGGACAGAAATGGTTGAAAGTGGACAAGAGACGGATTTAAAAAAAAAAAAAAAAAAACAGGTGTAAAAGGCTGTCTCCCTCATCTACTTGTGATCCGATCAACCAAAATGCATCTTAATACAAAGTGTAAACAGGGCTGAAGACCTCAAACTTTTGAACAGTTGTGTAGCCATGGCTCAAATAGGCATAGTTAAATCTATGAGTCATGCTCTAAAGAATATGAATGCAAATTAATGCTCAGTCAGTAATCATACCTTCTGTTTAGTTTTTTCCAATTTGGATTTAAGCTTTCTTCCTCGCTTACCAGTCCAGCCAGTAACAAACTCGGACCCTATTACAAACAGAGGCACCAATAACTGAGTGACTTAGGAAAGATACTGACAAAACAGATGCTTTTAATCTACTATCCCAAACTTACCTAGAGAGGTTTCTGCTGTGAAAGAGTGTTTAGTGCCTCGGTTCGACTCGAACACAAAGCCTGGTAGGTCCTCTTTGAGGATGGTGGCCTGCTGGCCATCTGAGTTATGGATGGCAATCTCACCCTCTTTCAGACAAGTGAGAGACCAGTTGCCCACAGTGAGTTTGGTGGGACCTTGTGTGGACAGGATAGGCTGGCTGGCTGTCACTGGTTTGACCTGACTCCTGGCACGCTGCAGCTTCTCCAGAAACTCACTTCTGCTCTCTATAAGAAGGAGCAAAAGAAAACATCAGCTACTATAGTGCACAAGTGTCGATCCTAATTTAACAAAGCAACACTATCTGATTTAATTGCTGTCAAGAACTAATGTTTTTTCATTAATCGATCAGTCTGTTTTTGCAGGAGACCTACCTGAGCTGTCAGAGCCACCCTCTGGGCTTCCACTGGAGTACATGGTGGCCAGTTTACCATCCAGGATGAAGCGGAACCAACCATTGCTTCCATTGGAGAGCTCCAAAGCAGCTGCGTCACTCCAGATATAAAGGCAGTCCCTGCCTCTGATGATGGACCAGTCTCTCCAGTGGTAGGGCTTCCCCTGGTGGATCTCTTTGGCATCTTCTTGTGGTTCATCATCCTTGAAAATAGACATAGATCAACATCAGAGCAATTCATAAATATTTAAGTTTTTTTTTCCCCTCTCAAATATTTTAGATATACAAATTAATTGCACAACAATAAAGACATGAATCTGAACAGAGTTGATTCTGACCTTCTCAGGCTTGGCCTCTTCCTCATTTTCATCATCTGACGTGGGTCCTGCCAGAGTAGACACCTTATTAATGACACCCAGCCTGGCAAGCTGATCTAAAAACACGTCACCTCCCTTATCCACTAGATCCCTAATTATCTGAAGTGCCAGGAGGTGACCATCATCATCATCCTGTGAAAGAGAAGAAAGGTCAGTAAGACTTAAAATTAGCCCTATTAAAAAAAAAAAAAAAACACCACATCAAGAGGGAGAGACTAAATTATCGGACCTCCTGATCCAGGACAGTCGCGGTAATCTCCACAAGCACAGTGGGCAAGTTGTGTCCAGCATCAGAGTCACACACTTCCTTAAGTAGAACTTCAGAACTGTAGTGCACCATCTTCCTGATCAGAGCTAAACTAGCTTTCCTGTGAAAGAAATGATACAAACGGTTATCAAAAGGATTAATGCATTAATGCCCTGCTGACCATTGGCTCCAAA
Source organism: Elopichthys bambusa (assembly GCA_037101425.1). Lineage (NCBI taxonomy): Eukaryota > Metazoa > Chordata > Actinopteri > Cypriniformes > Xenocyprididae > Elopichthys > Elopichthys bambusa. The sequence goes on along the minus strand of CM074442.1, from coordinate 12,334,993 downwards.
ATGCAAAACATATAGCACTAAACTGGTACTCTTCTTTTTTGAAAATGTACTTTAGCACTGATGGTCCACTTGAACCGCTCACCTTATTGAAGGCAGCATGGTTTGCTGAAAAGTCTGTGCAAATACTGGTAGTAGCCTTTTCAGGTAGATGGGCGCCATCTCAGGGTCACCTTTCGGCTCACTGCCCTCTTCCTCTTCTTTGTTAACATCCTTCTTTTTCTTGTCATCCCCCTTGTTGACAGGGCACATCCAGTCTCCTACATCACAAAAACTCTTTATTTGGAAAATCTAAGAAATCCCCTAGAAGTCACAGTTACAAAATTAGTGGTGAGTGACTGCATTAAAGAACAAGGGTGTAATTTCTATGCCACCAGTGTCACCACCATAAAGAAGTTCAAAAATAACAGGGCTTTCCAAACACTCCCTCATCTGCCATTGGTTGTCCAAACAAGCTACTCTTTCCCAAATGTATACTATTGGTTGAGCCAATAATACCTTGTTGAACTGATTTGAGATGCTGAGATTGCAAGGGCAATGTTCTGATTACACCATATAGCCTCAGTGTCGACATTTTTCAGGGAAAATTAGCATACAAAGAGTTCACACTAGCCTCTGCATACTAAGCAGGGATATATATATATATAAAAAAAAAAGTTTTAACATTTAAAAAAAAAAAATACATACTTTAGCTTCAATCTTCTGAAGCCTTTACTTTCAAATAGCAAAAAGGAAACAACAATTTTATTTGTATAAGTGATACCACTGGTTAACTGAAATGCCATGAAATGAAGGTAAAAGCTGATGGACTCACCAGGTGATTGGAGAATAGCTACAACCTCACTGTGTCCCCTCTCTCTTGCCTTGTCTAAAGGAGTTTTTCCATCTTCATCTCTCAGGTCAGGGTTGGCCCCATGGCGCAGTAAAGTCTATTGGAACAAAACATTTGCCATAAAATAAATAGAATATATTAAAAACAATGTATAATGAATATACAAAGACTTGGTCACATGACAAACTTTACCTTGGCTACTTGTGGCCTGCCAAAACAGGCAGCATAGTGCAGAGAGGATGACCTCTGGCCTCTATTGACATCAGCACCTCTCTCACAGAGGAACTCCACCTTAAACAGGCCAGAATACAGTGTGAGGTCTTCAATCCTCAGAAAACAATGTTCATCTGTTGCACTGACCCCATTCTTCTAACTTATACAAGCTATCACCAGACCAAGAGGATCAAATCAGGTTGTATTAGTGTTCATTATGCATGGCATTTGTAATACTTCTGCTAATGGCGCGTGAGCCAGAATTACCATTTCAGCCATGTCTCCTCCACATTACCATATTGTTAGAAAAATGCTGTCCTAAACTTAGCATGTAACCTTTAGTCATAAGTCAGAGGTTTGTTTGCTCATGCTGTTGCATGGTGTCTAAAGGCAAATTCTTGCAAAATGTGCACTGAAAAAACAGCTTCAAAATTCCAGATATTTAAAAAAAAAAAAAAAAAAAAAAAAAAGCCTACCATCTCTTGCGTTCCAAATGCAGATGCCCAGTTCAAGAGAGTCTGTCCTACATCATCCATGAAATTCACTTCAAATGCTTACAGGGGGAAAGAGGAAAAAAGTAAACAGTACAAGTCAGGTAGGATGTCACCTCAAAGCAACAAAAGCCCTCAAAGACCATCCATTCTCTACCCCACTCTCATTTACATTCATATCCCCCCCCAATATTGATCTTGCATGCACTACTTAAACACTTACCACCGGTGTCAATAGCATCAATGAGAGCATCGGTGTCTTTGCTGCGTATACAGTCAATGAGCTGTCGGTGGGAACGTTCCCCGGAGCTGTCGAGGCGCCGCAGACCAGGGATACGGCCGGTAGAACCAGCTGTGGATTTGGGCAAAGCCTTGCGGCCCTCAAAGAGCAGCACCAGCAGTAAGTCCACCAGCCGCATGGTGTCCAGCACGCAGCGTTCGTCCCCCTGCAGAGCACTCTCCATAGAGTCAGGCAGCTCTGAGCGCAGGAGATCCTGAAGGAGGAGAGGAAACACAAATATCCATAAATGTAACCAGTGGAAACTGGGATTTCAAATACATTTCAGAAATGTCCTCTTGCTTTCCTTCACAAAAAAAAAAAAAAAAAAAAGGGAAACAGTACTTGTAACATCTAGCAAATGTCAGGAATATTTCTGTGAATATCCATCTTACATGTGTGACAAGTGGTGAGCCTCTGCAGAGTGTAGACAGGAGGCTGACAATGGTAGACACTTGGTTGCTCAGTTTAGAGTCTGCAGCAGATGGAGCAGCTCCACTAGAGGTCCTGCCAGGCTTGCAGGTGGAGGAAGGTCCAGATGCCGTCCCTCCTGCCGCAGCCATACGGGACAGCAGCTCTTCTGTCAGTCCGTGCTTAGCTAATGGGGCTGGGTCAACTCCACGCCGTGTAAACCTGTCCGCTAGTGAAGCGAAGCAGCGCAGAGCTCCATCAGACACCTGTGGATTTCACCAGGACAATTACCATTTAGTTATTCACGTAACATTTGTGAATCATTTTACCAACAAAATCAGTTCTCTACACCTATGGGGGGGGGGGGCGTTATGAATCAGCGTTATGAATCATGATTCGGATCGCGTGTCACACCTCCAAACTACTGAAATCACGTGACTTTGCCGTTCTGAACCGCTGATTCATAATGCTCTGAAGCTTAATGAAACAGCGTTTTAAAAGCGGCCATCACTATACAAGTCGTTATTTTGTTTTTTTGGTGCACCAAAAATAATTCTTGTTGTTTTAAAATATTAATATTGAACCACTGTACACACACGAACTGATTTAAATATGTTTTTAGTACATTAATGGATCTTGAGAGAGGAAATGGCATTGCTGGCTATGGAGGCATCACTGAGCCATAGGATTTCAACAAAAATATCTTAATTTGCGTTCCTAAGATTAACGAAGATCTTACAAGAGTGTGGAACGACATGAGAGTGAGTAATTAATAACATCATTTTTATTTTTGGGTGAACTAACCCTTTAAGCAGCACAATTGTTTGCAACATTGATTAAAAAAAAAAAAGTTTTCGTTCACCAAATCAGCATATTAGAAGGATTTCTGAAGGATCGTGTGACTGAAGACTGGAGAAAAGGCTACTAAAATGGAAAACAGCAGTGCTTCCCACAGGTTTGAAATATACTTGCGGTGGCAGCCGGATGGAAAATCCTCCTATTACCCATGGCACAAAAATGGTCTACTACATGTGACAAACCACAAATAATGTGTTTTTTAACAGTATTTTTATTTATTGAAGTTAATTTAATTACATAGCCTACCATTACATTTAATAACATACTAATATTATGCATTATTATGCATTGTAAATTGAGTTCTGCTTGCTATGTCACAGTGTCCCTCTCAGTAAATGGGACATATTTTACTAGTAAAATTTACCTATATAATGAATACATTTAAAATAACATTCTTAGTCTTTTCTTCCTGTGGGAGAAAGTACAATAATTTCCTATGAATTAAATGGAAATCAAATTAAACAAAATTTAACCAAAATACCAATAATGCCCAGAAAAAACAAAAAAAAACTTAGCATGTGACTTTTAATTATAAACAAGCCCAAAATATACATATAAATATACACATTTCAAAATAATTATTTTGAAATGTATGTACTATTGCAGGCACATCCTTCAGATATGAAGACATCCTTCAAATATGCATTCTTACATTCGTCTAACGCATTATATAAAGGCCACAAAGTAGACACTGGCATAATTCAACTCGAGTTCATTAGCAATTGCTTGGCATAAATGTGTGCTATTCACTGATTGAGAATCACTTTGAAGCAGTCTGAAGCGCTGTTGCCCGAGCCTGTAGAACGTGCAACAGCGCCGCCTTGTGACTTTGCAACTTGCAGCGCTCTTTATGAAATATCCACCGCGTCTCTGCAGCGCACGTGGGAATATCATGGGAAGTAAACAGCTCTCGCGCACAAAGAACGAACAGGTACGAAACGCGAGGGCAGATTTTCCACCAGTTAATCGATCGCGGATTAATCATTTTCTCGGGCTTATACAAAAGTGTATGAGGATAAAAAAAAAACAAAGCAAAAATGTGTCTCCAAATATACTTTTTGATCAAAAACAGTTTTGGTAAGCATAAGAGACTTTTAAAAACAAATTTTAAATATTGTAATGACCCCAAACTTTTGAATGGGAGCATAATTTTAAATTCTGAACAACTTAAATTTCAGTCCGTCCCTCACAAAAAGCTACAGAAGACTTATTGCACAAAATATAGCACAAGTTTTTGGTCATGTACTACCTGGTGGTCTTCATGTTTCAGCAGACTAGAGAGGGACTCCACGCATGTCTCAAGGGAAGAGTCCTGTGGCTCCATCTTACTGCAGAGGCGAGAAACTACTGCCATGGCAGAGTGCAATGTGTCCTTGTGCACAAGATGACCGCTGTCCCTAATGAAGCTCAGCACACAGTTCAGTCCACCTGCTTCAAATACAGCTCCAGACTCCCGTGTGCAGATCAGCTCCAGAACCTGATGACATTAGACAATATGGTATGATCATGCATTGTGGAATTTACTGCTTTGTGTAGCTTTGTGTAAATCAGGTAGCTTCATAGAGCATCTTTTTTAACCGTTTAACCTCATATTAGCAAATAAATTGAAAAATGTCTGAAAGTCACTACAGCAGCCAATATATTTACCTTTACACATTGTTCAGCCAGATCTCTGCTGGTCCTGTTGTTGAGCTCCACCACCACCAGCCGGTTACACAGGGCTTTAATGGCTCCATCTACTCCCACAATCCTGCGGGTGCATTCAGCAGACACATCCAGGTAGTAGGTGATGGCCCTGGCTGTCACTTCCAGCACATTATCTGGTGCGCTCTCATCCAGGAAGATCTTACACAGAGCTGGGAGAAATGTCCGTGGAGGACACCTGCGGTGGCAAGACAGCGGTGTCAAAGTAAAATGAAGGTACAATATGGAAGAACAATGTTGAATAGCACAATGGTGATATGTGATGCAATAAACCAGATGTGTCAAATCAATTATTTAAAGCCAGAAAACTTGCATTTTCTTTGTGTATTTAATGTTAATCAAACAACAAAGGACCAAAAAAAAAAATCATTCACTGCTCTTCACTGAATAACTTTTGTAACTTTAATAAGAATTAATCTATATTTAATTTATACAATGAAGACTATGCAGTGTTATTTTACAATTGATTATTCAATGTCTATAAGAAAAACCTGAAAAGCACTGTTTTTCATTTGTATGTTTGTTCTATTGTATTTATTTGTGCTATTGTTCATAATTTGATTATTGGCTTTTTTATTATCGACAGTTTACTTATATACAATATTTTACATTTACAATGTTTGAAATCTATATTCAGATAGAGTTTATCTAGTAGTTTTTGGTGTCATAATCTTATTAAGGTAACCCTACTTATTAACCTTATTTATTAAGGTTATGGGTCAAAAACAACAACAACAACAACAACAACAACAACAACAACAACAACAACTAGGCCCATTTTATTTTATTTTATTTATTTATTACTTTTTTTGTGGTGGGGCCAGTGAAAGTTTTGTCAGGGCAAGTAAAAATTTGACTGGGCCAGTTGAAATAATCCTTGGCATTGAGCCCTGAGTGACATTCTGGAAAATGCAGTAATATCCATCATTAATGACAACTAATGGGGCTGGGTATTGACACAAATTTAACGATTTAATTTTGATTCACAAACTCGTGATTTGATTCAATCCGGTAGTGTATGGCAAATTTTCTCAAGGGGGGGAGAAAAGAAAAAAAAAAAAAAAAAAAAAAAAAAAAAAAAAAAAAAAAAAAATCGCTCAACTAATGCTGTATACAGGGAACCCCAGTTGGTACATTCCTATAATATTAAAGGTTAAAAATAACTGATTTGTATAGGCTACTTATGTTTCAATTACATTAGGAAGTTTTTTTTTTTTAATGTTATATAACTTTTTAATGACAATTGTTTTTATTAGTTTTTTTGAAATATAAACTATTAAATGAACATTGAGTTTAAGGACATTGAATGGCTCTTCTGAGGTAAATGTACGTTACATTACATTACTTACAAGCTGTTTTACTGATGTCTTTCCGTGGTTGAAACGCTGAGCAATTACATGAGACATGATTAATTTCAGTAACTTATTCCATATCTTTCAACATACCTTCTGATATTCATGTTTATTTCATGCTTTAATTAATAGTACAGAGGAAGAGATAATCAGTTCACATGGGCTCCGCACTGCTGCTTTGCTTGAACAACAATCTATACACTGTATATATCAGTAAATGGGGTCAATTTTAATTTCGTGATGACTTTAAGAATCAATATCGGTTCATGAAAATGATAATAGATTAAAATCGAGAAATACATATTTTTAATCCAGCCCTAACAATTAACTGTAAATATAAACAAATGGCAGGCTTAATTTACATGTGCCACTTTGTGCAAAAAACTGCTTACAGTTTGTTGTACTTTGGCTTGAGAGATTTGTTATATTTCCCCTTCAGATAGCCACCGCCGCGATCTACTGCTTTTTACAAACCACTTGTGACTGGGCATGGTCATCACATTTAAAACCAAAATAATCCTACATGACCATGGTGCTTCCTTGTTTGTCTTGACCTTCAGCAGCTATTGTGGCTTCCTTATTTTGACCTCCAGGCCTACTCAAGTTTAAGAGATTTGCACAACACACTGCTGATCCACAAACTTAATTATAGACTTTTTAAGACAAGTAAACAATCTTGTGAAAACCCTTTAATAATGCATGCAAGTTGCTGTGTGAACCTAATGGTAGAAGACTTGTGTATACTGATTAAGTTCGTTACTTAGTTCAAAAATGTGAAGTGTGCAATCAACTTATTTTAGTCCGAAGGTTTAGATGCATCTGAAAATGTTTTGTTTTTTTATTTAGTCATGAACTGCATGTTTTATTATTTTGTTTCCTGAAGTGCACTTATATGCCAAATGCACCTTATGGCGCTTTTTTCACAGCATGGTACGGTTCGGCAAGGCTCGCTTTTTGGCGCTTTTCCACAGCATGGTACGGTTCGGCAAGGCTCGCTTTTTGGCGCTTTTCCACTGCATGTGACGGCTCAGTACGGAACAGTATGGCTCGCTTAAATAGTACCACCTCAGTTGAGGTTCCAACCGTGCCGTACTGATACTAAATGTGATGTGTAAACACTGCAGATCACTGATTTGTCAGGGAGAATCATCACTACCAGTGTCATTGGATCTGAAACATGAGACCCCAAACCCTCTAGACTTAAATAGTAACAGCCACCATAGGTATCATTAGCGCAACTTTTTTTCTTGCTTTAAACGACCGTCACACGCGACTTGAAAAAAGAAATGGCTGTTTCATGGTCAGTAGACGAGGTGCAGACTCATTAGTAGCAGAGGAGCGAATCCACGGCAGTAAAGGCGGCGCAGCTATATCGGTCTATAATCCCACCCACTTTGAAGCGGTACTAAACTGCAGTGGAAAAAACCCGAAAGTAAACCAAACCGAGTCGAACCATACCACGCAGTGGAAAAGCGCCATAAGGCCATTTTGTACCCTGAATTGAATGCTCTGTTGGAAGAGGTGTGTCTGTTGAGAGACTTCAATGTAAACTCCCACTGCTATGATTGGCTAACATCTTTGCATATGAATTAAGTATTACATGTGGAGCTATCTCAAAATCTTTTACTATGTTTTACTATTACGTTTGTTGTTAATTGATTAACTAATCATGAAAAGTGTTGATTACAGCATTATATTTAGATCTATATCGTTACAGTTGTAGCCAACTACAGACATGTCTGTTGAGCAACTCTATTTAGTCACAATTTAAATAACAGATTATTTTCATGCTATTAAAGGTGCCCTAGAATCTATATTTCACAAGATGTAATATAAGTCTATGGTGTCCCCAGAATGTGTCTGAAGTTTCAGCTCAAAATACCCCATAGATTTTTTATTATACCATGTTTTAACTGCCTGTTTTGGGGTGGGATTAAAAATGCTCTGACACCTGACACCTTTTGTGCACAAGGACCGGCAAGTTTGCGACTATTAATCATTGCATAAATACTACAGAAGTTGTTCACACAGCAACTATAACTCTCAAAATTGATCTTTACAAACTGTTCGTGATGCAACATATCAGATCATGTAAGTATTTTGTGGATGTTTACATTCGATTCTGAATGAGTTTGATAGTGATACACGGCTAACATGGCTAAAGCTACACACTTGGAGAGATTTATAAAGAATGAATTATACAGACTGCAGGCGTTTTAAAAAATGAAAATAACGACATGGCTCTGGTCTCCGTGAGTACAGTTAAGAAACAACATTAACTTTAACCACATTTAACAGTACATTAGCAACATGCTAACAAAACATTTAGGAAGACAACTTACAAATATCACTAAATATATCATATCCTGTATCATGAACAGTTATTATCGATCCACCTGCCATTATCGCTATTGTCATTGCTTGCTTGACAATACCTGCAGAACGTCTGATGATTTGACTGTGCAGCTCCAGACGTTAATACTGCCTTGCCTTGAACATGAGCTGGTATATGCAAACGTTGGGGGCGTACATATTAATGATCCCGACTGTTGTGTCACAGTCGTTATGTTGAGATTCGCCTGTTTTCCCGTGGTGTTTTTCACTCACGAGACTTACATATGAAGGAGGAAACAATGGTGTTTGAGACTCACTGTATGTCATTTCCATGTACTGAACTTTTATTATTCAACTATGCCAAGGTAAATTCAATTTTAAATTCTAGGGCACCTTTAAGAGAAACAATGTGAAGTTGACCATTTAGTCACTGGCTTGATTTACTGACACAAACAGCAATAACCGATATTGAGACAATGAATGTGTCTGACTGTACGTGAATCATTAGATATCAGAAATCACTGATCACAGATTAGGCATTAGAATTAACACGGTTACTTGTTGTGGCATTACTGTCGGGTCCATATCTTACAGTAAAAGTCTGTTTGCAAAGCTTGCACTGAAACTGCGACTAATTTACCAAAGAATTCACAGTGAGACATTCACATAGCTGAAAATAAATAACCACTTTCCTAGCATTAGGATCCTTTGGAAGATAACGTTATTTTTAGTCCAGTGATGCTACATCTCTCTTTTTACTTTCACATCTCACTAACGCGCCAGTGGGCAGGGCCAAAGATGCGATGATGTAGCAGTAGGTGTTGATTTGATTCTGCAGGGATTTAGTCATAATGTGACAAAATCCGAAATTAGTCATTTCCAAGGCTTGGTTTCAGTAAAAGCTGTTTTTGAACTAACAAGGAAGTTTTTAATTTCTGAAACTTAAATGATATTTGTATAGTACAATGACCTCTTCCTCGAATCTTTTGACATGTAAAATTTGATTTCTCGCTTCAGTACCCCTTTTAATCTCAGGGCACATGTTTATGGTTGTAATATGTGCCTTACAAGTGCTTTTTTCTCCCAACAGTGCATATTTACACAACTGCTTTTTATAGGAGAAATTACACCTATTTATAGTCCATTTACTTTTATTTAAGACTATACACAAATTCTCATAAAATATCTAACAAATTCAAATCCACTGGTTGTAAGTGAGCTCTACTTTTCAACTAATGTTGTTCCAAGGACAATGTTTTACCAGACAACCCTCTTTTAACTTGATTCTTGTCATTCATATTACATTTAAAAAATATTGAATAATATACTGTCTAAATTAAAGTTCCTAAGTTTTAAATGGGCTTTAATTTGCTTTAGATAAAACATTAACATTAATGATTAGCTTGGTCCAAATTTCAATACAGGTGCATCCCTAGTGTATGCATACCTGGGGACATTTGTGTTTATGGATTAATAATGCTAGTGGTAGACCGATCAGAAAATTTAAGGCCAATATGGTCACCAAAATTTTAACACCAAGATCAGACGATACCATTAAACAAAATTTATTTTATAAATATGTTATAAACCCTGTCTGCAAACTCTAGTCTTTTTTAGCTCTGGGTGCCCACACTTCCACAAGTTGATATGCTATATTAAAATGTACCATACTCTGACAATTCAGGTGTACCATACTCTGACAATTTTGCATTTTGTAAAATACTAAAATGAAATTAAAAAACAGTTATGAATAGTGGTTAAAAAACTGTGAACCACAGAATAAACCCTTCAGCCCAGCAGGAATAGCACAGCATCAGTATTCACACTTACGTTTCGAAGCAGCGGTCAACGTTGTCTGACATAAGCAACAGCATGCAGAGCTGCTCCAGGGCAATGAGCTGCATATCCCGCTCATCGCCCTGTCCCATCTGCAACCACTCCAACAATGTGTCCGGGTCCACGTCCGCCATGATGCCCCACTACCCTATCCACCCAACACCCAGTCACCCCGCCAGCAGCAGGAGAAAAATGAACAGGGGCAGTCACTGGTCCTCTTGATGTCTCATCAAGTCGTCACCTTCATAAGAAATAGAAAAAGAAAAAGAAAAAAAAAAAAATTTGTGAGCATGGAAATTACATCTGGGATATACAGTAACAGGAGACGAGAACGCCACACAAAATCCTCTGCAATATTGCTTTGGGCCTTAACTTCCACCTTGTCCCACTTGTTTGTTATGTCTTTTGGCTCTGAACTGAAAACTCAACCCTTGAGTAACTGTTGGGTAATAATGAAACGGGTGGAGCAGATGACTCTTTGAAGATATATGCAATTGAAAGGTAAACTATATGAGTAAATCAGAATATACACATGATAAACTGCTGCCTGTAATCAAAGCACTGAAAGAAATCCCTGTGATTTGCACATTAGTAAGCTTGGCCAACATTCGCATGATGAATAGTTCATCAATGACTCACACTGTAAGGCCCAAACAGCCCATCTCTTCACCAACACAGTACGCAATCCAAACAGAAATCACTATCCTTTTATTGTTCAGTGAAACAAACCATTAAAGAAAAGAGCAGCACGACTTTCCTAAAACAGACAAGCTGAGTCAAGCATGAGGATAAAGTCATTAGAATGGGTGATTTATGTGAAATAGCAAAAGTCTGTCCTTCATTACCGTCTGAGTGGCTACAGACAGGCTTCAGATAGATCCACCACCTTCTTAGAGACTAACAGAGAGATCCACTTATCAACAGATTAAGTGACTAACTTGATTCAGGAAGAATGTCCTGTTGAACTTGACATTCAAAGCAACTGTCTGGGGCCTAATCCACACATTTACTGGATGGAGAGGGGGAAAAAAAAAACTGATCACATGCACACCACATTACTTCAATACTCTAAAAGTTCAAGTATGAACATCACCTGATTGTGATCAGATTAGACAATTATATTCCATAGCAAATGCATTCACCATAGCTTTTTAATTCATGAGCTGATATATCCCGAGTTGCTCTTTCTGGTTTTGCAACCGGTTTTTAACAGCAACACTGACCCTTTGTGAGCCAAAACAATTTCTGATGCCACAGCCCTCGGTTACAGTCTTTTCAAAGGAAAACTTGGAACGTTCACTATAATTACACCACCTTCAAATGAATGACATATGTACATTCCCAGTCTATTAGTCCACCAGACCAACAGCATACAACTTAATTTTCTTAGCATTATTGTTTAGGTTTTGTTTGTTGTTAATTAACTTAAGCCTATAAAGACTATTGTATCATATCTGATGCATAAAATTTAAAGCCTCTAATTAACCAACATGATCAAAACTGAAAAACATGTTGTGCAGAACCTTCTATATGCCTTTTGCCAGCTGATAGTTAATACTTTTCCAGCAAGTAAAAGGTCTTTTAGTACAATTTAAAAAAAAAGGTTCACTTTTAGGTTGTGGTACACTTGTCTTTTTGCTGTGAAAACTTTTTTTTTTTTTAAATATAACAATAATTGTATATTGTTATCAATATTTCAAGATAAACATACACTGGGATGACTCAACTAAAGGGAGATATAAAGTGACAACGAATATGCATAAGTAGTCTGTTACACTGTTATAAAAATCTCGATGATTTACATTACAAGCTATAAGAATTTCATCTTACGTTTTGGCCAAAAACAATTTTTTTTTTCTGACTATTATTTCATGTCAAATTTTACAAGCCGAACAGAAGAAAAAAGAAACTTAGGTTTGTTAAAGTCTCAAATACTAAAGTAAGTTCCAGTCTAATTTAATTTAAGTAGTATTTTTAGTATTATATCTGCTGTTGTTCCTACAGCATAGAGATCAATAAACTTCAAATAATCAAAGTACACTGCAAAGCAGACATTCAGCTTATCCGTGGCTCCTGCATTCATGACATTTGATGTTTTACGTACAAACATGAATCTAATGATGTTCTTTGACTTACTGCCAGTGCAGCTGACTAAGGAGTCAAAAAACAGCTTGATTGCAACTGATGTCATCATGGCACCAGCCTATACAGCAACACAATAAAACCTCACCGTCACAGAAAACACAAATGAGCGTTAATATGTCACGCAGTGTGTTTGATCTATAATATCATGTCGCGTTTTTAACTTTATGTATGGTGATCTAACCTGATCCTGAGAGCCGAGCAGGTGAACAAACAGGCCAATTAAACCCTGAAAATCTCAAACCAATACCAATACGACGCTATCAAACTTCATTTATTTGGTTAAACGTTAGAGAACTCAAGTCAAGCGAAGAAATAGTCGTATATTAACGTTCAATCTTGTCCTGATGGCCTCTTTCTTGAGTTTAGACAGCTTATGTTAGCTTAAACGCCAAAACCGTTTAATTTCTTGTTAAAATCACATTTATGTTTCCACGGCAAATGAGTAAAAACGCAAATTATCTGTTGAGAAAGTGATGTTTAATTAGCTAGGATTAGCTAAAATGCGTCCTGTTAGCGTCACTTCGACAGAACTAATTAATCCCAAACTTCATTTACTAATTTGTATTAGGTATGGATATGTTTTCCATCCACATATATAACCGGTCTGGTAACAATTTTAAGTTAAAAAACAAAACAAAACCACCAAGTAACACTACCGCGGCCTTGTGTTTACCAGTAAATCTGCGAGCTAAAGTTGAGTAGAATCCCGAGGCCTGAGCGCTTCTGTCAGGCAGAGAAAAGCACCCTCCGCCGAAGCGACACAAACACTCACCGTTTATCGCCGAACGACGAGAAGAGAAGAAAAAACACACTGGGTGGACAAAATGCGTCTCGGGATAAAGTTGTCAGACGGCAAGATGTGAATATTGCTTCATTCCCCGCTTCTGCTGGTTATAAGGTAGAGGTCAAAGTGAACGGGAAAACGACGAGTGAAATGGAGAGCCGTCGAAAGAGCTAGTCGAGGCTCCGCATATCACGAGGCTCCGCAGCAGCGGTCAGGAACAAACAGCGATGCGGCTCAGCGACAGGGGGCGCTAAAACACCTCGCCACTCACAGTCAACGAGATGGCCACAAAGATTGCAAATCATTCACCTGGATTGCACAATTGTAGAAAGTGAACAGTGACACTGACTCTCTGAAATCAAGCCACGATTTTAGTGGGTTAATGTTCATCCTGAAACTTGCATTGTGTATGAAATGCATTATGCAATTAATCCAGAGATCCTAGTAGACTAGACATATCCAAATTAGAACAGAGAGGAAAAAACTGCAAATAGCCCTTTCAGGTTCTACTGTAAAGTAAAAACAATGCAACTCTTGAAGCAAAACTAGATTTTATTCTCCCAGTATAATCAGAAAATAAACGTTAAATTTGCCCTATTAATTAATCTGTACAATTTACAACATACAAAATGGAACGGTTAAAAATGCATAACTGTACTTGATCAGCAATGCTTCTAGCAGAAAACAGCACCTGTCTATACAAACTGGCAAAAAACAATGGTCCTTTATTTGCGGAAACTCTTCCATTTGCATTGTAAACTTGTTTGTAGTGCGTTTTAGTAGTAAATATTATGCTGCTTGTTTAATATTTTTTGCTGACTTAAGATCAATCTATTACCTATATTGCCTGTCAGACGTACAAAATAATTAAGTGTTGAGATAAAGTGACACCAACACAGATTTGCATGCATAATTAGAACATAGAAAAAAACTAAAGGTAAGAACCATCTTGAACACATGAAAGCCCATTTTCACCACATAAGATAAAAAAAACAAAAAAAAAAAAACAAGCTTTGGTAAATTAATTATGAGATACTAAGTCATAATTATGTTTTTTATTTTTATTTTATTTATCTCATGACTGTCAATTATGAGATATAAAGTCAACATTGCCAAAAAGTAAAGGAAAAAAAAAAAATGATAAAAAGTTAATTTATTATTAACTTAGTATGTCAGACTCATAAATTATAAGTTTTTATATATAATTACGATTTGGTTATACATAATTATGACTTGGTATGCCATAATTTTTAGGTTTTACCTCATGTTTATCACTTATGTAATTATGATTGATCAGAGGCAGAGCATCAGTTTTTTACTTATGTGGCAGAACAGAGCTTCTACATGAACACAGAGTACAGCTGTATTAAAAGTATCAGTGCAGTAATCTGTAATGCTTTATCATAAATACATTCACAACATGTGAAACGATCTCTATATACCATTTAAAATAATTGACAATGCTGACTCTACATATACAATTTTAGCGCAGACAACTAAGCACTAGCAGTGCAGCTGGTCTTGCACCAGGTTTAGTTGTGACTTTTTATGAGAATTTTTTGAGAAATTAATGATTTGCATTCTTTGTACAGACAATAATAAAACACATTTCATGCTATGCATAACAGAGTTAAAGAAAATCATTCAAGCTGGTTGGTAAGTTAACCATTAACTAAAAAAAAAGGTTTATATAAATGGAAGCTTTGAAAGTATATATAAATGGAAAAATTCACTCCCATAGTTCAGCTGTTCACCTGTGAAACACACTTTCCCTTGCTTTTTTCTTGAGTAAATATGTATTAAGGTCCTCACAGAGGTTAATGCAGTTTTGAAACTGACTACAATTATTAAACAAAAATTTTAAACTGATTTATCTTTAAAAACACTATCGATTAAAACAGCACATCAAGATTCACTCAGTCATTCAAATAATACTACTCGTATCATAATCATTAAGGAGGATTCACAGGAAATTGATCTTCAGTTGAATGCTGGGCGTGTTTTTGCTAATGACCCGAGGTGCTTGTGCCTTAGTGTTTACACTCTCCTGGTTGCCCTTGACAGCTGCCTCGAGCCTGGCTTTCATGTGTGGGGCGGAGGCCATCAGCGCTTTGAAAACAGCCGAGTTCTGGGGGCCGATGCGCATGAGGTCTCTTAAGGCGGACTCGTGCAGTGACCGAGAGGCCGCCGGAGCCGATGCCAAAGCATTTTCATCTAGCAGGAGAGAGATGAGAATGGGCAGCAGCACAGCCACCAGCTGTGGACCTGCATGAACAAAACAAATACTGACTCATCTTGGTACCCTAATAACAACAAGTCACATTCTAAACAACACCATAACATTTTGAAAACAGTAACATTAAAAATAAATTTACAGCCAATGAATTCTCCTTGTTTGTTGGTGATATCATAACTTACTGTTTGTGATGAAAAACAAAAGTTCAAAAACATTTTTCAGTCACTTACGGTTAGTTTCGTCAGCAGCAAACACTAGTGCTTCCAGGGCTCGGATTGCGTCTTGCACAGCCTGTAGCTCTGCTGGGCCTTGAGGACGACTCTTTTCAACTTCCTCCAGCTGTGACAGCAGACGGCCACCCAAAGCCAGAATAAATGGTCTGGCTATCGGCTCTGGGCCTTGAAATAAAGATACTAGCAACTGATAACTCCTGCTCAGGACCTAAAATAGAAATAGAAGATAGAATAGAAGAGAAGGTTAATAAATTTTTTTTTCCTATAGAAATTCTACACAAATTGTAGCAAAGCTCTTTATTTAAAGGGATAGTTCACCCAAAAATGAAATTTGTCATTAATTACTCACCAAACCCGTAAAACCTTTGTTCATCTTTAGAACACAAATTAAGATTATGCCGGCTCAGAAGAAATTGTTAAATAAAGTTATTTTTTTATTTTATTTTTTGCACAAAATGTATTCTTGTCACTTCATAACATTAACGTTGAACCACTATAGTTATGTAGACTATTTTAACGATGTCTTTACTACCTTTCTGGGCTTTGAAAGTCATTGTGTTGCAGTCTATTGTTGGCCAGATCGCTCATGGATTTTTATCAAAAATATCTTAATTTGTGTTCCGAACAAAGATCTTATGGGTTTGGAGCGACATGAGGGTGAGTAATTAATGACAGAATTTTCATTTTTGGGTGAACTAACCATTTAAGCAGCCAGATGTACACTCCCATTCAAAACTTTGGAGTTATACTGAATTAGCTTTCTAATCAGCCCTCTTCACTCACCATGGGGTCCTTGGACTCCAGACTGGCTCTGAATGTCTGGATGCAGCATGTCTGCAGTGGCTCCACAGTGGTCACCTCAGCACTGGCGTACAGCAGGAAGATGGTGAGGGATGTCAACATGGTAACCTCATCTACTCCAGGCTCCGTTTTATCTGTCCAAAACAATACATGAAGAATCTGAGAATGTTCCTCAAATTATTTCTCAAAACACGAGAGAATTACCTGTACTCCAAGACTCCAAGAGTGTGTGCAGTGCACTTTGCAACAGTTCAGTCCAGGCCCCACGACTCTTCTCAGCTCTGCTCATGGGAGAGGTGAGAACAGTGCGCAAGGCCTGTAGGATGCCTGGTACCAGCTGTCCACTCTCAACTCCAACAGAGCCCTTCACCGCCTCTCTCAACACCCCAAGCAGCAGATAGAGCACTGTGGGCAGCACTGACACACTGCCTGCAGAGGGAAGAATAAAACAAATGTCAGATCTTTTATCATTTATGGTATCAGATCTAATTTCTGTTAAACTAACATGACACATTTCATCTTAAAGTATGTCAAAATGTTTGAAGAACAACAACAAAATAAAAAGGTTTTTTTTGTGACCTTGTAATGGAGCAAGAAAAAAACGTGGGAATCCTAAACTGAATTAACAAAATGAAAAGTGAACTAAAATGAAGTGGGCAGGAGAATGATTTTTATCATAATATGAAAGCTCTAATGGCTGCAGTAATTCCCTGGATCTCTTACCCTCTGGTGAACAGATGGAGGGCAGTTCTGAGAGGATGGCCAGAGCAGATGTGACGAGCCTACAGTCAGTGTTGCTGAGAGAGCAGGTCTGTCCTCCCCGCCCCGTGGGGCTGCCAGCCAGCTTAGGGCTGAGCTGCGGAAGCTTCCTCACAAGCGTGCAGAGACACAGCTCCAGTGCTCCAAACACAAGAGACTGTCCCGGCACCAGGCCGCCAGTGTCCCGCCCCTCACCAAACTCAGGAACAGTTTCCTTCTCTGCTGCACCATCATCAACTGACCAAATACAGTAAAGAAAGATGAATTTATAGGGTTATTTAAGCCATACAGACTTCTGTTTTCTTTTTTTAGACTCACCCTCCGCACTGTGCCGTTTCTCTTTGACATGCTCCTGAGCAGCACAAACAATCTGGCGCACGAGTTCCAGCACAGCCATCTGAATACTGGGAGATTCCCGAGTGACTATGAGCCTATGCAGAACGCTGAGCAGCTCCACACTCAAAACCTATAGAGAGAACATCATAGACTTGTCAGGAACCCAGAGTGACAAACAACAAAGACAAATATTAGGCAAACATGCAAACTCCTTCGTTAATTGATATAGAATTATAGAAATAAAAATATTGATACAAGGACCTAAAGTACTTAAGCAATACTATAGGAAAAATAACCTAACTAAACAAAAAGAAACAATTATGGGAAAAACAAGTGCATTCTTTGTCTCATATAGTGCAAAATGATGTAGTAGTGAATTATAGTAGTAGTATACCCTAAATTGTAGAATACCTGATCATTGCCCACTTTGGAACGGGGCCAAGGCACCTCCAATAAGGCCTGCAGAGCCTGAAGACATGAATTGATCGTTTCCAATTGTTCTCCAGAGTGAGGAGAGCACAAAAACTCCACACTAATTCCTAAAGGGAAGATTTCAGTGAATGGAAAAACATTAAACAAGACTAAAAACAAATATGTTTAATTTTTTAGTATCAAGTGAAATCCTAGAATATTGCAAAAATGGTCCTTATAATCAGCACACATCGAATGACTAGAGTACAATTCAATGCTCTGAATGACTAAAGTCTAGCAAATGAACTACATCTACTTGAAACAGGAAGTATTAACTGAGCTCCTGTACCCAAGATGAGGTGAAGGCGGTCAGTGCTGATGTCCTCTGGGGATTTGACACTGCTTAGTGAGGTGGACTGGCCCATGGAGGTGGGTGTGACTGGCCTGGAGAGGTTGGCGGGCCCCTCGTCCACCATGATGAATCCAGTGCTGTTTAGCCAGAGTGCAGTAGCATGGAGAATGGTAGCCCAGGCACTGTAATAATGTGGACGGGCCTGTTCCACCGTCTCTGCAGTGTAAAATGAGCCACCTGACAAAAAAGATGCAGGTTAGAACACATACAGTAGCTTTAAACAAGATAACAGAAATTAATTAATCAAATTACATTCACTTCACTGTTACTTTTTTTTTTTTTCCCCTCAATGGTTCAATGGTGATTATTTTGAGTACAATGAATTATTATTGGAAAAATTACACTACCTTTTAAAAATTTGGGCTCACTAATATTAATTTTTCAAATTAATCTTTTAGTCAACAAAAATGCAAATGCAAATTGATAGAAAGTGAAGTTAAAAAAAAATTACAAAAAATTTCTATTTCAAATAAATGCTGTTCTTTCGAAGTTTCTATTCATCAAAGAATCCTGAATTTTTTTTTTAAAAAAATTGCATTTTCCACAGAAATATTAAGCAGCAGAAGAAGAAGAAGAAGAAGAAGAAGAATAATTTTTACAAATATCTGGATCCACTGGAGGCACATAATTTGGACACTGTTTTTCATGACTCTAATATCAATCCTGAATTAAATGACTAGATCTGCTTATTTTCCATCAGGTAGGTGTGTAATTGAGTATTGGAGTATGAATAATGACCTGCGATGGGGAGTTGACTAGAGTATTGTGGGGGCAGAGTGAGCAGGGCATGGTCCTGGAGGGCAGCCAGCCACAGGCGGCTCAGGGTTGCCAGATCAGTCTGAACCAGTTTGAGCAAACCAGCCCCTGCTGGACCTGCAGTTCCAGCCTCCTCACTCTGCTGCTGAAGATGGCTGTCCGGACTCTCCCTCTGCCTGGAGCCCTGCACCGCTGTGATATACACCTTAGACACACATATTTACTCAGATACAGGTTAGATTATAGTTTTCTGCTTTTTTAAATTACAGATACACCAAGGAATAAAACGTGTAGCAGAATCTCTATTTATGTACCATAATACCGCCTATCCCTGGAGTCAAATAATGGCTAGACGTAGAGGTGCAACTGCTTTAATAGTTGTTAAGATTGTGTTCATTACCTCCGCCCAGGCTTTGAGCACGGCCAGTGTCTCCATGGTGAAGGTACTCTCATTATAGACCTGACTGGGAACGTCTCTCCCCACCTGAACTTTGGCGAGAGAGGAAGCCAGAAGCTGATGTACCCTTCTCAGGTCACGCAGGTCGCTGATGACCCCACTGGCGATCCATGCACTGCAAACCTGAATGGCAACAAAGGATCATGTCAGAACTCAACACTGGAGCAGCTTTCAACAGCAGCAGTGACCCGCCAGACTCAGGGAAGAAATTAGGTCAAGCAAACCCACGTAAACTCGAAAAGCAAGTTCAAAAGGTTAAAAACAGTGTAAAAGATTGTTTTGGGGAGTTTTGACACTACAAAATGAACATACTTCCTCAATTTGACAATGACAACATTGTTTACACAATGTGTTACATGGCATTTAAATCAACATGTGTGCCAGTAAAAGCAAAGAAAAACAGAAATAAGAGCTTCATTATAGATAATGATTCTTTAAGCAGCACACCTGGCAGGCTTTGGCAGTCACATTCGGAGGGGCATCCACATGGAAGGCAGGTCTGAGCGCAGCTCCAACCTACAACACCAAACAACGTTTAGTCCATAATAAACCAACAGTTAAAAGTTTGGGAGGTTTCTCACAACCTTAAAGCTCCTTTGATCTAAACATTTATGCTTGAATAAGTTTTGTAGATAAGTTGTGCCTATGTATAGACGTCTTTAATCCCCAGACCTCCATTTCATAGATGGAAAACTGTGGAAGAGAATAATAATAATAATAATAATAATAATACTAATAATCTGTCCAAAACTTTTACTTAAATACAGACATGGACATATATGATAAATATGATCAAAGATGACTTTTAGATTTTTGCTAATTTTATGAATTAAAGATAAAGGATAACAACGCAGAATTAGTTTTACAGTCATCTTTGATCATATTTATCAAGGGTGCCAACAATTTTGTCCATGTCTGTATACGCATTAAATTAAATGCAAAATCAATACAAATTTAGTTTAAAAACATTATCCACTCTGTTTGTACATACATTATTGTTAAAAATATTGGGGTCAATAATTTTTTTTAAATGAACACTTTGTCCACAAGTTAAATTTGTCAAAAAAAAAAAAAAAAAATTATTATTCAAAGAACTTCAATTAGCATTTTTTTTTATTTTTTTTTTGACAAATGTAACTTTTTTTGAAAAACCTGGGGGAAAAAAAAAACAAACAAAAACAGTTTTCATAAAAATATTAAGCCACACAACAATTTTAAACACTGTTAATAGTAAGAAAATTTATATTATGTACAGAACTGATGCCCTACAACCTGAGTAAGCTTATTAAACTTTAGTGTAAAACAAGGTACTCAAGAGGTTTCACATCACTGTTTGAAACTAGGGCCTCCTGCTAAGCCCACAGCTAACCTAATTTAGTGTAAGCGATACGGCCCTCACATGCGTGCACACACACATGCACACGCACTTAGTAACAAGAGACTGATGAACGAGCTCAGGTACTACTTGGGAGGTTCTAAGAATAACAACTGAGAGCTTTACTGTACATCTCTGAACATACAGTTCGAATGACCAAGCATCCTGTAGTCTAGCAGGCAGTCTTAAAAAATTATAAACAATTAAATATTATAATTTTTTAAATGATTAAACTTATTTTCTTCACTGGTGTGAATACAGAATAACATATATACATTTTTGGCAATTTCAGCCAAAAAAAAAAAAAAAGAAGGTATTTAGGAAATACCACATTTAATTAAGCTGCCAATCAAAGTTCATCACTGACTACGTTTACATGTGCACCAATAATGTGATTATTTCTCTTAATCAGAGTAAGTTCTTAATCACAGTAAGATGTTTACATGACACATGCAGAACTCTTCACTCCAGTTTACATGCAATTTTAACCGTTTTGATTATTCGCTAATAAGTATGGTTATACCACACTCAGATAGGCATAAAGTATGCATGTTACCGGCCATTGTTTTAATCTACTCACATCAAATTCAAAACACATTTTTTATGGACATAGTAGAGATTACACGGCACCACATGCGCTGCCGTCACGTTCTTCTCGCCGTCTGGATGAAGATACAGAGCCGAGACTGCGCAGCGTGTTGTGTTGACAGAGTAGCGATTTGGAGAAGTGGGAACTTCAGAATAATGTCATGAAGTTCATACATGAAGTTGTGTGAACAACACACGGCATCCATGTACGTCCAAGCACATGCGCACATTGGTCAAAGCAGGAATAATGTGATTAAGGTATTTACATGCCTGTTTATTGCAATTAAAATCAACGTACACCACCTAGTTTAATGCGATTATGGTTACTATGATTATGAGCTTAATCACATTCATTTGATCAAAGTATTGCATTTACACAAGGGCAAGTTTAATCGCAATATTGCCAAAATCCCATTATAATTGCATTATGAGGGTGCATGTAAATGCACTCACTGTTATTGTTTCAGATAAGCAATGTTTTTTTTCAAACACCCTTCTGGGCATATAATAGTGTGCAAAGTTGATTTAAAGACTGAGACTGGATAGTGCTCACATTGGCTTGATACTGTTCCAGAATGACATGCCCAGGAAACTCAGGCTCTGGCACATTGGAGAATTTACGGATAATGACCAGCAGTGTTTGTAAACCAGCCAGTCGAAGCTGATCGCTGTGGTCTGTGGCTGCCATGAAAGCCATGCGGATGAGGTCCGCCAAGTGGAGAACTAGGAAATCTACGAGACAGAAGGGGTGCATTTAATAACAGCATTAAAAGTATATAAAATCACCCCAGAAGATGGCACTAACATCCAGTTAATTCACTGAAAACATCACAGTATACAGAGTTACACTAAAGCAATACTAGCGTCTAACCTGTGGACTCATGTAAACGTTGCTCTTGAGCAAGTGCCATGTTGAAGTGAGCCGGGTCTCTGTTCTCACACTGCGCTATTATACGACACACACACTCCATGGAAAATACCCGAGTGGACCAGCGCAGGTTGTTGAAGGGGCCGCTGGACTCAGACTTTGCGTGGAATGCAGAGGAGTCATCATACCGATCTCCATCCTCCTCCTGCTGTGTTTCTACAGAGGCAGCTGCAGCTAAATCTAAGGAGTGATAAGACCATGAAAAGCTACATACTCAATTTATCTTTTTAAAAAAACAAAACAAAAACTAACAAAAACAAGGATAAAAACAAAGGGAATTGTACACAAAGTGAAATTTTATAAAAACAAAAAACAAAAAAACAAACTAACTTCTAAGCCAATCTCAACACCATTTAAACTGTCAGGTGGGTTGTATTTCGCATTAAAAATATTTAATAACTGATATTAATAAACTGATAAAAATATTTAATTTTATCTGCGATTTACATTATTCACACCAAGAACAGGCTAAACACATCTTTAACTCAAGAGATAAAAGAGTCCTGAGATTAAAAATTAAGATAATCTTATTCTCATTCTCATCGAGGAGCTGAGACCGCAGCCCACCTGCAGAGGCAGAGAGCACGTCTTTGCAGAGTTTCAGCCAGTGGGCCAGTTTACTCTCAGCAGCCGAACTCATCATGTGGACTAGTGTCTCCTGAATGTCTCGGCACAGTTGTGGGTCAGACTCCCTGTCCAGCAGACTGAACAAAGCTCCCTCCAATCCCACTTCCTTAATAGTGACATCTGCAGGACAGACAATAGTCATTTCATATACAGCCCACCCGATGACATTTTTTTTTTTTTATTCTATTATATTATATATTTAACTGTATTCTATTTTAATGTATTTTAAAATGTAATTTAATCCTGTGATGCAAAGCTAAATTTTCAGCAGCCATTAAGGCCCGTTCACACCAAAATCGTAAAAAATATAATGATAAGCATATTAGCGCCACACCAATGCATGATATGCACATACTGCAGTTTTTTCATCTGCCACTTTAAATGCTCAAGTTTGTAGGATGGATTGGATGGATTCTGATTGTCTGTCAATGTTTTTATCATTTATCAGCTAGAAAAAATAATTCTGAAAGTGATTCCAACTATATTGTTCCTCTGTGTCATTATAGTTGCGGTGTGGTTTTGTAGTAATATACAAATATAAAAATGGTAGTGTATTCAGATGATCAAATCACCAAAGTATCCAAGGATCAAGGAAAAATTCTAGGCCCCAAACTAATCTATGAATCACTGCAGTCAAACCCACCTCAAAATGCAGAGTACAGTAAAATAAACAGCAGAGACCTGCTGAGATGATACTATGTTCTGCAGTGGGGGCGATGCTGACTCACCCAGTTGTGAGTTGTCTCTGCGTGGCAGCTCTTTAACCAGAGCGACTGCGTGCTCAGATACTTCCACTGCCTCCCTCTGAGCCAACTGCCTCAGGCAGGCCACAACCGCCCGCCTCAGAGACAGGTACGAGCTGCACAGGTTTATCTGTACATGCACAAAAGGCATGCATGAGATATAACGTTACATTTTATCATTAGTATGGTCATAATGATGGCTAGTGAATCTAGTGAGCTCATGAGAAATAAATTAACAAAACTGAAACATTAGAGCTGGGAGGTATAACAAAAAAAAAAAAAAAAAATTATTAATATATACATTACATATAATAAATATATAAAAATACATTTTATAAATAAATATATAAAATAAAACAAAGTTAATGGTTTAAATCCTTTGGTTATATAGCATACCTATAATATAAGATATAATATATATCGATATAAATAGAGCACACTTTAAATGTGATGAACACTTCATCACATTTTGCACAACATAATCCAGACAAAAATGCAAAAACCACTTCAGCAGACAGCTGCGGCCACATCAAAGTTAGTCCTGTTACGTCACAATGATCCCATAGAAACACTGTTTTAGTGTAGAGAAAGCCAGAGGGTGGGGAGAAAGGGACAGCAGGGCTACTGTCAAGGCTTGTTTTGAGCTTTAAATGATGTGACAAGTGAGCTGTTTGTGAAGAATAGGACCATAAATCAAACCATCTAAAAATAGAGCATGTAGAACAAAGCATGTTTTTCCTAATTACTGTCTAATATTGTCTAAAAGTGTGTGTGGCTGTGTGAAGACAAGAGAGTGATGGACTGAAGCTCTCACAGTAATAAAGTTAATAGCTTGAATTGGCATAAGGCCACAGCTGTGATTGTGAATGTCATGTGCACTGTGTGGGTGGTCAGTGTTAGAAGCCTTTACAGAAAAGACCAAGCCAAGCAAATCTAATCCTTGGCATTAACCCTGCAGTTAGAGGCAGTGACACTGTCTGCTCATGCTCAAAACCAGATCCTGAGTTAGTTTCACACTGGTAAATGAGAGGAGGACAACAGAGCGTAATTATAGAGAAAGACGCAAGTAAAGGAATATGAGGTGCAAACAAAGGAAAGAGCATAAAGTGGCCTGACAGCAGAGAGCTAGACAAAACCTACCAACAGAGAATAATCCAATAAGATCTCCTGTACGAGGGAACAGAAAACAGCACTGTCACTACAGATGAGGACAGAGCCAGGCCCATGTACACTCGCCTCTATTTCAATTACATTCTAATATTACATATATAATATATATATATATATATATATATATTTATATTTATATATATATATATATATATAGCGATTAATTGCATCCAGAATAAAAGGTTTACGTAATATATGTGTAGTGTATATTTACTTCGTACAATACACACACATGCATGTACATATTAAAAAAAAAAATAAAAAAAATTATATATATATATATATATATATATATATATATATATATATATATATATATATATATATATACACACACACACACACAAACATATATATACGTAAATGTATAAAATATTTCTTAAATATATACACATGCATGTGTATGTATATATACACATTATATAAAACAAACACAAACTTTTATTTTAGATGCAATTAATTGTTTGACAGCACTATATACACTTCAACCCTAGATAAACAATGTAATAATTAAACATGACATTTTATTGCACATAAAAACGATTATATGTCCTTAGTTATGTGCATAATTAATTGGTAGTCTCATAACAAAATATCTATTTCGTATTATTTTATGAAAATGTCTATTTTTCCATCTCAGAACCTACTTTATTTCTCTCCTGACTTAACCCAAGCTGGTTGGGGAAGAAAAAAAAAAAAAAACCGAATAATATTATAGCCTAATATTTTACAATTTAAACAAATTCTGTTCAGTTCAACATTATTTTGTTCGCTGCATGTGTAATTTATCAGAAATCTGTTATGTAGTATTGTAAAAGCAGTTAGATGTCAGTTGTTCAGTATGATCGTGTTTGTTAAGTGCATTGATCACGTACGCAGAGGCTGGGCACCAGGCTGGCAAGATTGACAAAGCGTGGCGCAAACATGTGAAGCTGCTGGAGGCAGGAGATAGCCTGAGCCTGGACCAGACAGTCCTGATTGTCCTGCATCACAGCACAGCCCACCAAACAGGAGGTCCTCACTGCACATACACCTGCACCCTCACCTGGGGACAGTTTACATAACCAGAGAGTCTGTTAAGGTCTCACCTGCATGATGACAATGTGTGAGAGTGTTTATTGGTAAATAAGTGACTGCACCTTGCAGATCAGGCCCCATGGAGGTGATGAGGGCGTTAAGGCAGTGACCCAGGCTTTGCTGCACCTCCACGTGTGTGTGTGGAGTTGAGAGGAGCAATCGTAGCACCAGAGTGAAGCTGGCCTCCAGGTGACTGTGGTATAGAGGCCCTGCTTGATCCACCACCATGGACAGAGCGTGGAGAGCCCACATCTGCACACATATAATTCACTGAAAGATTCCTGACAACCCTCTTAATAAGAAAGCACACCATCGGAGTCCTGATTAGATTTCCTGTTTTCATATATGGAGTATAAACGGTCATGTGGTCAGGTGGCATGTGTACCTGCACTTCAGGTGAGGTGCTGTCTTGGGACAGGGTGAAAAGGACCCCAACGCAGGCACTGATGTATTGAGGGGAACTAATCCCACTCAGGTAACGGTACACAGCCCCGAGGGCCAAAGCATGACCTGTGCGTGTGATGGCATCCCTCGCAGTCTTCAGTCTGAAAACCATTTACATTAATTTCAGACAGTTAAATCTATATTCTTCTTTTTTTACAATGATCTTGGCATGAACTCACTTGTCAAAGCTCATTAGAGTGATGGAAATGGTTAAGCTGGGGTCATTAAGAACTTGCACCAGCCTGGCTAAACCCTCCGCAGCCATGCAGCGCAACAAAGGATTTGAGCCCTCTAGCGCTCCCAATAGGAGAGACAGTGCTGGTCTTTGAACCTCTTCTGGCCCCAATTCCCTCCGACTTGATGCCAAACACTGCATAACAGAAAAGAAAGGAGGGGGAGAGAGAAACAAAGCTGCTTTATATGGCACTGTTTTTAAATTTAATATTGTCTTTAAAATGCTTCTTACCTTCAAAGTGCAGCAAAAAGCAGCAGCTACATGGATATGAACTGTCTGTTGCCGGACTCCTTTAAGCTGTCGCACAAACTCACAGAACTGGTCCAGGATCTGAGCCCTGAGACATTAAATACGGCAAATATTGTACTGTACAGCTACTGTAATAGCTTATTTTGACAAGGGATGCATAACACGCATGTACCATATCAGACAATATTACAAATTTTATTTGGGCCAACATATTCAATATTGAATTGTTAATGCTCATTTTCACTATTGTTACATTCAGATTAAGTGAAGATGGCAAATGTAAAATTAAACTAAAACACTAATACTACTATTAATAAGACTGTTAAACATTCTCAGAATAAATATCCATACTGTGCCTTACAATGTTGTGATGCCTAAATTTTGCACTGATTTAAGGCTTATTAATCTTTATGCATAATCATCCACAAAGGCCAAAATTTAAAGAAAATAAACAAGTGAAAATAAAATTTGGTTTATACAAACCATATGGCAATGCACTTTTTAAATAAGAGAATTCAAATCAATTTAATGAAGTATTTAATTGACGTGATTATCCGAAAAAGGATAATTTATGTGGTTTATAAAATATAAACCAATTTTTTTCCCCACTGAAAATCCATCAAAATATTATTGTGAAGTTGTGATACTGATGTTGTTACCATGATAAAATCATACTGTGATATAATATTTTAATCATACATCCACTGTATTTCAAAATCAGTTATCAGTTAAGTAAAGTTTATATTTCACAGCTTAAATGCAAGAGTTTGGAACCAAAGGCTGCTGTTCTCTAAAAATGCTCTTGAACACAAACAGAGTAAAAACTGTAAAAACTGTTTTAAACTTGTGCTTAAAACTGTAAACATCCCAATTCTAAAGATGTGCTGTCTTTGTTCTGCTTCTAAAGAAAAAAACAACAACAACAACAACAACCCACCAAAAAAACCCCAAAACATTAAATAAATAATCTAGACAAGCTGGTAGTGGGATGAAAGATGCATTGCAGGAGGACCGATGGCCTCATATGATCAGTATAATATCCTCTCCACTGCTTTGTTTAATAATGCATTGCACACGGGCAGAACAGCCCCCAATTATGCAAATGCATGCAGATGTCTGGATGAAAATTTGGCTATGCTGCATAAGAAAGTGCTTCAAAAAGCCTCTGGATCTCATTAAGGTCACATCCCACAATTTGGTTTCAGTAACAGTATCAGTAACTTCTAACAATCTGAATAACTTTAAATGGTTTAAATGGTTAACAATAGTATATCCACATTCCAGTTAATGTAACATAAATAAAAATATTTAAATAATTTACACAGTGACATGTGCCATTAGTAAAAGAGTTGAGCAAAGCAATTTAGTAATAAATATCCAATTTTATCTGACAATTCACTGTTCTATGTTACCTGTTCATTTGAAGCATTACAAAGTGTATTGCTTGCATAAAGGTCCTATTAAGTAACTGAATGAACTGAAGTCTTAGGCAACATTATTAAGACCTTTTTTAAATGAACTAAACTAAAAGTACTCAAACCAAACAGCAACAGCATACAAATGAATGACCATGTCAATCAAGCAGCCCTGGAGGGGGTCTCTGTGGTGATGGTGGACATACCTCTGCTGGATGCCCAGGTGGGGGAAAATCACTCCAAACAGCTGGACAGCTGCTGCTGTCAGAGCGGAGGCTGGAGGGAGAGGGATAGGAATCTCCTGGACTTTCTCAAAGATGGTAAATGGGTCGTATTCTAACGTCCCACCTCCTGAACCACCTCCATGGAGCTTTAAAAAGACAGACAAAACAATGAGATTAAACATGCACTGCGCTGTAACTAGGGAATCAATCAATGACATTGATTGCACATTAACAAGGCTATTTGCTAGATTAGACTGACCTGTTCCTCTATGTAGTGCTGATCCATATCCTGCAGTCCAGGGCCCAGCAGTGCCAGGTCTTGGCTGTAGCACAGGGAGGGCATCAGGTTCAGCTCAGCACATGCTGTGATTTCTGGCCCGGTCAGATCATTTAGCAGCTGCTTCAGCACTATGCCAAAGCTCTCTGAGCCAACACAACCAAACCATAATAAACAAATAAATACATATTTGGGCAATTAAATTGTCCAATTTCCATATGCAATTTTAGGATATGAAAAAAAAAAAAGCAGAGAATCCTAAACAGCTCTCTTATATTTCAGCATGATAAAAATTACTTTTAAATGTTATTTTAGCCAGCCATTCTCACAAACAAAACTTGTCAGGGTGATCCGGGCTTATCTATCACTCTATACTCTAGTTCTGTATGTTCTTGAATAAAAACCAGTTTTTCAGGGAGAAAAACAATTATGATCTCAGCTGACATCTTTTTTCTTTATGTTTTTAGCAAAAAATCTTACTTCGTTATTTTAATTAAGTAAAATTTTCCAGATTAAATGTACATTATCATACTTGCCAAATAAATAAATGGACATGTGACTTATTTTATTTTGTGAAGGGAAGTGTTATGAGAGACCAATCAGAATCAAGTATTCCAGAACATGTAATACGCCATGTAATAAAAATTACATATAACATATGAAACATCAGCACATGATAAAGATTATCATTTTAGATTGTGCTTACCTTCATATGTTTTAGGTTGTAGCAATGCGAGGATCTCATACACTCTCAATCTAAAGACAGTGGCTGCATTTTTGACCTGGTTTCCATAGGATTTAATGATAGCTGGCAGCCTAAAAAGAGGTGAAAGGTACTCAATTGTTATGTCATAAAAATTTGTCTATCAACATCCTGTCAACATTACACCTGCATTCTGCAGTCTTCTTTGAAAAAAGGTATTTATAACTTCATGTTGCCATTTTAATTTTAAGCGACCAAGATCCACTCACTGAGTGAGAAGGGCCACCGCACAGGACAAGAGAGGAAGCAAACGACTGATAACATCATCGGTGAGAAGGTCTTTGCAGTGCACCACCAGACTCTTCATTGCTACAGGAAAGATGACAAGCTATGAAGAGCAGATATCCTGACAAATGTTTATTTCTATCTGCAGTCAATGGCAAAGAACTTCCAACAAATTTTTTTTTTACTGTTGTGTCAAGGGAACAGATCAGCAGATGGGTTGGTGGATGAGAAAGAGAGCTTATTTTAACTGAGAGGAAAAGGAGAGACAAGAGTGAGAAGACTGCAAGATTCATAAAAGACCCTCACCGCACAGTACTCCTGCACGTCCCTCCAAGGTCACCTGCCAGGTGAAAGAGTCTCCACGCCGCAGCTCGTTCTCCGCATCCTTTACAGACAGCGGGAAGGCACATTTCCATAGCAACAGCAATCGAGGCAAGTGATGCTCCATTACAGTGGGACCTCGAATGAAAATATCAGAAAGAACAAAAAGGATGTTAAAAACTCAAACAGAAAATAAACTTCTCTCAAATCAGCTGTTACGTCATAAAACCAGTATATTGATTCCTACCCAGTGTTGAGAGGGCACTGAGCAGCAGCCAGCCTCCTTGAGTGCGTTGGATGGAGATTCT
Source organism: Elopichthys bambusa (assembly GCA_037101425.1). NCBI lineage: Eukaryota > Metazoa > Chordata > Actinopteri > Cypriniformes > Xenocyprididae > Elopichthys > Elopichthys bambusa. The sequence continues at coordinate 12,304,389 of CM074442.1, read as the reverse complement.
GCTGTTCTGAGCTGCAGAGCGCAGCAGATCTTCCGCCAAGGTCATCACCACCTGCAACCAGTGCATCAGAATCAGTCTTGATCATATATGAAAAATAATATCCAAATATGATCCCAATAACATGTACAGTGCATTTAAAAAAAATATATGTACACAAAGCCATGGATGGGTCTTTTGTAAAGAAATGAAAAAGAAAAAAGAAGAGTAAAAACATTCTTTACAAGCATCACTATTTTACATCAAGTGAGGGAATAAAGTTTTTTTTTCTTAAAGGGACAGTTCACCCTAAAATAAAAATAAAAAATCCTCATTTTAATTCTAACCTATATGAATTTCTTTCTTTTGTAGAAAACAACAGAATTTTGGGTTTTTGGATTTAAAGGAATAGTTCACCCAAAAAAAAATGAAAATTCTGTCATCATTTACTCATCCTCAAGTTGTCCCAAACCTGTATGAATTTCTTTCTTCTGGTGAACACAAATTTTTGGGTAAACTATCCCTTTAACTTTATGTGGGATGCTTTAGGCACCCACAGCTGCCTAAAGTAAGCTATTCTGGAGCAACCTAAACTTCCTAATTTCTTAATGTTCAGGCAGAAACTTGATGAGCTCAGCTTCATTAAAATGAGCAGTGATGCAGTGTGGAAACTACCAAAGGGAGTCTAGACAGTGATCCGACGCCTGGCTGAAAACTGCAAAAATGCCTACTAGCAAGCAAAAGCACAGACTCAGTGATTACAGTGATCTGAAACACAGTCAGTATGAACAACCCTTAAGCAAACCTTGTGATATAGCACAAACAGAACCAAAAACATTTTAAAAAATCATGAACAAACTCTCTGTGTGCTTTAAAAAGGAGGCATAGGACACAATTCTCATTCATACCTTGCCCTTAGAGTGTGATATTCCTAGCGGACAAAGCTGTACTGCTCCCAGCAGAGCTGCGATAGCAGCACTGTACCCTGCCACAGCCTCAGGGCATGACTTTAGGGCATTCAGCCTCTCTGCACAGCGGTCTAGCAACACCGCCACCTGTGCAGGCATCCCTACGGCAACACACCGCAGACACCACGCAGCGGCCAGACGAGCAGATGCGCTGGGGTGAAGAAGAACAGAGATCACGGTGTCCAACATTCCTGTCAGAAAAAAAAAAAGAAACTATTGAACTCACAGTTTTAGTAAAGTTCAAGGCATCACAGATGCCAATCTGAGCTCTTTCCAAAATTGTTATAAAAAGCTGGTGTCTCTAAAGCAGGATGGATGTGTTAAATCTGCTGCTGTAGGCACTTTTTTTGCTCAATCCTTCATCCTAGCCATCCTATGACATCCATTAAAGAGCAAACACACACAATCCAGAAATACAGCTATACAACATATAAAACATTCCTGTCAAGCAGTTTGATCCCTAGTACAGTGATTCAAACTCTAGTATATGACCATCACAAAGCATTACAACATTAGGAGCAGGATATTGTCCATACCTGCTGAATTGACAAAAATATGATATCTAAGAATTTATGGGGGTCTTTTTTTCTGTCATCACATTTTAAATATTTGGACCATTTTATTCAAGGAGTAGAAAAGTTTTGATGCGGTTCCCAGAGTTTGTTTATGCGTGACAAACCTATGCTGGTATCCTGCAGCAGTGGGGCGGCAGTGGAGCTCAGGTCCTGTAGCAGACTGCCCAGCTCCAGGAGGGTGCACACCAGGATATGCTGACTAGCTGCAACATCCGCAGGGCTCACACGTGTCTCCATGTTCCCCTCATGAAGAGCTGCGTCTGATAGTAACACAGGGTACATTTAAGACATTACAACTCAAAACCCAATCCAATGTGACTTAAATATCTGCCCCTTGGCCTAGTCTCTTACCCACAACCCTCTTCTGTTTGCTGATCATTTGACAGATCTCCTTGGCAGCTGCAATTTGGGCCTTCTCCCCCAGCAAAGTACCAAGAGTGGCCCGCAGTATGAAGGAAACACAGCAGCGGCTGGAGATAGCGTCTGTCGGGTATTGTGTCGCCCTTGTGTGAGATACCCACTCCATGAGAAGAGAAAGAAGACAAGAGAAGTGTGTCTCCAGCCACGCACCACCCAGAATGGACACAAAAACCACGCATGTCTGTTTAAGAGAGAGAACAGGTATTAATCGTGTTAAATTCATATACTAAATGGATAAAAAAAAAAAAAAAAGTAAAACTAAATTAATTAATTAAACATTTTTTATGTAGATTAACTTTTTGCGAACTTCTGCATAATGAATAACTGACATATAAATAAAGGGAAAACACCTCTGTTTTTCTGAACCTTCATTTGTTTTTTGGTACCCTAGAAATAAAGCCAGTCATGCTGTGACTCAAAGCACAAACATTCTGATCACAAGGGAAGGACTGTTGGAGGGTTAGCAACCTGTGTGATGCCCACGCGCACGTCTCTGCTGACTGAGCTGGTCCCTTTCAACATGTCTCCACTGGCCCGCAGGAAGCCGGCTCCACCCCGCAGGAAACCAGAACTCAGCAGCTCCATCACCTCCTCCAGGGAGTTGCGCTTGGAGCCTGGCCTTGGAGCTGCGAGCAGAGCCACAGAAACAGAGGAGGAAGCATGAACAAAAGAGATGTGTGAGAGAGAGAGAGTGTGAGGGGATAAGTGATAGAACAGATGGAGAGCAAAGATGAGTGTTACATTTGGAGAAAAGTTAAGCAGTATGTGGGAGACAGAGGAGAGGAGGGAAGGTCATGATTTTCACAATCTCCATGGGCAGATGCTCAGTTCAGTGTCCTCTGAGGATGTTACTGACATTACTGAATAAAATCCACCCACCTATGGCCTGTCTGGGCTCCAGTGCTGATGCTAATAAAGTGCCAAGCAGTTTTGAAATGCTGACTCGGACATCATAGTTTGAGCCCTCGAAGGCTCGGAAACAAAGAGTGGCCACATTCTCCAGCTCTGAGGACCACAGGAAAACAGCCTCTCGCTGGAGCTCCAAAAGACACTACCAAAATAAATAAATGATTCACTTCACAACTTGATAGTATTTCTGAGCAGACTAGGACAAAAACTGAAACCAAAGCTTAAACTGCCCAAAACATTAAAGTTATTATCATAGAAATTAACTTTTATTAGTAAAGCAATATTAGTCCAGTGGAGTTAGATTTTTTTTAACCTTTTATGATGCAATTTTTTCTAACCACATAAAACACACAACATCCTGCCCATTTACAGTACAAGCAATATTTAAAACCTATAGGTGTGTAACAGACTATAAAATGGCAATATAATCAGGGCTTGACATTAACATCCGCCAACCCACCAAATGCGGGTAGATTTCAGCTGTGGCAGGTAAGACAGCCACTCCCACTAGCCACTTTGGCGGGCTGAATATAATTTCAGCCTACAGCCAGATGAAAGGTAGCCAAGCTCGTCGTATCATAAAATGACAATTCAATCACAATTCTTTATCGATTAACTTGCTGTTAGTGAAGGTGGGATAGGCGGGATCGTGCTGAATGACACACAACAGAAGCACTCTCTCGAGCACGATCAGTTCTACTTGCGCCTGAATAGTACACACACACACACAGATGTCAAAATGCCCATCGTGTGAATACAGCGGATTATGGCAGGTGGATGTAAACAGGTGGGTAAAAACTGGATATGTGTCAGTATATTACGTCCATGCAATCAGCAGCCCAATTAAATACCTGTCATTAATGTTAATCAAAAAACAAAAGATGTTAAATAAATGTATACATGTTAAATAAAAATATTTTGAAAAAATATTTTTTTTTAAATTTACTATTTGTAATTTCTCATATTATGCTTATATTGCCCACCCCTTGTCCACCTGTACATACCAGCTGATATACAATGTAGTCTTGATTTGCAAAACTGACTGGCAAAATTGTGGCCAGTGAAAATGCTGAGTGGCTAGTAACTTTGGAAAACCACTAGCCACAGTGGCTGGTGAGCAAAAAAGTTAATGTCAAGCCCTGAATATAATGAAACATCAGACGTTAAGATTAGAATAGTGAAGAACCATAATTTTTACCATCATCTTTTAAATATTCAGGGCATTTTTGTAAATTTTCATCACCATCACACCACACTCCAGAAGACAAATACCAACGACAACAAAAACAGATATTAAATTATAATAACTTGTTAGTGATTCTGGGCAGACAAGGACAAAAACTGAAATCAAAACTTAGCCTTTGTTTGGAATAACTAAACAAATTCTATTAATATTATCATATTTTCTATTAAATGGAAGTTTGAATACAATAACATCTAGGATCCATATTTTTTTATATATTTTATAGATAAAGCGGGGTAATAATAATATTGAATTATGGTTGATATAACCATCTTAACAATACATAAAGAACAAAATGTATATTTTCCTTCAGTCAACTTTGATCGTGACGCCTTTTCTGTCAATAAGTAACAGTGTTTGTCAAACGGACATGATTAGTAACTGAGGCATGTGGTTGAGTGTTCAGTACCTTTGCGGCAGCACAGCGCACAGCCATGGAGCGATCAGTGAGACATGTGCGGGCAGCTTTATAGATGTCTCTGTGACAGGATACGGCACTCACACCTAAACCCTTCAGAATCCTCTCAATACACAACATAATCTCACAGCGGCCCTGAGACTGAACACAAACACAATATCATAAGTAATATCTATCACATTTTTCTATATAAAACACCCAAAGAACAATCATAGAATTTAAACTAGGTTTCTAGGTGGTTTCTTACAGGCCCAAGTTAGAAGCACCCACCCATGGGTCTCTGATATTCTGGTTCCCAGATATGACTCGGATTAGGGGTCGACCGACATGTGTTTTTCAGAGCCGATGCAGATGCTGATTATTACAGATCAAGTAGACCGATAACCGATATTTTGAACCGATATATATGTCTGGTGTAAAAATTAAAATGTCAAAATTAAGAACAACAAGGGCTCTGACAAAAACTCTCTTTAAATGCTTTTAAACATATCTTTAATTCTGAGAACTATTAATAATATTATACATTAATAAATTAATGTGTAACTGTATAGATTAATCCTTAATAAAGATTTTCTTTTGTTGTTTGTGACAGGCAATAGTAGACAGTAGCAGGTTTAAAGGCTGCTGTCTCTTTAAGACATAAAGGAATATACTGTTACACATGCTGTTCATATTCACTAAAGACAACTGACTGTGGTTACGTGTCCCATCTACGTATTTTAACATAACTGTGTGTAACTGAACGTTTATGTGTAATAAGTCACAAAAAATAACTGACATTTGTTGCGAGCAGTTTGAGAGGTGGCTGTTTCCTGTGTGCGCGTGCATTGGCTGAGAGCGCGCTGACTGAGGACCGTCTCGAGAGCTCGCAAGTACTTTATGCTTTAAAATGGCTTGTATTTTTGAATTGTGTGCCAATTTCGTCAACTGTCCGAAACGAGTGCTAACATTGCAGTGTACAGCTCGCTTGCAGAGCAAACTCAATGTGGATTCTATGGATGTGAAGCTATTTGTGCATTTTGAGAGAGAGGGAGACTCTGTACCGCTGAATCACTCAAACTGCTTGTGAAACTACATCTCACAGAAAATTTTAAAATAACTGAGCTGCTCTGATAATCTGTTTGGATTCAATCTACATATAGTGCATAAATGTTTGCGGGATTTCCCATTTAATAATCACGAAACCTGCGGGAATGTGTAGAATTATGCGCAATACCTGCGATCCCGCGCCTGAATGCAGGCCCTGATTATATTTAGGTGTTTTGCAACTTCGGTGTAGTGGATTGTGATTTATTGCAATGTCTGCTGCTGCCTTAACATTTGAGAGACAACTGATTCGTGATCACTAAAGCAGCTCCAGTTAGCAAGTGCACTGCTTTCGGTGTGAGAATGCAAAACTTTCTGTGTCTTCAGCCTTCTGCGCTGATTGGCCGGACTCGCGTCTCCCAACAAATCAGATGGGCGGAGCTTGCTCTAGGCCACAGAGTGGTGCGTTCGGACAGAGGTGGCTGCATCAGAGCCAAATAGCGCATTTCAAAATTAAATTATCGGCAAATCGGTTTTGAAAATGACCGATACCGATAACCATGCTTAAATGCTTAATATCGGCGCCGATAATCAGTCGACCCCTAACTTTCCTTCAAAGTAAATTTATGAGTTTTTTTTCCAGGTTTATAATCTGGCAGTAAGTCTATTTGCTTAGAAATAAACAAAAGTAATTCAAGATAATGGTGCACAATGAAGTTTAATACTTAAGATTATGGGTTTATTCAAATCTTTACCCTTTAGTATGAGCAACAGTAATGATTGCCTCAAAAACACCATTAAATATACACTACCATTCAAATGTTTGGGATCAATACGATTTTTTAACAGAAATTAATACGTCTAATCAGCATGGATGCATTAAATTGATCAAAAGTGTCTTTTAAATAAATGCTTTTCTTTTGAACTTTCTATTTATCAAAGAATACTGAAAAAAAGTATCAGTTTCCACTAGAATATTAAGCAAAACAACTGTTTTTAACAGTGACAATAATAATAAATGTTTCTTGAGAACTAAATCAGCATATTATAATGATTTTTAAATGATCATGTGACACTGAAGACTGGAGTAGTGTCTGCTGAATATTCAGCTTTGACATCACAGGAATAAATTATACTTTACAATAGATTAAACTTAAACTGTTATTTTAAATTGTAATATTTTACAATATTACTGTTATTACTGTATTTTTGACTTCCTTCAAAAACATTAAATTTGGCATGAAATGGAAGTTGTGATCGTCTTATCTTCTCTATTGTGACGTATAAGTGAAGTATGTTCTCAAACAAGAAAATAATGTAGGGCATGAAATGATTTTGTTCATCAGGAATTGATTGGATGGTTGTGATTTGCTATTGCTGTGATCTCACAGGTCGTCCCGCCCTCGCGCCAGTGAAAACGTCAGAGAAGAGATATGGATAGAGAGATAAAAAAGTTATTCTGATTAAAGATTAAGAGGGCACATGAATTTGAAAAAATAAATAAATAATAATGTCCACAGATAAATCAGTTATACACTGCAATATTCCATCAAAAATAAGAATAAGCCATTTTGATTTTATGGTGACTAAAAAATTCTCACCAACCCCAAACTTTTGAATGGTAGTGTAGTTTATTCTCACTGACAAGTCCTAAGCATTCTGTTATGGTCAAACTAAAAATAATGTGCCTGTGATGATTAAAAGCCACTGAAATAACCAGTTTGGTCTTCAAACTATTGGTCAAAGGAAAGATTTATTTTTTGCAGTCAAGTACAGTCACATCTTTTGGTTGAACTGTAAATCACATACTGCTGTGCAGCCACACGTACCTCTGCGCTCTTCATAGCTTTCAGAAGGTTTGCCACAGTCTCTTTAAATGAGTTGATGAGTAGTCGACCCAGCTGTTCATACAGCGCACCCAAACAGGCCACAGCTGCCCTATAGGGAGAAATAAGTAAGCGCATTGGCAGAGAATCAAACAGAAGCCCATCTGCAGTGCAGGTGGTGGGTGTGCGTGATGCATGCGTGTAGGGTACAGATTTATGACACTCACAGTCGTGTAGGCAGGAAGCTGGGCGAGTCATCCTTGCTGCGGATGATGTCATTGCAGCGGTCCACGGTGAGGCTGGACATGAGAGAGTCACCCACTCTGTACACCAGTGCCAGACACTGCGCCAGCAGCAAGCGTGTCGGAGGGCCCGGGGAACTCGTCAGTACCGTGGTCAGCTGCTCCACAAGGCGCTTCTGGTTCTGCTTTACATCAGCCTGCCACACAAATACACACCAACATATTGTTTAGTTGAGCGCCACTCTTTAACTGCAGTTTCTTGGCACTTCACCAGTAAGAAACAGACAGACACATCACTAGTCCATTTCAGGCTGAGACACAGCCGGTAGAAAGGCAGACAAATAATCAGAGAGTCTGTTCAGGAAGGCTTGCTTGTGTTTGAGAGAGAGACAGACAGAAGCGTTGCTTCTCAAACAGAGCGCTTATTGTCAGCGCCCTCAACTCACCCGGTCTGTAGCAGGGAGTAGTTTCTTGAGGAAACGCAGCCACTCAAAGACAAACTCGGCACTCTGGGGCTCCCGTAGCTGACTGTAGGCTTCCTCATTCAGCAGTAAACTATGAGCCTGCTCCATTTTTCTGTCTCTTCAAACTTTTCACCTTAGACCTCAAATGCAGTGCCCCTCACCTTCTGGACACCTCCATTCACCCTGGAAAAAAACCCCAAATGTTTAAGCAAAGGGTTTTCAAACTGGAAGTGCTAAGGAGTCTGTGGAAAAGTTTACAGAAAAATTGTGTAAAAAAAGTAACAATAAATAAATAATGAAAGTAAGATAAAACATATAATTATTTAAATAACAAATGAATAAAATGATCAACATAAATAAATAATAATATTACGATATTGTTGCTTTGGCAACTAACTGAATTTATTTATATCATTTTAATTAACGTTTATTTTATCAAGTAAAATAATTTTTTTATAGTTAACTATAATAACCCTGTACAGTGCTATAGTGAGTAGAAACTAAATACTTTCCAAAAAAAAATATTTTACACAGTTATAATATTTTTTTTTTTACAGTATAGATTGGGTCTTTAAAAAAATAACAATATATGGCTGACTTTTAAATTTTAATGGGGGTCCCTCACACAAGGCATCTAAAACTTTGAAAACACAGGTTATCTATAACAGATTCACCAAAGATGTTGTAATTAGAAACTGATGCAATTAATATGACTCTGCATATCTGTATTTCCTGATAAGGGCTTTGCTACATGTCCTGTTTCATAACATTCTTCTGCATTTAATTTATATGTAGAAAAGTCTGTTTTCATTCCAGTTTGTAAAAGGTTTATTATACATGGCACATCCCTAAATTCAAAAGTACCTTGTAAACTTATATGTCAGCTGTGAATTATGCATTAAGTCCACTGCGTCTGCGCAGTCTGTAGAGAAACCAGCAGACCATGCAACTAAAGAAAACCTTAAATGAATTTCAACTTGTAAACCAGATGAAGTTGGGTGGGATGCAGACATCAAAAAGCCTGTCAGGGGAACAAAAAGGGTGGGATAGTTAAATTATTTTAGGTTTGCTGGGTTTGTCTATAATGAGTCAGACTGGAGGGAGACCTCTTACTTTTCTTACAGATTTATTAAGCTGCAGTGCAGTAGAATTTATGTGAATTTGGTTCGTTTCATTGTGAATTAAATGTGCTTATCATTAGAAATCTGATGAATATTAAAGCGTTTAATGTTGTTGTTTTTTTATGCTACCATATTAACCTGTAGCTTTTTGATAAAATCCAACTCTGTTTAAGTACTAGATAAATAAATATATTTTCATAAATAAGTCTTTATAGTGTGTGATGTACAACAGATGATAACTCCAGGCTAAATAAACAGGACCTCTGGCTAACCCGATTTGCTGCCAACTTCACACAAATAACGTTAGTTATCCTCTAACATTTATTTTTCACCAAAGATACGTCACAAACTAAAACGGACATGTAAGTTAGTTGTGAGTGATGTTAGGTATTGTTTAGGTATTTTAGCCTAACGCTAGCTTATATCCAATGCTAACCAATTCTCTTACATGCTAGCGGCATTAATCTTCAAAAGCAGCGATTTACTGTTTTTAAAATTAAAATATCACAAAGAAAAGGTGTATTACCTGCTAAATCCATCAACTGTATTGTCAGGGGAACGATAGTGAGAGGTATATCCCTGTTGAAGTCGACTATTTGTGTGTAATTCCTCAAAAGACATCTGCTTGCATGAAAGTGCGAGTCAAACTGTGAAGCGAAGCCACGTTAAAGCGAACATGAACGTGACTGACCGCTAGAGGAACAAACACACTACTGCCGTTATTCAAACCGTCTAAAAACAACATTGCTGTTATCCTAGACTACATTTTTTGGCTATTATAGCTGCCTACCTAGAATACACGTTTATATTATAACTGCCTACCTGTACACCTTTTTTTTTTTTTATAAATGTATTACACAATACCCGTTTATCATTTTTGGCCATTATATAGCCTCCTACCTACACAGCTTTTATGGTCATTAAGTTATAGCTACCTATATAGACAGGATTTTGCGATACAGGACTCCAAAACAAACTATTACCTTAGGCGTTGTTACTATTCACTTTATATGCAAGAAGATTAGTCAATTTCAAGAGGTCATTTACATGGAGACCTTAAAAGTACAGTAGCAAAATAACTTTTTTAATTAATTCTAAAGGTCAGAGAGAGGGCAGAACACGATTATGTAAAACTTTATTATGTAACCCTTTTAGGTGCGAGAAATAAGTGTACTTAAGGGAGAAAAAGAAAAAAACTAAGGTGTTAATTGGTAATATCCTTTTAAGTAGCATTTCTAAAGCAGCAGTAAATAAAATTAAAAAAAACAATAGGAACATTTTACAAAAATGTATAAAGGAACATGATAAAGAAAAGACAAGACACAGCTGAGACTTCACTACTAGCCCAGAATTTCTGCTATTACCCCCAAAAGAATACTAATGTAAAACTTGTGAACAATAATTACATTTTAACCATTTTATTTGTTCATACATTGTATTTGCTTATATTTATTTACTATACAATACAATCAAATAAAAGAATCTAAAGGGTTGCATTTTCAGTGAGGAATAATTTGAACAACTTGTTTCTTTTGCACTTCTTTATACTGAGATATTGATTGATGGTATAACATCTGCAGATTATGAATGCCAATATAAAAATATACAATCCATTGATAAGCTCTGAACTGGCCAAAAACAAGGCACAGACATGTTTTATAAGCTATGAAGGGCTAGCAAACATGAGCCTTGGTGTCTGAAAAACCAAAACGCACTTAAAAACAGCCGGTTTCCAAGTAGAAACTAAAATATTGTAAAATAATGTGATTAACAGCACTGAAACTAGCTCATTTAAGATCACTTTTACAAATGCTAAACACTGATAGTGAAGCTCAGCAGTATTCCATAAAATAATCATCCTCCTCATCGCTGTCATCAGCTCTGGATGGGATATCCTTATCTGACAGCATATTCCACACCACAAAGTCATCATCTTCAGCTGTTAAAAACATGGATGATGAAGAAAAAAAAAATGGATAAACAACATAGCATATTTTTCAATTCAATGCTCTGTATCATAGGCTATGTTCAGATTGCCAGAAAAAAAAAAAATCCAGATTTTATCCAGAGGGGTTTTTGAAACTGGACAGCAAAAAAAAAAAAAAAAAAAACAACAACTAAAAAAAACAACCAAACCAAAATAACAAGTGAAATTGTATATATATATATATATATATATATATATATATATATATACACATATATATACACACACACACAGACATATACACACACACATACATACAGTAAGAAGAAGGTTTTAGGACAACTTTGATGAAAGGTTTTGATCCACTTTAAATGTTGACTACTATATATACATAAGCAGGAAAGATTGAGGTGCACCTCCAGAACCTCCATTTTCCTGCTTCTGTTTTGAAAGCCTCGTCACATACCTTGTCACAAAAAAATAAATAATTTGCAGATAGATTGGTTATGTCTCTGGACATACAAATCTTATTTGATTACTTGCGATTAATAGTGCAGACAGCCTGCCTAAAAAGATCTGATTTGAGAAAAGAAAATCTGATTTGCTTGCAGTCTGAACATAGCCATAGAATTACCAAAAATGTAATGTGCATACCAACACATCTCTTTAGGGTCTTCTTGACTGCTGGAGTTGGTGTAAGCTTCTCCTACACACGAACAATATTGAATCATTGTCATATTGATTGAAAAAACAACAACATGTTCCTATCAACAAATAAAGCAGTTGGATCACTTATGGGAACAAGATTAAAGACAAGTGGGATTTGAAAATTGTTACCATTGGTGTAGCCTTTTTGCCCCGCTTCTGCCCTTTTTGTTTCTTCTGAAGATGGAAAATGTACTTGTCCATGTTATTCCTTAAAATAAACAAAAAAAATTAACTGATTTATACAAAGATGCAAATTAGACATCTGCATTTTGAATATTTCCATTTTCAAATGAAGCAATAAGCCTGATGAGTGCACTCAGCATCCACCCACTAAATACTGAAAAGCTTTGGCAGTCGAGATGAAAACTTACTTATTGATGGATCCCAGCATTCCTGGGCTGATGTGCAGACACTGAGGGGTTTTGGCAGAAGTAGAGATGCTAGAACTCGGCGTCTGAGGGTTCTGGAGCTGGCTGAAATCCTCATCTTCTCCATTTGCAGCGAACACAGGCAACTACAGAAGACAAAGGTCAAGTTAGATTTTCATATGCATTTCATATGAAATCTAGTTCAGTGTAAGTGGATCTAAGTCAACCAACATAAAAGCACCTTGATTTGCTTATTGTGCATTGGTGAGTTGGCAAACACATCATCATGGTCATCTTTAGGCATGTGGTCCAAGAAATGCCTCATCTGCTGTCTCCTTTTAAGAGTTCCAGCTTTAGCAGTTATTTCAACTATTTCCTTTCCTGTGAGCATAAGTAAAATCATGCATTTTCAATTCTATAAATTTGCAAACAAAAACTTCCACAAAATGTCATAACTCATCAAATTATACAGCAAAAGATAGGTACCTGGCTCCTCAGTTGCGGCCAGTTTTTTTAATGCTTTTTTCCTGGGTCTTTTGTTGGTCTTTTGATGGGCATTATACTGTTCCTGACACTCTTGAGCCGAACGAGTTTCAACAACATATGCAACGTTTGCCCAGTAACCGCTCTTGTGCTTGGGTAAAGAGTTGACTGCCCTGTCCAAAGAGATACACAGTGATATCATGATCTGTCTACATTTCTAAATGGCATCCAATGGAATGACGTGACTTCATAAAGTCATGGCCAGACAAAAACATTTTAATATTGGCTTTTAAGATAGAAGCTTACTCGTGTAGTTTTTGTAGCTCTTCTTCAGTCCATTTTCCATCCAACAGCTCATCTTGTATATTCTTATTGCTGTTTTCGGTTTGTGGCTTTTTGCTTCTAGTGTTTGCTTTTCCCGTTTCAGATTTCTTTGATCTTCTGTTATTTGAAGCAGCATGTTGAACACTTTCTTCATCCTCTGAGTGCTCAGAATGCATGTCCTCTGAGGAAACCAGGTGTCCATTAATTCTACCTTTCCTTTGTCTCATCCTCTTCAACAATAATGTGGCCTTCTTGCCATGTTGTCGTCTCTCTTCATCATCATCATCATCATCATCTGTGGGAAAATCAATTTGGTCTCCTGCCAAAACATCATCTGAATTTTTCTGCAAGACCTTTTTTGGTCTACGTGAACCTTGTTCATTTTGTTCCTTATGACTGGTAGAGTCTTGCAGCACAGAGGTCTCAATCTTATGAGGTTTTGTTAGCTGTTTATGGTCTGTGGACCCTTTTCCTCTTTGCCTTTTTGGAGGGTCTGGAGATGCAAATGAGCTGTTTGAGTCTGTAGAATATTGGGCTCTAGAGTGTAAGCGAGAGCTTCGGCGTAAGGAACTGTTATCGAGTGGCATGGAGTGCGGTTCATCCTGAATTTGTTTTTGGGAGGTTTTTCTGTTGCGCTTTGTCTTCGAATCATTCTCAATGCCAGTTTCTTGTTCATATGACATTCCTCCATGTCCAAGTGAGAAATTAGCATTCACTGCATCAACTTTTGTCATTTCTGCCCCAGAACCAACAGCGGCATCCTCTCCTCCGAACTGTTGTTTTCTCAGAGAGGCTCTTTGAGGTTGACTAGCTTTTTGTTTCACTGCATGACCCGAATTAGAGCTGGAGGCCACAACCGGGGGTCCTTTTTGAGCTCTTGCAGGTTTATTCAGTGTGGTGCTCTTTATTTGATCGCTTTGGGGTTTGGAATGCTGTTTGATCCTCCTCATTGGCACTGACAATTCATCTTCACTGCTAGATGTGTTACGCCTCCCTTTTGTAAAACAAATAAATGTGAAAATTTGCAATGAAAAACCAAATGCACTTTGAAAATACAAGCATGTTATCAATACATACCTCTTCCCCGAGTTTCAGGCCTGAATGATTGTTGCTCTGTGATTTGTGATGTTGGCAGAGTTACTGGCTTCTTTGGCTGAATAGAAAAATAACATCAAACTTCAGAAATGGCTCACTTGCACCATAACAATATGTAAAGTCCCTGCAAATGTCACTAGAGATCAAAAGACATTGTTTGCACTGCTGAATAAAATAAGAAGAGCACCGTAGACAGCAGTGAGTTAGAGTAGTCTTCATGGATAGTGACATTCATGTCAGAGTCCATAACAATCCTCCCTCCTTTCCAGTATTCTAATGGCGGTTTAATGAGTCGGCCACTGCGGGAAACTTTTGCACTGCCCGGCTGACTGCTGTCACTAGGTGTGATGGGAGCTGTACAACAAAAAAACAAAAAATGTGTGACCGTTTCAAACCTATGAGGATGACCAGAGATTAAACTGAATATCTGAACGCAGCTAGACATTAAATGAATAAATTAAATGAATAAAAAAAGTCACATCAGACATGATTATATACAGGCCATTCTTTGCTCATATGACATATGATATACTCACAGGTTATAATGCCTTGAATCTTGGGATGTTTGGATGTGGAGTTTTTAGAAGCTTGTTGATTTCTTGCTTTGGGAGGTTTCACACTGCTGTTGTCCTTCTGACTTTTCTGTGATCTAAATCAAAAACGGGTAAAACCGATTAATGAAATGTATAGTTTCTTTTTTTATTGTTTGTTGATACATAACACAACACAGTTGAGCCAACATACCCCATATGACCACTCAAAAACTGATCCAGGTACTCTTTCCACATTTTTGGAAACCCAAACAAAAACTTCTTCAAAAACCATGATGGAAATGCTGTAAAGGTAAAAACAAAATAGTTAAATAAAGTAGACACAATAAAAGTAAGGAAACCTTATTTAAAAAGCATTTCTCTTACATGAATTGGGATGTTTGGCCATTTTCCCGATGAGGACATAGGTACTGCCAGATGAGGTCTTGAGCACATTACTCGAGACTCTTTCAATGATGAAACTGCTGTGCCACGGTATCATAGTGTCTCTGTGTGTATCAAACCATATTACAGCTACATGATATCTGAAATTATACAGCTTATCTTTGCAAGTTTGTAAAGAAAACATTTTAGTGTATTAGCAAAAAGCATAATGCTGTAATATAATAAAATTTACATTAATTTATGATATAGCACACAGACAATATGACAAGTCTTCAAGATATACCAAAAGCACATCAATCAAACAAAGCAAATGATGAAAAAACAAAAAAACAAAGTAAAAAGCAAATATCTTACATGCGAATACCATCAACCACAAGGTCTTTGTTGAGCAGTTTCAAAACCCAGTCTTTTAAATGAATCCCCCTCACCTAAAAGAAAAGAACAATTTACTAATTTACGACTAATGCTGAAATATTGATCACCATTACAAAATATAAAACCATCAAATCATTATTTTTTTTTTTTTTTTTTTTGCATTTCATTTTGTTAATGATCTTAAATACCACAAAGAAACAATGATAATTTCCTTAACTTACATTGGTTCCTTCATCTAGCTGCATGGCCGCTTGTCTAGCTTGTTGTTTTGACTGAAACACAGACACTTGCTTTCGTGGGATCAAGACGCGGGGAGAGAGCTGTAGGAGAGGATCTTCCAGAAGATTATGAGAGGACTGAGGAAGTCCAGGGACCACTTCTGTGCTCTCCGACTGACCAAACGGACCAGACTCAGGACTACTAGACATGTCATTTTGGAGGTCTTCCTCTGTGTCTTTTTCTACAGAAATGCTCTTCTCACCAAATACAACACAGCCACCTGCAATCAAATTTCAGAACAAATTATGATCAGTGTCATACCGCTCTTTACATGATAGTTATATTTGCATTATTCAGATTACAGTAGGTTGATGTCTGTAACCCAGTGTTCTGTAAAAATCTGAATCTGATCTATTGTTAAGTCTGTTTAAAGATGAATAAACACACATATGCATGCATACAACTGGTCATCATAAACAAAGCCTCAAAGGAGATTCATATCCAGACACACATCACTCCAAACTACTGTAGTTTTATGAGTAATGCAAGATAAAATAAAACATTATACCTCTATTTCCACTTAGATAATTGATGGGTTTCTTCTGAAGATGGGCTAACGTCTCATCAGGAACTACCTTGCCCAACAGCACACAAGGCTCTTGAGAAAATAAATACAACAGATTTTATAAATTAAATGAGTCCAACTGAATACAACTGTGCTGAAATGTCAGAGAACAATAACTGTTAAGATATATAATCATACGTCTGTTTCTGTTATAAAGATTCTCTGGCATTTGCTTTCGCCTTGCTTTCATCTCTGAGAACATCTCCACAGGCATCTTCTTGAGTAAAACACATGGCTCTAGACACACATACAATAAAAAGAAAAGTGAAATTTAAAGAATTCAATCACAGCAATATGTATGAAATCTAAAAAAAGATTTAAAAAATTGAGAACTGACCAACAAATGACTGTGATTCAGTATTAAAAGTTTCATTTTGTCTTCCAGGCACTTTATGAACATTGATGGAATGACTTTCTTGTGGCAAGTCTATTTCACCAGCCTGTGCATCTCCACTCGGCGACTTTGGAGGTGAGAGGGCTAACACATATGTCTCCTGGTTGGCGTTACTCTTTTGTGAGTACTGGTTCAAGGGGACAACACCACAGATCTCCTGGTTTCTTAAATGATCAGAGGCTGCCCCATGCCCTGCAGAATTTTGTCTCTGAACTTTTGCCTTCATTCTCGCAAAGATCTTTGCTGGTGTCTCAGTGCACCTCTTCAGCATCAGGTCAGCTTTGTCTTGAGGGGTCCCATCTGCCGTGGCATTGATGCTGCTAAGCTCACAGGGGATATTTGGGCTATTTTCTTCAGCACTCTGTGCAGTGGAGTTCATCACCAACACGTCTCGGTTTGAGATATTTCTGCCTGACCCAGCTGCCCAATTGTGAGTTGTTTTAGGTATGGTTTTGACTGGTGTGATCATGTCACCAGCCTTAGGGACTTCAGGTAGTATAAAATAGTCTTTTAATGGATGATACATTGTGGAGGAAAGTCAGTCTAAATGTTTACAGCCCCACTGTGATCCATGTTCTCAGCAAAATCTTATAAGAGGCAAAGAAAACAAATAAGATAACATTAAAAATGAAAAAAACAGCGTAATGGAATTATACCATAAACAAGTCTTTAAATCCAACTATTTCAAAATATGGCTGTAAAATACTAAAGATAAAACGAAAATAACCCCGCGCTCACTTATCCGTCGATAAACTCTATGCAAAACGATTGATTACATATCAGTGAGTTTCATAAACATAGCCATTATGTTAAGACTGTGTCTTGAGATCTATGATAGCTAGTTTTAAAAGTTAATCATCTTTTTCCTCTAAGACTGTTCATAACTTTTTTAAGTCAGTTACATAGAAACGTACATTGGCATAATTTTAATACCGAAAAGCAAGCCTGGTTACCTAAAGTAAGACCGAAAAGTAAGACTGAACTAACTGCTAGTTGGTCATACTAGTTCTTGTGTCAGACAGGGCTTAGATTAGTTTATTAAATCAGGACATTTCGGTAGCTTTTATAAAATTGCCTTATTAAAAAAAACAACAAAAAAAAAACACATTACTGTTGTGCATCTTCAGACAAAACAATGGCAGTGACATATTTTATATGTCAATGCAAGTTGCTTTCAGTTAAGACAGCTCATACATGCATTTTAGTCTGGGATTAGGCTTAAGCTTTGTCTGTGAAACCGGGCATTAAAGATCTAACATAATATATAGTTGAGTAAATAACACTATGGCCTACCTTTACTGAAAAAAAAAAAAAACCCGACTCGTTCACCATAAATACTCGTTTGAATTTTCCCGGATAAAGCGCGGCTAACGTCTCGCGTCGCGAAAGGACTGCGTCACTTCCGTCAATGGTACTAGGAAGTGAGTGATTCATTTCAGCGAATCGGTTCTTTCGAAGAGTTAGTTTCAAAGAATTGGTTAAAACAGTTGTACGATTCTTTTACATCAAAAACACACATTACATTTTGCTGTTCATTACGTTTTCCGATTAGGATTTATTATGCTAATTATAGCGTTTATTGTAATTCCATGTTTCCCAGTAAAGTTTGTTGAGCCATCAACCATGATTCGGCTTACAAAACAAAGCCATTTTGAGCTTAAATAATTTTGCATTTAACAGTATTAAAACTAATTCACATCTCTTGACTAAAAGATATGTGGATATAAAAAGGCTATTTATTAAATTCAACTCTATAAGAAAATCAAATAATGAACATAAATAGTTAAAAATAACTTTAAATATTTAAAGTCTTGGTGGCTTTTTATTTAAAGACTATATAGTAAAATTAAACAGAGTGAGTATAATGCCAAAAAGCTTCGAGATGTCACAATACACACTATTTAAATTTATTTTAAACAATTCTGCAAATACAGGTTATCTGATGGAGAAGTTTAAAAACACTCCTTTAATCCTATTTCGGATATAACAAGTCTACATCTGGGGTCGTAACCATATTATTTTCCAACATACTGGCCTGCTTTCAGTTAAGGTTGCTTTCAGTTAAAACAGCTCAAACATGCATTTTAGTCTAGGACTTGCTTAAGCATTGTCTGTGAAACCGGGGGACTATGCCTGCGTCTCAATGTGCATACTATCCATCCTAAATAGTATGTGACATTTGTAATATTCAATACTATTTAGGGCGGATAGGGTGAATAGTATCTTTTCAGTGTGAACGAATCGTTCAGACCGGTTTTGTGAACCGGTTCAATTGATTTAAAGATCCGTCTCAAAAGTTCTCGTTAGCATGTGAATCAGAAATAGGCAGTCGGAGAGAAGATAAAACGAGTATTCTAAAAGAATGAAATGTTAGGAAATACGAGTGAGAGGTGTTTGCAATCCGCCATTAAACAAGAGAAGAAGAAGAAGAAGAAGAAAAAAGAAGAAGAAGAAGAAATACATGTGAGGATAACGTTTGGTAATTAAGACGATGTCCGAGATTAAACTACCGGAGGAGATATGGATCCACGTGTTTGGATTTCTCCCTCTTCGTGACAAACTGAGTGTTCGTTTAAGCTGCACGTGCTTTAAAAGACTGGTCGACCATTGGACCTTATGGAAAGACAGCGTCGTTGTCCTCCGAAGGTTCGAACTCTACAAACCACATTTTTGGAGAACTCTGCGCCAAAGGAAAACTAAGTCCATTGTTGTTCAAAAGGCACATGCAAAAGCATTGGAACAAATTGTGACTTTGCTGCCGTGGATGAGTTCCGTTACTCTGGTACAGTGCAGTGATGGCTCAGCTCTGGTGACACTGGGTGCTTTAAAACATCTCAAGAGGCTTGTCATCTGTCAATGTTCCTGTCGGAGTCTGACCAGCTCACTTTTATCTTTGAGACAACTGACTCATCTCTGCTTGTGTGAGGTACAGAGAGCTTCAGTATCGGAGATAAGTGCTGCTACTTCACAGCTTGTCAATCTTACCTCACTACACTACCATGAAGATAAAAATCCTCTCCTTAAATCTGCCCTTCATGGCATGTTGAGGCGTCTGCCCAACTTAACACACCTTTCCTTGAAATTGGGGCCAAATTATGGGATTCTTCCTGATGATTATTTTGGGCGTCCAGGTATGTATGCTTTCCAGGTATGAAAACAAAATGAAGTAAAGACAAGAGAAGATTTTCACAATTGTCTTTCACACAGGAGAGTTTGGGCTGAGCAGCCTGGAGCTGCTGAAATATGGAGATCCCTGCCTCTCCCCTGTTGCCTTTAACGCTCTGCCCTCACTGACAAAACTAACGGTGCACAATAAACAATGGCGTATAAATCCATTCTACTGCCGTATCACAAATTGGTTGCAAGGGCTTCATGTTCTCTCAGAACTCAACATTTCATGTAAGTATGAAATAATGCATAAACACAGGCTTTATTTTTACCTCGGAGATCTTCAACCGGAAATTTCTAAGGTGTCCTTAAGATAACTAATTAACTTACAAAGTAATGTAACTATTAAAATGCAAACATTACTTGATTACTTGAAAGAAAATCACAGAGTTAACACAGACAAGTTAAACTCAGGTTTTCAGCTTCATGGGTACACGTACATCTGCAAGATGTCTGTTAAAGATCACTTCATCTGGAAAGCAGATGTTTTACAAACATTCTAAATCATAAACATCTTAAAGACATCTTCTAAACGTCTATTTGACATCTGACAGGAAACGTCCTATAGACACATTGCAGATGAGCAAACACGCCTTCCAGATGTAAACACGCACATCAAATAGACGTCTCCAAGATGTATGTGTCAGGGGATGAATATAATTTAACAATATTAATAATAATAATTACTGCTATTATTATTTGTAGTAGTAGTAGTAGTAGTAAATGTCATTTTTCATATTTATTTAATACATTATTATATCATAATATATCATATAATATAATCATAATAATTATATTATTATTTTATATTGATTTTAATCTATTGTCAGCCCTAGTTTCTGTTGGATCTTTAAACCGTTAGTTCGCCCAAAAAAGCAAAAATTCTGTCATTAATTACTCATGTCGTTCCAAACCCGTAAGACCTTTGTTCATCTTCGGAACACAAATTAAGATATTTTTGATAAAATTCAATGGCTCTGCATTGGCAGCAAGACAATTAACACTTTCAATGCCCAGCAAGGTACTAAAGACGTATTTAAAACAGTTAATGTGACTACAGTGGTTCAACCTTAATGTTATGAAACGACGAGAAAACCAAAGTAACGATTTTATACAACATGATGGGCGATTTGAAAACACTGCTTTACGAATCTTTACAAATCTTTTGTTTCGAATCAGTGGTTCAGAGCGTGTATCAAACAGCCAAAGTCACGTGA
This sequence comes from Elopichthys bambusa, assembly GCA_037101425.1. NCBI lineage: Eukaryota > Metazoa > Chordata > Actinopteri > Cypriniformes > Xenocyprididae > Elopichthys > Elopichthys bambusa. The sequence continues at coordinate 12,283,363 of CM074442.1, read as the reverse complement.
TTTCAGTAAACGAGGCTTTGTTACGTCATAAATGTTTCGTAATTTCAATAGTTCATGTAACTCTGGCAGTTTGATACGCAATCTGAACTACTGATTCGAAACAAAAGATTTGTGAAGCAGTGTTTTGAAATCGCCCATCACTAGATAAAGTCGTTATTTAGGTTTTTTTGGTGCACAAAAAAGTATTCTCATCACTTCATAATATTAAGTTTGAACCATTGTAGTCACATGAGTGATTTTAAATACATCTTTAGTAGCTTTCTGGGCATTGAAAGTGTTAATTGTCTTGATGTCAATGGAGGCCTCACTGAGCCATCAGATTTTATGAAAAATATCTTGTGTTCAAAGATGAACGAAGGTCTTATGAGTGTGGAACGACATGAGGGTGAGTAATTCATGACAGAAATTTTCATTTTTGAGTGAACTAACCCTTTAAACAAGCATGTTAGGGAAGAGTAACAATTCAGCATCTGGGGCCGTATTCACAAAACATCTTAAAGCTAAAATAGCTCTTAAATTGCCGATTTAGGAGAAACTCTTAAAAATAATTGCTGTGTCAGTCCTAATTTCAGGAGTCCTACATTTTTTGCTCTAAGAGTATTTTACAAAGCATTTTAGTGCTAAAACTAGCTCCTAAATCTGTGAAACGTTAGGAGTAGTCAAGAGGACTCCGAAGTCAGTAAGACCAAATCACAAACAGTCCTAATCCACCCAAAGACACTGTACACCATTAAGGGCAATAGCGATAGAGCCTGAACTTTTTCTTCATAAATGCAATACATTTTGATTTATAGATCTGAATCTACGATGAGGCGCCAAAAATAAATCTTTAACAAATAAATAAATATTGGCAGTGGTTTTCATGAGTTCACACTTACAAATGATTGAATAGAGTAATAAAATATATAATAAGCGTATTTGGTGTACTGTCCAAGAGGATCAAGGGCTCAGAGCTTGGAATTTAGCCCAAACCTAAAATTCTCCCCATATCCCCAGCCGAGAGTGAGGGACGGGGTGGCGGAGGGATGCAGAAAACTGTCAAAATAACTATAGGCGAGTCGGCTCCTGTCTGTGTATTTATTCCTCTTCTCGTGCTGATTAGAGAGACCGTTTGAATGTGTACCTCCCAAACTTTGTTTATAAAACATAATTTGTCACTTGAATTCTGCATTCTCTTGAGATGCAGACATCCAAGAGGCAGATGATTAATTGTATATACTAGTTTAATTAGTGACACTTAGCCTACATTTTAAAACCTTTATTTGAATATGGCAACATTTGTGTTTTGAAACCTTTATTTTAATATAGAAACATGACACCTCATTCTACAATATTTCGATGATAAAATTGCTAACTCCTCCCCCATCAGCCAATCACTGTGTGTATACTCCATAGCAACGAGGTCAACCCCGCCCTTACTCTTAGCTTAAGACTTTCAGTCTATTCCTTAGTAAAAGCTTTGTGAATAGGTTTTAAGAGAAAACTCTTAGCTAAGAACTTTTACTGCTATTTAAGAGAACTTAGTGGTAAGATTAAATGTTTTGTGAATACGGCCCTTGATCTTGATCTTATTTGATTATACAATAAATCCCTCTACATTTTTGTCCTTTCTTTTGTATTTTCTAGTAGGATTCCCACTCCAGGTCTATGCTAAAAATATACCCAGGACTGTACAGCGTTTGTCTCTTATGGGAGTGAAGGCAGATTTGGAGGCAGTCAGGATCATGGCAGAGCAGGTGCCAGATCTCCTTCACCTCCACTTGGACTTATGTTGTCACGACAGCTGTGGTATAATCAAAGAAATACCTCAGATTTTCCCAAAGCTGCAGATCCTGAAAGTGAGGTGAGAGTTCTTTTGTCATGAATTGTAAATATATTATGTCAGAATAAGTAATTGTACTGCTTTTTGTGTGTATCTGACCTCGGTTAACTTTTTATTCTAATCAACTTCTCTCTTTCAGACACCAAAATGTTCCAGAATCAGTGTTCCTTCAGCTTCAGAATCTGTCTCAACTTCAGCAGTTAGTGATTTTGGATGCACCCCAGAGCCACAGTCCTACTTTTCTAGATCTGACTCAAAAATTTCGTGACCAAACAAACAATAGAATCCATGTACTTCGTTCCAATTCAAAGGACCAAACCACTTGTTCTTGTGGTTTTAATTGATGCACTTCATTGTTTCTTATGTCTTTGTAATATAGAGGAACATGTACGTTGTGTATTTGATGCATTTGGTTACGATTTCAAATGTACAGATAATCGTGCCTTATACACAGCTGTCTTTGTAATATAGAGGAACATGTATGTTGAAGATTGAAATAGGAAATACATTTTAAATAGTGGATTAGTAGACTTTTTTTCTTCTTCTTCTTTTTTTTTTTTTTACTTTTAAAACGTAAATGATAGTGTATTCCATTAGTATTCACTTGACTCTTTACAAAGTGGTACATATTTAGAAAATCATATATACACTCAAGGTCTCTGTAAATTGTCTCAAATAATGAAGGAAAATAAAGAATATAGTAAGAAGCTTTCATTTCTATCCTTATCATCTGAACCCCTCCACTAGGTGGCAATCTATTCACACTTGGTTATAAAAAAAAACCCTTTCCCCTCTTCATGGATCCTTTCAGTTAATACACAAAATACGTTTATAAACATATGTAGTATAAATCCACAAGTATGTGGAAAAAACTTTTATGAAAGACAAATATGACATTAAAGTGAAAAGACTGGGTGAAATGTTTACCATAAGTGCTCTCAGAACAGGATTATCATATTTAGTTTTATAATTAACAGTGACATTTTTTTTTTTACTACACTTCATTTTCCAATTTGGACATTTAAGGATTTATGATATGAAAATTAATTTTAAAGGCTTTCCATCAGGTTTTACTAATCAAGGCTCAGTCAAACTGATGAGGCATTAATATAATTAGAAGCAATTGTGCTAGCAATTAGCTGCAGTAAAGCTGATCCATCATTGCATATATAATACTGAAGGGTGAATGTTTGGATGTTTTAATCCCACTCAAGGTTATACAGTTGTAAGAGCTTCCCAGAAGTTTTATGGTGTATTGAAGCTGTGAGAAATCTTCCATTAGCCGAGGATGGAGCATTCATCAAATGAGAGACGACAAGGACAACATATCACTCCACATTATATCCCACTGAGGAAGAAATAATGTGCTCATAAGTAACCGAGGAGACTGAGTGAAAACACTTTTGGAGTAGCATGCGATGCTGCCTGACTTAAACAGTGTCCATGGAGAAACCTGCAATGCTTCAACATCTGGTTTTGAAAAGTGTTATAACTTAGCATGCGTTTGATGTGAAAGTTGTGGTTCAGTCTCCTTAAAATGTTTTACATACTTTTTTTTTTTTTGGACATATGTTTCATTTCAGGCATGTCCCAGAAATTTCAATGTTTCACCTCAGCAAGAGAATTCTATGTTCGAATGCTTCAGTCTTACGCTCTGAGATAAGTACAGCAAAGGAGAAAATGGCAGTCTGGAGAACATGGAAGGGCATTGGTGTATTTTCTTTGAATTTTCATTCTGAGACCGGCATTCCAACACCTTTTAGAATTCTAAGTGTTCTACAGGATTTCTTGGAAAAAATGTTTTCAAAAGCCAAGACCAAAAATAACTACAGTTTTACCCTGAAGAGTCTGCTATTGCAATTATGAATTAGTGTTGCATGGTTTTCTCTGAACATTGTTTTACCTCTAAATTAACAAAATCCCCATGTGTTTTATTTCTTTTCCACATACAAGAAGGAGTTCACTCAATCATTATAGAATTACATCTTGACAGAATTTCAGTCAGTTCATTCATATAGCATTTGATTAGAAATGAATTCTCATCGAAAGTGTTTTTTAGCCATAATTCGAGCATGGAACACTTTGCAGCTTTGATGGCTATTGGGCTCTGGATGGGAATTTCGGATTTCTTTTAAATTCATTGATCTGACACTAAATTATCTGAATGGCAGGCCAGCTAGAGCTGAATTCAAGGTAGCTCGTATGAAGCAATAAAATGCCAGCCCTATTAGTTTTGATTGAGATGAAAACAGCAATGGAGGACGTTATGCACCTCCCCACAAGATCACACATAATCAATGCCATTTAGTGGATGGTATCATCTTGTTAGTTTCTTCCATTACAGTCTATGGAGGGATTTTGCATTCTCCTCCACACACAATCATTTTTCATTTCGAGTATACGTGAATGGCGAAGCCCCCACTCTACTGTGAGTAAACGACTTCTCCATTCTTATCAGAAAGCAATTTGCTCGTGTGAGACAGTAAAGTCCAAGCTCTCCATCATTATATGAAATGGCTGTCCATGCCGTCTCATCTACGAGAAAGGAGATGCCGTATGAACAGACAGACTATCTGGGAGATAGCTTGCCAGCTCATCCGGATGCAAACGCTGTATCATGCTGGGACAATGAAACCTGTGTCGCAACTAAAGGGAGCTATACAGGAAACTGGTGAAAATAACGTCTGCGCTGGAGGATGCTGTTCTATGAAATTATATATATATATATATATATATATATATATATATATATATATATATATGCAAATAGGAGACCAGGGTTAGTTGTCACAGGGTCTATCTCAGTAACTAAGGTTTTGTGTTCAAAGTCAAATTACAAAAAGTCATTTTATATGAAAAAAACAAACAAAAAAAACAACAACAAAAAAACTATTGTTTTATGAAAACAATTGTTTGATATTTTTTCTCTGTTTTGTTTTATAATTTACATTTTGCCAAAAATGGTATTGTGACAACTTATCCCAATGTGTTCAATTATGTTTGAACTTTATTAATGTGTGTTTTATTCTGGGTAATACATGTGGAAATGTTTTTTTTTTTAATTTTTTTTTTTTTTTATGTAAGACTATACAAAAATTGACTTAAAAAAAGAAACCTACTTTTGAGAAATATCAGCTAAAGTAAAAAAATAAAATAAAATAAAAAGTGTGACTTTCTCCAAATATAAAGAGAGGTCTTTAGGAAACAACATAAACTCCACCAAATGTTTTCTTTGCACATGATTTCTATCCCTTTCTCTATAGTTCAGATGTTTTGAGGACACTACAGGAGTTGTAAATGGCATAGTTAAGAACCTGAGAGAATGCTGGATGAGTTCTGAAGGGAATGTGTGTGTGAGGTGCATGTGTATGTGAGGCTGTTATTCCCATAAAACAGTAAAAATCTCTGAATGGAACACACATGATATCTAATCAAAACCCTAACCCTAATCCTGCAAACTGTATATCTCACAGATTTTAAAATTCAAAAGGTACTCTAAAAGCTCAGGGTTTCTAAGAGAGTCAAAGTAAATACAAGAGATGTTTTTCCTTCCCAATGACAGTCTTGTGTTTTGACAAGCTCTTTCTCATCCAAATCCAAATCTTTTAAATTTACTTTAATGCACCATTAATCAAAATGGACAATACTTATTTTTTAATGGAATATTGCAGTGTTTATTATGAATTATTTATGTGCACATCATTATTTTTTAAAATTCATGTGCCCTCCTAATCTTAACTTGCCTTCCCTTTTGCAATGGCATGTCTTCTTTTCTCAGATGATGTGTTTACTGACGCGAGGGCGGAACGAACTGTCACTCACATGAGATCACAGCAATAGTAAACCACAACAAGCAACGATCCAATCAATTCCGAGTGGACAAAATTAAGTATCACAACTTCCATTTCATGCCGACTTTAAGGTGATGGTCAGATATTTTGGGTTTGGTTAAAACCCCAGCCAATTGTTTGGCCCTTCAAGGAAAAGACATGTCCTATATGTCCTGTTGAAAAAATGAGTATTTTCAATTAACCAACAAAGTAAAACAGATAAATGTAAGACTTAGAAGAATACCCACAACTTAATATTTGATTTCAGACATTATATTTTGTTTGAGTCAATTTCCAAAATCCTAAGATATCCCATATTTTTAATGTGTTCATACCTCATTCGATATAGCCAGAGAACGAAAGAGAATGATGAAGCGGCTGAGTAAATTAATGAAAGAGAGATGGTCAAACATGTGGACAAACGCCATAAGAACATTTCTATTTCATAAGTTGCTCAAAGTGCTGATGTACAAACAATGAATAAATAATTACATTCTTTGAACTAGAGTATGAACAGGGTGTTCCATAGGGAGTTGAAGGAATAGACCTAATGATGACTTTTTTTTTAATAAATAAAATACTTTTCTTCAAGACAAGTAATTTAAATGATATTTGGTAGTGCATGAAAACATTCATTATTGATACATAATCTGAAAAATGATCAATAGGTGGGTTTGTATGGAGAGTAGATTACATTGTTATTTAAATTAAAGAGATAAAGGCAATGTAGCATTAATAAATCAAAAGCTGGGAGACATAAAATCTTTTTTTCATCTGTTTGTGCTAGAGCAGTTGGACCGGAGAGACACTCACAGTCACAGACAATGAGTAAAATAACACAAACCAACATGTAATAGAAAAAATAGCCACCTGCTAAGGTGCTGGATGTGATCATTTCTCACAATTAGTTTAACTAATCATACCCATGGGTTATACTCTCTTTAAACCCCGGGTTATGAAACCCTGTTGTGCTCTAAACTGTATTGTCAAAACTGAACAGCATGAAACGATGCAGTGCATGAAGCAGACAACCAATCATTAACTAAGCAGTGCTTACTGCATTAAAAATTCATGCACATTGTATAGTCACAGAAACTTTACATGCTGCGTTTTAGCGTTTAAGTTCTAAAAGACAGCTGGAAAAAAAAAAACTGTGGCGGCAAATGCGTTAACCTGGGTAACGAAGTTATTCGTTATTTACTGTTGCATATTTCAGGAGGGTTAAGAGCGGACTTTACATGGCGACATTTTCTCACATTGAGTTATTCAAACATGATGAGTACATGTGGCGATTTGTAATCATCCAATCAGTGTCACTGATCTCATAAATATACAAATAAGAACATAAACCCAGGGTTTACAAATGTACAGTGTGACAATATCTCAGGTTACGACTGTAACCATGGTTCTCTGAGAAGGGGAACAAGACACTGCATCTTGAATTGAAGATATAGGGAATGCCATCAGTGTGTCTGAAGCATGTGTGAGACCATGACAATTTAATTGATTGTCGACAGTCTATGACGTCACTACTGGAGTGCCTGTGAGTATAAGAGGACGTCTGCAATGTACTGAAGGAGACATGCAGGCAGGCCCAAGGCACAGAGATGGGAAGTAACTTTGTTACTTTCTGAAAATTAAGAGACTGAAAAGGAAAATGGAAGTGAAGGTGCAATTCAAGAGAGGGCTTTTAATTATTTTGCACGGCCCCAGCCTAAGGATATAAATCTTTTTTATGTGATGTCCATAAAAAAAAAAAAAAAAAAAAGGTTGTCCGTGGTTTGAGAATTTGTTGTGGGTGTATGGGATATCCAGCCCTGTTCTATGTGGTGGTTGTTCAGCCTGGATACGTTCATTAGCTAACAAAATTTTGAAATGGAAGTTCTTTTGTATTAACGTATTATAATGTGAGGTCCAGTTACCAGCATGACACTAAAACAGGTAGTTGCTACTTTTTACTTTAAAGTGCCCCTATTATGGATTTTTGAAAATGACCTTTCATGTAGTGTGTAACATAGCTCTAAGTGAATGAAAACATCCTGCAAAGTTTTAAATCTGAAAGTGCACCATATATAAAGTTATTGTCTCTCAAAAGTAAGAGTCGACTCAGAGTCAATTAAATGAGTCGTTTGTAAACCGAATCCCAAGCCGCTTCACTGTGATGTCACAACGAAACATTAGCATATAACCCGCCCACTTATTGCACGCACAGACGCCAGGGAAAACTCATTTTTTCAACAATACCACAGCAGTACAATCTTTTGTTGTGTTCCTGTCATTTTACTGACGACTGCTTCTCAAACCTCGGGGAGTTCAACCAGTTTTTGGTTCAATGCAGGATTCACAAAACACTTGGTCTTTAAATATGGATCAATGCCCAGTTTATTTGGATCAGCTTGCTCCTCTGAATCTCAACCTGTAAGTATGATTAATAATTGATGTTTATATTTTCTAGCGATCGCTCACAATTCGTAATTTTGTATGTTATGTTGTTTAACGTACACCCTAGTCTGTCTCCTGCTAACCGGCTATCTCACGTTTCTGTAGTTCTGCTATTCAGATGTGGGTCCAATCAAAGTCCCTTTAAGACAAGTAATTTCACTTGGCGGCCATCTTTGAAACGCCTCTCGGGCATGCAAGTGTAGCTCCTATCTCTTTGAATGGGGAAACATCAACTTCTCTAAAGCTGTTTGCCAAGCTTTCAATTAAATTTAATATTTGAAATTACTAATGAAATCTGACAACTGTCTCATAAATTTTGTTTCTGAACGCTTAAATCATGACATAAAAAGGCATTTTTTCAGGCTAGATCAAACTAATGTGTATGCGCAGTCCTAACTGCGCGTCTCTATAGACCTTATGTAGCTCCGCCCCTTTTCAGCGCTGCGCTCGTTGTCTTTTGACTTCCGGATTTGACTAAAACGGAAGTTTAATGACTTTACCAGTCGGCAATTGGCTCTTATTTAGAAGGCGGGACTTATTCCACCATATTGTGCGTTGCACATTCTCCCATTCAAAACAATATGAATGACACGTCTTGTGTTATTCTATAGTCTTTGGTCCAATATCGTCTAAAAATGTGTCGATTAATGCAGCTTGTCTGTCTTATTACTTGGAATAATGATGACTTTTGTTTACAAAGTCTAATGCATTATAAGCTATTCACGTTTGTGCTCGGCTAACGTGGGAGTTTACAACATACAAAACTGTTTTTTTCCTCTGCGTTTTTATTATTACAGTAGAATGGAGCTCTATCTGTATTGTAATAGGATGTTAAGATGCTAGTCTGAGCTAACTAGTTGAAGTATTCTCTCTGTAAACAGTAAACACCCATTGTAATGTCAAACAATGATACAGCCATTTTTCTTTGTTAATAGTTATGACGAAAAAGTCTGTACACATCTGGCCTAAATGTTTATCTTATATTATAGGTTTTCAGCTTCACTTGGCATTCTGATACAGTTCCCACAGGTGCACCTACATAAAGTATAACAGTGACGCTGATATCACGTACAAATAATAACTAGGTTATACTTACCATATAGAACCGTCGTACTCCAGTTCTGTGAATCAGTTTCTGGTTGATCGACTACTTCAGACGTTTTATCGTCGGACTCAGGCTCAAATTGATATGGTAAAATCGATGCTATCTTTTCTGTCCATACATTGTATACAATGTCTTGCGAATTGATAGCTGTCATTCAGTTATAGCAATGTATGCACGGTGTGCGCAGTAGACCAACTGACCAATCAGAGCAGTGTAGGCTCACGGAAAGGCGGGGTTTAGAAAGACTGATTCATTGAACTGCTTCAAATGAATCGTTTACCAATCTTTGGTGAACTGAGGTGAAATTAAATGTATGAGTCTTTTTTAACATGAGTATCTGTACTTCTACTTGAGTGAAGGATGTGTGTGTACTTTTGACATCCCTGCAGAGGCATGGCAATGAGATGCAGTGTCTCGTTCCCCTTCTCAGGGAACCATGGTTATAGCTGTAAACTGAGACGTTGCCTTTCAAAGTGAAACTCAACACTGTGTCTTGGATTGAAGCTATGGGGAACAAATACACACTATGCCATGCTGAGGTAATGCCTACCTCGTTAGCTGTGCCTGTGCACAAACATAATTTGACTATACGGACTTAACCGGAGTCAGAGCGTCAGTCATAGAGGGCTCATCCAAAAGAGACTGATCCAAATCATACAGGGCTCAACCAAAAGACTCATAGAGACTATATAGTGGTACTACTCCCTGAGTCACTACCCAAGCTTCTATACTCAATGCATGACGAGAAAAGTCCTGCCTTTCCTCCCTTCTTTGGATCACTTATGATTCTTTTTATAACCCTTTTTTGAGGCCTAAAATCTCTAGATTTTGTATGATCTTTTTATTCTTTGGGCTTGTAATTGGAACAATGTTGGTTTGATCTCCAACGCAAAGCAAATCATGAGCACTGGCAAGGCAACAGTAAAGAACATTTAAACAAAAACTTTTAAATCTTTACATAAGCCATACGGTGCTATAAAGGCGTTCACAACAACAAAAATAAAATAAAATAAATAAAAGTGTCCCCCCCCCCTGAAGAATACTAATAGATTAAAAGCAGCAAGCTGATGGCTCCCTTTGTCATACAGTTGCAGACAGAGATAAAGAAGCAATTCCGGAGGTGTTTGATAGAGGACTGGTATTTGGTTTTCATACACGGCAGCCACTTGTATGTAGCCGAGGATGCAGTGGGAGTGGTCATCACTCACGGACGCTTGGTGCCCAGGGTGTAGACTCCTGCTGCTACTAAGTCACCATAGACTGATGATAGTGTCAGCCACAGAACAATCTGCATTCATCATTTCTTATCTGCTGGGCCGCTGTGCTGATCCGGGAGATGCATCCTCTCACTGCTGCAGGGTCAAGGACTGCATGATTGACTTGAGTGTGTGTGTTGCTTTTTGACCCATACAGCATACTCCCAGTCCTGGAATTACTTAAGATCAAACTGACATGAAGTGTTAATGCACCACGAAAGCAAACTAAGCACCCAAGTGCAGACGTGTAAGAGGATTGTCCCAGTTACTGTCACTTTCCCACATGTTTGGGTTAAGTATGTGTCTATATACAGTATTGCTGTCTACATGATAGGAATCTGTAAGTAGCGTCTGATTTATGGATGTAAGGGTGTTCATGGGCAAGCAATAACACAATGCTATCATCGTCTAATCGACAGGTCATTTCCAAGCATCGTCTTCTAATACCAAACTCAGTACTCAATCAGAGAAATAGGAGGACTGACCTTCACTGTGTCCACACCTTCTCTGTCACTTAAATAAATACTGTATGATGTCCCAACAGCAGGGTTTAAGAGATGTTCTGGATCATGTTGATGTTGACAATCAGTGCCAATACTTAGTCAAGTAGTTGTCAACTAAAATAGTTGCAATAAATACAGTCTAATAGCATTACATATATTTAAATGAATTTTACACTAAAAAAAAGTCAACTTATTTTGTTCATAACCTGCATGCTGAAAATTGCCCAATAAACACAATAGATATTTTTAACTCTTGTTATACAATGACAGCTCATAGTGACTATGGGTTGTTAAAGTCATAAAGAAACAGACGCACCAACAGATAATTTCTTCAGAATTTTGACAAACAGTGCCCTGTGAAAGTTTTTCAAACCCCTTCATTTTTTACCCCCACATTTTGTTGTTGCTGCCTTGTTGAAGGTGAACCTTCTGCCCTCTCTGAGGTCCTGGATGCTCTGGACTAAGTTTTAATTAGGGCTAACTCTATATTTTGCTGCGTTAAGCTTTCCTTCTACCCTGATGAGTCCACCAGTCCTCACCGCTGAAAAACACCCCGATAGCATGATGCTGCTGCTACCACCATACCTTTATGGAGAGAAAAATAATTCATGCAAAAAACATGATGCACACATGTGTAACCAATTTCACATGCGTGAAACGTCATCAGCTGTCGACCAGAGTTCAAGTCATGTAGAGAGGTATGTACAGTTTGATCGTTTCATCTATTGAAGTAAACGAAGAGATCAGTTGAAGCTATAGTTTATTAACTATTAACAGAAATAAGCAACTGCTATTGTAATCAGATGTCCCATTTTGTCCAAAATGAAGAGGAAATTATGCTTGTTTTATTGTATTTTAACTGCGGGTACAGAGCCCCTCGGATAGATTGCAAAACAATCATCTGTGGCCAGTGTCCACCCTAACTCCCACTTAGCACTGGCCTCAGATCAGCTTTTATATTCTTTAAATAGTGAATAGACCTACATAGAAATATGTACTTGGCATTTGTGCAACAGTATGCAGTGTTAAATTATTTCTCTGCATTTTTCAGGATTAAACACTGTTGGCTTGACATCTGGATATCAGTCACAAACGTCTTAATTCATTTTGTTTCTTTATGCTTTTATACATTATGTATTAATGTCTTAATATATCCAATATTCATTTACTTATGTTCTGTGCTGTATTGTCATCTCAAGGTTTTTTAATGTCACAGGACAAGGTTGTGAAGCATTAATTGGTAACACTTTACAATAAGGTTTTATTTGTTAACATTTTTTAAAAATGTATTAACTAACATTACTTATGAAGGCATACTGATCAGAGATGCAGTTAACATTATGCAACTAAGATTACTCAGTAAACTTATTTTACCATCACCTCTTGTACTGGGTGCTGACTGCTTAAAATATCAGACCAAAATCTGATATGTCCTCACAGAGAGAGAAGAGTGGATTGAACGCATCTATACGTTAACTTCTCACCTGATGGATTGCACTTATATTTAACATTTGGCCATAAACATTTATCTACTTTAAAAGAAAAGAAGACTCTGACTGAAACACTACAACCATCCCTGACCAGCCATGCAGTGAATTGCAGTGAACCAGCCATGCAGTGAATTGTGGTTCCATCCGAATGGCCTGTGACTGAAGAACTTGTAGCCCAGCTTCAAACTGTTAGTCAGCCAATCTCACAACTATGGAAGAGACATATATTTCTCTGTACTGAATGTTGTGCTCCTTCATACTTGAGATTACCAGTTCATGATCTTCATATGTAACAGGAACAATATAATTAATCATGGCCATTTTATACAGATATTTTATTTCCAAAGGATTCAGAAACTTTCAAATTAATAAAACGTTTTCATCAACTGTAGCAACTGTTGAATCTTTTAATTCTGACATAAAACAAGAACACTTAATAATGCATAGCAGGGCTTTATTCCTTGAGCGTGTAAGTTACATATAGTCAGCAGGATATAAATGAATAGTAACAATTTCCTGACTTTTAACCTCTTGTTGAAACAACTGTCAAAGTGAATGGCGTTCAACATGACTGTTTTGAAAGAATTACAGTAGGAATGGTAAGGTCAAGGTACTTCATCTGCCTCGGAAATCTGAAACAATAAAATACACACACACACACACACACACATATATATATATATATGCAGCTTAAAAAAGTAAATGTTCACCAATGTGCAAGTCATTACATACATTATCATCATCAATTGAATATGTGGTGGGCGTGACATGCAGTGGTTACAAACACACTGCTGTGACTAGGGGTGTGCGATGGGCTGCATCTGAAGTAGCATTTAGATGCATTTACGCAGTTTAATACAGCTCAAAGGTGACAAATGAATAACCTGCAGTTAAAAAAGCATAAATAATGTTTTGATGTTTTAAACAAAAATGTTGAATACTGATATTTGAAATTATTCAAAACATGAAAAGATATAAAACCGCCACTAGGTGGCAGCAAGTCATCGTTAATGAATGAGTCATTGAGATTCAACCGATTCATTCAAACAGCTGATTAATTCAGGCACGAAACATTTGCTAATTCAGAGGAGCAAGCTGATCCAAATAAACTGGGCATTGATCCATATTTAAAGACCAAGCGTTTTGTGAATCCTGCGTTGAACCAAAGACTGGTTGAACTCCCCAAGGTTTGAGAAGCAGTCGTCATAATCTATCGTAGTCATCGAATCATTGATTCAACTGATTTGTTCAAAAAGCTGATTTGTTCAGTAAGGAGACACCGCTGTGTGTTGCTCAGATGCAATTACAGTGCTGTGGCTTTGTTTTGAACCATTTTCGTTGGTGAAATAGAGCAAAAACAGGCAATATGGTGTCACTTAATATTAACTTGTTTATTAAAATTGTATAAATCAATGTCACATTTGTTATCATGCTGATATCTGGAGAAAAATCACACTTTGTGTGACATTTATTAACTATATTAAAATGATATAAATATAGACTAAATCTTGCAGTGAAAGCGTGCATTCTAAATGTACAATCGCTAATCTAATCTCCAAGACTACATTATGTAATGTATGCGTGCATTCTCTGTGTGTGAGGGATATACACGATGTCAGATCGCACATTGTTAAAACAACAATTATGATTATTGCAGACAGTATTTATTTATTTCTTTATTTATTACCCCTAGCTATGATTGCTCTTTCCTATCCTCAATAAATAAATAAATAAATAAACATTATATTTTCATTATCGTCTATACAACATCTCTCATCAGTCAAACCATTGTTTATCTAAGATCCTAGCATTGTATGATATGCACATGAATTCTTTATTGAGTAAACATAAGACTCCATTAATACTTAAAATACATGTTTGTGTTCACACTCGGACTAAACAGAACTTCATAAATTAGAGCTTCAACTGATCTCTTTATTTACTTCAAAAAACACAGATGAAACGATCAAACTGTACATACCTCTCTACATGACTTGAACTCTGGTCGACAGCTGATGACGTAACACCCAGGTAGGCACGCCCTCACGTGATAATGACTGGTTGATTGATAAGCTTCAGTCTGATTGGCTGAAGAGTACGAATGCTCCAGATGCAGTGGCATTTCAGAAATACACACAAATCCAAGTTGATTTACACGTGAATGTGAGGATAACATGAGTAGTTTCAAACATTCGAAACTTGTGTTGAATTGTGAATTGTGTTTTGCATTTGTGAATTGTATTTTATGAATATATAATTTTATTTTGCACACGTTTTGCTTTTTTTGAATTTTTTTTTTTTTTGCGCATGTGAATTGTTTTTTGTGCACGTGAATTGGGTTTCACACATGTGTGCATCATGTTTTTTGCGTGAATTATTATTGATACAATATTGGCTCCATACACTTTACTGTTGGGATAGTATTGTGCAGGTGATGAGCAGTACCTAGTTTCCTCCATACATCAGACTACAGAATATTATTTCTCATAATCCTTTAGGTGCTTTTTTTGCAAGTTCCAAGTGGGTTTTCATGCGTCTTCACTGAGGAGAGGCTTGAGTCTGGCCACTCTGCCATTAAACCCAGATTGGTGGAGTGTTGTGATGTTTGGCCTTCTGTAAATTTTTCCCATCTTCATATATGATGATGGAGCTTAACTAGAGTAACCATCAAGTTCTTGGCCACCACTATAACCAAGGCTCTTCTCCATCAATTGAAGAAAAGTCCTGGTTTTTCCAAACTTCTTCCATTTCGTGCCTTTCCAAATCATACCAGTTCAATTGAATTTGCCATGGGCTAACTCCACTGGAAGTTTACTAACATCTACAATTGAAACTGGAATGCTCCTGAGCTAAATTTTAAGTGTCCTAAAAAAGGGTATGAATACTTATGCAATGTAATTATGTTCGTTTTTTATTTTTAATACAATTGCAAAGTTATCATAAATCTGCTTTTTTGCTTTGTCATTATGGTGCATGGCGTGTAGATTAATGTAAAAAAAGTAATTTAAAGTAGTTTAACATAAGGCAGCAACATAAAATGTGAAAACAAATGAAGGGGTTTGAATACTTTTGCAAGCCACTGTACATACGAGGGTAATGGATTATTGAAAAAGAAAAAAGATGTAGGACGAGGACTTTGTTTTATCGTAGCATGCCACACAAGTCCTGGAAAGTGAAGCCAAAGTGCCCCCAGGTGGCTGGAAGCAGTATAGGTCATAAACCTTGACATTGATATCACGGCTCCACTTTGCTTAGACTCGGGCTCCAAGTTCACTACGCGCAGACTCGAGACTCAAGATGTCAGCGCCATGTTTGCACACTGGCGGCTTCAGTTACTACAATGGAAGAGAGTGAAGGTATGTCGTCCATCTTTTTTTTAACAGTCTATGGTTTTATCCATCGGTTGTGGATTGGATTTTGTGTCCGGCTTACATCACCACAGAAAAGTTATGACATTCTGATTTTAAAAATTTAAGGAAAAAAAAAAAAAAAAAGTGGGGGAAAAAATTAAATAATGCTACTTCGCTTATAAACAGTTAAATAATGTAAGAAATGTTAAGTCATGTTCAGATACGACACATGCCGGAACCAATTCTGTTTTGGCATAAAAGTTCGCATGAAACGGATGATGCGACAGTCTTTTCTTCCTTATGTACACACTGCAGCTTAATTCGGTTGTCAGTTCACCTTTTAGTGCTTAATCGTGTTCTGTACACACACAGTTCAGTAAAATACGGGGGTGTCAACTGCATTCCACAATCGAATTATTTCCCGAAAAATACAGGTAGTGACAACCGCATTTTGAAAACTTTGTGGGGCAGCAAAATATTGTAGTGTTGGTTGGTCACATTTGATTCGATTTATGATTCCCCCCTCTCCCCCTTTTTTTTAAATACTAAACTAATTAGGATTGTTTATTGCACCAAAAGAAATTTGAGAGGAACTTTAATTGTACAGCTCAAGTTACATTATGTTTGTTTACATATAGACCACAAGAAATTAATAAATTAAGAACTTATCTTCCCTTTCCTATACTCCCAAAGCTAAGGAAGTACACTTTAAAATTTTAATGATATTTACCCATCCTTAGAACTTCTAGATCTAGATTTAATATTGATCACAATAGTTTTACTTTCTGTGATTCTGAAATTAAAACAACAGTACATTTGTTTTTTGACTGTTTAGAGAGTTTTGGTCCGACATATACAAGTGGCTTAAAATTACAATTAATTTGATTTCTTCATTTTCTACAAATGAGTCTGACATAAATTTTCAATCAACTGAACAATATTTTCATTTTTCAATTTTATATTCATAACTGTAAGTGGCTTAAAACAAAGCCAATGTTTTCTGTTTTTCAGAAAGATTTTTGGATTTACTCTAAATCTTTAAGAATGGTCAAATTTAAAAGTGGAAGAAGACCACTTGGTTCACTGAAGAAATTTAAACCATTATAAGACCTGATTGTATAATTTTTTCCTTTTTCTTGTTTCCCCCCCTATATTTTTGTTTCCTTATAAAGTTGTGCTCGGTTATTTAGTGATTTTGTGTGATTTTTGTATTGGCTATATATATATAAAATAAATTTAAAAAAACCACAAGACATAATAATAACTTTACATGCTTGATTCTTAATTCTTAATAGTGTGTGTTGTTACCTGGATGATCAAAAGCTGCAGACATTCACTGATGCCCAAGGCAACACAACACATTAAGAGAGGCAGTAGGTGTAAACCTTTGAACAGGATGATTGGAAATTGTTCTTATTTTATTTAAAGATCTATTTTTTAGTACTGCCCTACCAAAGCTACATAAAATACTTTACAGAAGACAAAATAAAAACAATTTACGCCCCAACCATCCTGTGCAAATGTTTACACCCCCTGAATTTTAATGCATTGTTTCCTTCTGGAGTATCAGTAAATGTTTTCACCATTTAGAACAGCTGAGCACCTAAGTTGTCATCAGTGTGAAAATATGGATCTTAAAAATCATACAGTCACTGCTGAAAAGGGTTAAAATATGCAGAATATGTTGGAAAACCAAAGAATGTGCTGGAACTGGAGGATTTTTTTTTGAAGAAATCATAAAACAGTCATAATAACACAGTACTGAGAATCAATTAAGTGTATGTAAACTTTTGAACTGCTTCATTTGTATAGCTAAATGCAGATATTATTATATATTGTGGATTATATGTAAACATCTATTACTAGAATTACTATTTCACTAGAATAGTTACATATATATTTTACATATATAAGTTGTTAATTTATTTATTTTCGAGATTTTTCATGGCTTGGAAATCACAATTTTAAAATTTACAAGTTAAATTTCCAAGTGTCCCATGATCGTGTAGTAATGTATCAGTGGTGTGCGCACGTTTAAATAGAGACTAGAGCGCATTAATGAAGGAGCTGCATGTCATCTGCTCATGTGATTGTAAATGGCCGTCTTGAGAAGCGATTAGATAAGGTGTGCAAAAGCCTTGGAAAACTTTAGAAAAAGGATGTGGATGAGGACATGAATGCATTTTACAAGTTGAAATCTAATTATGGTAATTCTAGCATGGGTTGAGCACCTGAAGTGCTGAGCGTGTCTGTGAGGGAGAACTGTAAAATGATGTGCGCTGCGAGGCCCAGACCCAACCCTGATTCACTCCCACATTTAAATGCAGTAGTCACTCCTGAAACTTACAGTGTGTACGTGGCCATTGTGGCTTACAGTATATCCGAGTGAAATGGCTTTTTGAGTGAGAAAAACTGATTTTGTCCAGTGGAATTGATTGGATGGTTGCTATTGCTGTGATCATCCCGCCCTTATGTCGCATAATGGAGGAGAAATTATTTTGACAATTATAAAATATTATTAATGATGTGCACCGATAAATCATTCACAATGAATACTGCAATATTCCATAAAAAGCAATTGGCTTATTGTCCATTTTGATTACATGGTGACTTTAATTATGAACACACTATTGTTTATTGTTATGTGTGGCATAGGAGATTAATATTGTGGTTTGGAATATAACGGAAAGCAACATTAACCTACAAGCCTATGTGTTTTATTACTTAATTGTCTGTCTAACTGAGTAAAGGGTTTCCAAAATGAGGGCAGAATAAGAGGCACGCTGAGTGTGTCTACACGCAGGAGGACGTTATCATAAATATAGTCACTAACCAAATGCAGCTGAGCAGAGAGAACGGCCGCCATGATTCAATCTGCCTCCTTTATGACAGCTGATTATCAATATGAATGAACCTCCATCATTTTCCTTCCCTGTTATCCAAATCATCATCTCCATGGTGACATCCAAGGCTTTTAGTGGTCACACCTTAAAACAAAATAAGGCAGAAATATCCAGTAGCTCAAGTTATGTTTAGAGAGGCACATTCAGGAATCATTTACTTTTGTAGCAGAATGCAATTTAGTTTTAGTAAACATGTTGATGAAAACATTTGAATTCAAGTGAAGATACACCATTGAAATCTTGCTATGTTGTTTTCGATTGCCTCAAGGAATGCGTGTTGTAAAAAATATGCAGCTATACATTTTTAACCATGGAATCTTTTCACATCTCTCTCCAGCAGTATGTGCCTTCTAAGGTAACTGAATCATAAAGAGCAAATCAATCGTGTTTACTTAAACAGAAACACATCCCACATCATTTACACTTTCTCAGAATCAACTAAACTCTGGTTTTTACTGGCAGGTCCTTTGGTTGAAGGTGCAACTCAGCACAACAAAACTGCATGCTTGACAACACACAGCAACATGCTTGGCCTGGATGAATAATTTTACTTGCAGTCAGTGGAAACTTCTTCTTCCTGTCTAATTAGGATAGAGCTTGTGCAAATCTTTAGATAACCCAAGCTCACACAGCAGCCCTAAAAAGACACTTAAAAAAAGTTACATTTTTAAAATTTCAAACCAAGTGGCATCTGCAAACAAATGTTTTAATTCTATTATTATTAAATTTTGTTGTACTATCTTAAAGGCATAGTTCACCCAAAAATTACAATTCTGTCATCATTTACTCACCCTCACGTTGTTCCAAACCTGTATAAAATTTCTTTGTTCTGCTGAACACAAAGGAAGATATTTGGAAAAATATTTGCAACCAAGCAGATCTTGCGCCCATTGACTACCATAGTAGGGAAAAAAAA
This sequence comes from Elopichthys bambusa, assembly GCA_037101425.1. Taxonomy (NCBI): domain Eukaryota; kingdom Metazoa; phylum Chordata; class Actinopteri; order Cypriniformes; family Xenocyprididae; genus Elopichthys; species Elopichthys bambusa. The sequence continues at coordinate 12,263,746 of CM074442.1, read as the reverse complement.
ATAAAAAAATACTATGGCAGTCAATTGGGGGTGAGATCTGCTTGGTTACAAACATTTATCTTTCCAAATATCTTCCTATTAAATTATCAAATTTAACATAGCACAATTCGATTTGCTCTGAAACAAATAATAGACTAATAAGACCAAAGATTGCCCGTTTTATGTACCCAAAATAAATTATATCTCCTGTTTAACCACTATAAGACACAGCGGCAAATCCCCAAAGCACTGGCCGAGATGAAGCTGTTCTCAGCGGGTACACAAGCACTGAACGGCCGCTGATAGCCTGGAGCTCGCATCTCCGAAAACGTCTAAACAAATTGTAAAATAGGCGCTATAATTAAATATGAGTCACATATTTCAGGTCTAAACAACTACATTCTCACCAAAAAAACTTTTAAAACTACAGTTTGTGGTACAACAAATGTAGTGTTCGCAAAAATTACAGTGGATTTGCTCGGCCACCATGACAGTGGCTTAGGTTAGGATACAAACGGTAAAAAGGTAAGTGCTGTTATCAGAATATCGCACGGCTCTCAGCCAATCAGATTATATTATATAATATTATATTATACATTTTTCCATTATAGCTTAAGTGTCCAAATTATTTTTGAAGCCACTGTATGTAATAAGTGTTCAAACTCACTGTGCTGCAGTCTGATCACATAGTATTTTCTGCCTAAACTCCCATCACCAATTGAGTATCTATTTGCTGTGATGGCATCTGTTCTGATAGGCACCTGACAGAGTCTGGATCCATTACTCAACAGTGACAGCTACAACCTGTCTGACAGATGGGTGTGTGTCAGCTAACATACAGAACAAACTTCAGACTGAATATTTGAACTGAATGCAATATTAGGAGCACCCTGAATTTGGCATGAGAAGCAGCTCCTGTTCGTTCACGCACCCTTCATTCTCATTTAGATTCCATCACCTTATGTTAATGTTCGGGCTGTCAAACAAAGTCATTTGGCTTTAACATTTCAGACACATTTTGAACAGAGACAATTTTTTTGTGATGAAATCACTGTTGAAAAATTCACAGGCCCTCAGCAGAATGTATACACAGTGTTCCTACAGTGAATACAATGAGCGTTAAGAACAATTTGAATACCAGTTGTCTAATTTTAAAGCACAAAAAGAAAGAAAGAAAAGAAAAGAAAAGAAAGAGGAGGCATACTTCAGCAACTTCAATTCTACTTTAATTCAGTCAGTTTGGGGAGGTTACCAAAATGAAACAAGCTAAAATAGATCATTTAATAATGAATTCTTTAAAGCTGCTGTCTGTAACTGTTTTTTGGTTAAAAATGATCCAAAATCAATTTTTGAGCAGTACATAACCAGCCAACAGTACATCTCCTTACCTTAGCCTGATTCACAACGGTAAGCTTGTAACAATGTTTTATAATAAAATCGGTACTGGTGGGTTTCCGTGGGAAATTCAAGCAAGCAGCCGTTAAGCTTTGCATCATTACGTCACGTCTGTAAACAGAAAGAACGAATCCCGGCTAGTACGCTATATGGCATGTGAGGATGCTACTGGAAGCAGATAATTTCTAGTGTTTTCTCATAGCAGCTGCAATAATTAAACTTCTCATTTTGATGGTGGATTGTAATCCAGAAAGGTCCAAATAACAATCATCAGTGACAACTGGAGATTCACCCCAGTAGTCAAAAGCAAAGGACTTCGAACTGCGGAGTGGCTACAGAAATTGAAATCTACAGGTAACACTAATACACACTAAATACACATAGTCACACAATGCTGACATTGTTAACATTAACAATTTGAGAACAAAATATAACAATAATAATAGTTTGCACGGCTTGACATGATCCGAGCTAAGCGAACGTTAGATTTAATCACCACTGGCAGTGCGATTTATTGCTTTTTTCTCAGTTGGTCAGAACAAAAGTGGCAAATTTATTACTTACTCCTTCAGATGACATTTTCCAGTGAAAATTCTTATTTTGGTCATACTTCCAAGACGTAGAATTTGTGATTCTGAAGTACAGTATCCACACCAATGTGGTGACTGACAGCAAACATTAGATTAATTTGCGCTGAGGAGCCGTGCTGATGCACAACCCAAGTAAAAATGATAATTCCGCAAACAACTGCAATTGCAGGTTTCAAACAGAGATGGCAACAAAGAGGCAAACCTACAGACTGCAGCTTTAAAAAAGCAAAGGAAATATACTATCGGAAAGCAAAATATTTAAAGGTATATGTGTGATTTATGTGCTAAGAACGGCACTACCCTGGTTTCCCCAAAGTCTCTTATACTGCCCTGCCAGCTAGTCTCTTAAAATAGTTTTTTTTTTTTTTTTTTTGTGCTGTGATGCCATGGAAGAACTATTTTTGGGTCCCCAAAGAAACTTTCAGTCTTTCAAACTTTTTTTTTTTTTCCTTCTTGGAAAATAATCTGAAGAACCCTTTTCCACTATAAAGAACCTTTTTTGAGAATGGAAATATTCCATGGATGTTAAAGTGTGTTGTCTGCACAAACAAACAGTTTTTACACTTTTAGAGGGAATCAACCAACAAATTACTAACAGTTGCCTTTGCATATCAAACTGGGATAGGAGAAAGTATTTTAAGACACCAAAAACTAAACTAAACTAAACTAAATTAAAGCTTATTCTAATGCAAGAACTTGAAACTTTACTGAAAGTGTCTGGCTGCCTGTAAGGCTGTTTGTATTCCAAGTATAAAAAGTGTATAAGGGAATCAAATATTATTTAAAGAATCAGCCGGGGAAATCGCATTTGAACATTATGTGTTCTATCAAACTCTTTATAAAATGTTTGTTTGATTCTCTTCCATGTCACTTGCGCTTAGTCAAAATGACATATTGTGTTGAAGAAGGCCCAGCTTGCAAAGTGTGAAATAACCCACAAGAGTGTGTAAGAAAGGCAGAGGCTCAGGTTTGTTCTCAGAGAGAGAGAGAGAGTGAGTGTGAGTGTGTGTGTGTGTATGTGTGTGTGTGTGTGTGTGTGTGTGTGTGTGGAGCGTCTGTGAAGAAGACGTTAGCCTGCTGAAGTGTAAAGCAGAGACTTCATAGAGAAATCTCTGGTGGATGGAATCTCGGGCCCTACAGTGTTTCAAACTTCAGTGAACGCGCACATCACAGGATTTAAGTCTAATTGAACCGCAGAATCTACCAGGCACAGAGGGTGAAAGCTTTTCGTGTATTATATAATGCAATCTTAAATTTTTGATTAGAGAGCTGTCAAATATGGCTTTGTACTGCAGGAACTAAAGCAAGATTCAAACAAAAACAGCCATATTAGAACTATTGTTATTATAATTATTATTAATCATAATTAATTATAATTAATATTATTATTCACTAAAACAAACATATTAATATTGATGTTTTTCCAAATAGCTTCATTAAAGCTATTTGTGGTAGACAAAAAACAGTGGTCAAATTATGATTATTTATTCATATTATTAAGCTTATTATTATTGTTAATTATAATAATCAAAGTTTTTTCTAACAGCTTCACAAAAGCTATATTCATATTATTAATAATAATGATTTTCACTAATACAATAGCATTATGTTTTTCAATAATCAATGCTTTCAAATAGTTTAAAGCTATTCATTATTAAACAAGTCAACAGTAAAACTGATCAAAAATGGTTAAAATTATTTATATTTGTATTTGTATATTTGTAGATATTTTTATAATCATTCTTTTCATATAATTTATAAAAGCTATAATAATAATAATAATAATAAACAATAATATTTCACTATGATGTTTTTTAAATAGCTTGATAAAAGCCATTCATAAAACGAATGAACCAATGAATCCTGTCAATGATAAATTATGCCAGTTATTGCTGGCATAATTATAAAGCTATTTTAAAAACATTATTAAGCAGCTTTATAAAAGCTATATTAATAATAATAGTTCATTTTAAAAACAAGTCAACTGGTTACATTTTACAATAAAGTTTCATCAGTTAACAACTTTAGTTAACATGGAATGAACAATTTATTAATTTATTATTAATCTTAGCTAATGTTAATCTCAACATTATTAAAATAATTATATTAATGCATTATTTAAATTAAATGTGGTATTTGCTAACATTAGTTAATGCACTGCAACTAACATGAACAAACAATCGACTATTTTTATTACCCAGCGTTAACAAAGATTATTAAATACTGTAACAAATGTATTGCACATTGTTAGTTCATGTTAATTAATACATTTATGTTAAAGTAGTCAATCATTTTATCCCTTAAAACTCATCTTTGATCACCAAAATGACATATTTAAATGTTTTTTCTTTTGAAAAAAATTCTTAATGCCTTAAAATAGCTTGAATGTAACTTGCCTCATTTAATATACACGGATCTATGAATATGCTAATTAGTCCCGCCTCCACCCACTCGCATGAGCTCAGACGAGATCCACTCATCAACTGAGGTAAACGCTGCACAATTTACTACGTCGGACACATAATGGTAATTAATATGATTAGCGTTTGCTTGACTGTTATCAAACAACTAATAATGTGTTGCTAATGCTACACAAACCATGTTCACATTCACGAGTCAGACAGCTGCCTTCTAACAATCAGTATCCTTAGAAACGCTTTGAACAACTCGGTGGAACGTCGGTGGACAAAGACATATAGTTCATCATAACATTGTAATATGCATCATACACCCGCCATATTGCTAAATCTACACGATTTTTCATACCAACAGAAAAATATACCGGGATAACCAACCCGATCTCACGGCAATTCGTACATATTTTACGAGGTGTCTAATTCGTACGAATTCATACGACCTCACTCGTACGAATTCATGTTTTTTGCTAAATCGTATGTATTTTACGAGATGACAAATTCGTATGAATTCATACAAATGACCTACCCCAAACCCCGCCCCTAAACCTAACCATCACTGGGGTTTAGACAAATTGTACGAATTCGTACGAGTGAGGTCGTATGAATTCATACGAATTAGCCACCTCGTAAAATACGTACGAATTGGTCGTGAGATAGTGTTGGGATAACCTCATTTTGAGACTCCCTTCAGTTAATGATATGCTAAAGCCCACGGGCATGTTGACGTGATTGGTTAGAAGGTAGTTTGTGATGTCCGAAACGCCAGTGATTTCAAACCGCGGGTTTGAGACTGTCTTTGGTTTACAGCAGTCTTAAAGAGAAAATACTCAGCAATGGTGTTGACTTATGAATCTGCACACTGTTTGTCTTAAAGTATAAATCCTGTCCATACAATTATGTGTTTTTAATAAAAGCTATTTAGTATTATTATTGATCTATTGGTCCAGTCAGGTCAATGATCAGTGTGGTATTGCAGCCGAATAAATCCACAAAAATAATAATAATAATGTATCCATTGCAAAAACTGCATTTGCAGGATGGTAATGCTACACAAGCTGATTATAAATGTAAGTTATTAAAAAATCATTGACAGATACTTGACCAGTTCTTTGCTTTAAACGATATGAGAATATCCCTGAAGTACTACTGCGAAATACTGAACCACAGTCCAGCTCTTCTCAATAATCCGCTCAAACAATATGCTTTTCCATTGGTTTGCATCACTGGTCTGGCAACGTTTTCTCATTTGTATGTTAAGTTAATATTTTCACATGAGAGGAAGTGGGGCAAAGAGAGAGAAGGATAGAGATAAAAATGTACAGCATGTAGGCATAGAAACAGATGATACTCGCCATGAAATAATGGATTATGGGAAAATATTTTACAAGCACAGGCAAATCATACCCCTCAAAACACCCAGTCCACCCAAAAAAATAAATAAATAATCATTTACATTTTATGTGTGATAGCTATTAACTACCACCTCATACAATAATTTTAATGAGATAAATATAGAAGGGTGTCCAACCTGTCCTGCTATAATCTCATTTCACATGATATCACTGGAAGGCAGAAGGCAAAGTTGCTTTATACATTATGGTGTGTGTTTTCTCAGTGGCTTGTCACTGGTGACAAATGGGCCTGCTTGTAGGGACTTTCAGACCATAAATTACAGATAATCATATGGGCACTTATAAAATACCCTAATGGAGGGTTTTTAACAATCCCTAGCATCATAAGCTCCAGGATATTATGTGCAAAAGTCCTCCATGCTTGATAGAAGTTAATCTATTTCTTTTTAAACAAAGGTCAGAAGTTGCAAGAAGTGTGCACAGGTAAACAAATATTTGTCATTAGGAAAAACTGTAGTTCTTATTTTTTGGTTTATAAAGATGTGGATTTATTTGGCCACCCAGCTGAACAGATAAACCCACAAACATGATATATCTGATGCATGAGGTTTGAGAGAAAATCTTTTCAAAGACTATACAAAATTGTTGAAATTTCTGTCAAGATCAGTAAATAAGCTTGAACTAAATTGGGACACATTTCAGGGTTACAATTTATTTCGATGGTCCACTTTAGACAAGCTACTAACTATAAGTAAACTACATGTTGTCACAGACACGCCAGGCTCCAACACTGTCCAATCACAGTGCACTCCCTCACCCGAATACTGATCACACGCACCTGCACTCAATCAGCACGCTCATCAGTCACCACATAAAAGACACTCACACACCTTCAGTCACTGTCCGGTCTTGTTCGCATTAGGACTTACCTTCATGTTTACCTCAAGGACTCCAGTTGATCTACTTACCTGTCTCCTCCTGTGTTTCCAGTCTGTGTGTGAGTTGTCTATTGTCTCCGTTGTTACATCTCTCCACCATCGCCCAGGATATTCACTACTACAAACACAAAGGATAGTATCATTCATCTATGATTCTCCATTCACTCAAAGATCATCTGCACAAACATTTTGGGGGGCAGGGGCCCAAGTGGAAAAAAGGGCACTTCTCATAATTATTTATTTAAAAAAAAAAAAAACCAAGATATTAAATATATTAACACAACTCTGACTTCCTTACCAATTTATTTTAATTCCCTCACACTCACGCAGTTGTTTCATACTCAGCAGATTTCTACAAAATAATCAGTTCACACAGAGACCATTGTCTTCTTTAGTATTCACTAGGTTTATCACAACAGCAAAGGAAACTATGCCTAAATGTGTGTTTTCTACAGTACTATATAAGTAGCTATATATTTAGAATAAATGACTGCACCAAGGAGAGGGACAGTTTCAATAGCAATTTGTTTATTTTTCACAAATCAATAAATCGTTTTAATTCGTTTGGTGTTACTGGAATGCTTCTTTCATGTAGTGGACAATTTTAAGATTTTGGTTTATTTTTGCTTCCATTTTTTTCTTTTACTCTAATAGAAAGAAAATTAAAATAATTGAAATTATAATATGACGCCTATCAAATAAGGCAGATGCGTTGCTGATGGTCAAATTATTAACGCGTCGTTAAACGTATAAACAATCTTAGCCTTAAATAGCCAAAACGTCCACATGTTTGTGAACATACACACGCTACCTGAAAGAGATGCACGGGATTCATCTAGGGCTTTATTCTTTTTCGATTCTCATTGCCAGACAGCTGTTGTTTTTTCCCGGGCATAGTTGTCGTCAGCCAACAGCAAACACGAGGTGGGGTGGGTTGTGGCGCGCCATGCGCGTGCTTGCGGGAATGGTGTATCGCGGAGGGAGGGCATTTGAACTCGACAAAGCAGACCTGATATATAGTATTTTTTTTTTATGCAGTGAATATATTTGTTTGACTGGGAAGCTGTGCTCAAACAGGAATATATATTCATTTATTAAAATAATAATTAAAAAAAAAAAAAAAAAAAACACCCCAGAAAAAAGAGCAGGCGCTCATACCCCTTTTATGTCTGTGTGCACGTGCCTGGCTACCACGCTCACGTGACATTGCAGTTCTTCACCATCATGAAAGTTAATTATTTGCATGAGTTTTAAAGCCATAACAGTTTAACTTCTGATATATGGTTTTCTGGGCACACACATCTGAAGCATGCTCACAAAAAGCTGCTTGTCAGATGGCACGTCCTGTGCCTGTTAAACTGATTCCTCTTTCACGTCTTATTGCACATAAACTGTCAAACACACAGGTTATGTCTAAAAACAACAACACAAAGTTCATATAAACACAGTCAGTTATGTCTGCAAACGTAAACAGCAGGGAACCAAATCACATGTGTATATTAGATCATTGTGTATTAAAGTAAAAGCAGCATAATATACAGTACCTACTGCTGTATATGCTGTTAATATGAACCAAAAAAAAAAAAAAAATCAGAAAATCACTCACTGCTCATGATTAAATAACTTAAGTAGCTTTAATAAGACTACTTTCTTACTTGAATGCTGTTGTTAAATGCTCTGGCGAGGAGATGGACATGGCAGACTGTGTACCACTCACTCAGGGGAGGAGCTAAGCTAACAGGGCAGATTCCCTCGCCATGACTGGCGGGGCTTCCCCCACTCTTATGATTTATGTGGATTATAAAAAAAGGAGTGGGTGGATTTTTACCATTATAGTCTGGTTGTTTACACACACTGTGGACACACATTATTAAAGTGATCTTTCCATAATAGTTCTCCATTAAGCAGACTGTCTACTAATACTCTAATGAGAGTTAGTTGACATATAGTTGCAAACTTAGTAGAATGTGGAATAAAGTGTTACCCATTTCAGTAAGACCCAATGCCATTTTACATGCATTCTTACAATTTCAACTTTTGTATTTTATGTAAGCAGACCAAAGATCAAATGAGGCCAAACTGAATTTGTAATCTATTTTTGATGAGACTATTTTTGGTGAGACCCCTCAAACTACGAAAGTCTTTGTAAGGATATATCTGCAACTTCATTTAGCAGATACTTTTTAGAGCTTAAAGAGGGTTTGAAGCCCAAGGCGCAACCACACATGGGTTTTTATCATAATTAAGACGACAAATGTTCTGCTAAGTGATGGTTAGTGCAACTGTAACTGCACATCCTCTTTTCAAAAATTCAATGCTTTAATTTTATGCAATGACAAAATGTATCTCCTCACACACATGTGCAGTGCTGCTTGAATGATTGAATCCAGCTTGAGTCAATAAAAAAAAAAAAAAAAAAAAAAAAAAAAAAAAGCGCTATGCAGCTTTATTTACTATATGGACAAATTATTGCATCAAACAATGTATTGTTGATAAATTTTCTACACCTGGCCATCCATCCATCCATCCATGGTTTCTGAGAAACTTTTCCATGGATCAATCAGTACTCAATTCAGAGGATAAAAACTGACAATTTGGGTTTTTTGCTTGGCCATACAATAGAATTTTTTTTTTTTCCTCAAGATGTCCAAGCAACTGAAAAAATGTCTAATTAATGAAAGCATAAAAAAAATACACACACACACACACACACACACACACACACACACACACACACACACACACAAAAACACACAATACCATGAAAGCCTTTTATTGAACCGAGATGTAAAATATCTTTTTTTTTTCTTTATGTAAAGAATTCAGTAATTTATTCCTGTTGATTGTAACTTTAATAAAATTGAGAAAAACAACTTATTGTGTGTTGAAGGTATTGTGTTTCTGAATTTTGACATTAATATTTCACATTGTGCTTTGTCTGAATAAGCGTGAAACAGTTTCCATAGACCTCCCTACCAGGTGTCTTTGCATATAATCTCATATATTTGATATTATTTTATAATATCATACTATAGATTCAAATTATGCCATGATATAGTAATGCAAAGGGATTTTATAAATGAATAAATGTTGAAGACTATATATATATATATATATATATATATATATATATATATATATATATATATATATATATATATATATATATATATATATATATATTGTCCGAAACAACATTTTTGGGCTAACAAAACTGAGAGAGCAACGAAATTCTTCCTCAGAAATAAATCAGATGAATGAGAAAAGTGATTTTACAATACATGTCCAAAAACCAGCTGGTTAAGGTAACGGATGGTCTCAGGTAGTTCATAGTTTGTAGTTCAGTTTTTGTAAAAGCAGTCATTTTCTTTAGAGTAATAAAATATCATTTGTAAGAATCCAACTGGATGGATCCAGATCAAGGATGATCATCTTGTACAGTGAGAGCATCAGTCCTCTAAAGGTCCACCTTTTGTCATACCTCTCAGTCCTCAGGATGTTGGGAAAAAAAATTATTTTTTTCGGCGGCACAGAAGTCTCATCAGATCGAAGGAGGATTTCATAGTGACCCTCCCGGCTGTTTTTCACCTGGTGATAATAGCTCCCAGATGTCCTACTGATGAATCAATGATGCTTTTAGTCCAGTCCCACCACCATTGTTCTTCTTATATCAGTCGGATGTGGAGCAGGTGGGACGTATACTGTCGAAATAAAAATAAGTCATTATCTATCAACAGTATGTGGAACTCAAGACACCAGTGATGGGCTGCAACATTGCACCCGTCTCTCATCGTGGCTCTCTGATTTTCACCTTTCATCTCACGTGTGTATGTATGCTATAAACCGTGCCAAACGGAAATGCTATAGATGATACAGTAGCACAGTAGAATGATTTTACAGAGGTTCTGAAGGCACTTGATTTCATAACAGACAGCAACTCCATGTTCCTTAGCGAACAGATGACGGCTATCTTTACGCACCTAAAGAGAACAACTGCAAGTGGACACAGTCAGGAGATTCAGATCCTCACTAGCAGTAGGTACATTGTGATGTTCAACAGTTCCCTACTGCTGTTGTTTAGCAGAGCTGCACTGAAATGAAAGGTCAACTCAATGATTCTCAGTGAGAGACGGTGTTCATTGTGTCAGCTGCGTGATTAGCTGTTAATATCGATCCAGATGAGTTTGGTAACATACCTAATATAACGAAACACATAGAGTAAGAATGAAACATATGAAGCCCAGAAAGGGTATATCAGGATGCTGTCTGTTAAACTTGATCTGTTAAAGCACAAAGAACAAGTACATCTGAACGCCCCATCTGTCCGAAAACAAACTTTACATTGAGACTGTACTCCCCTTTAAAACAACACACATTTGTGGAGCCCTGATGTTCACATCAAACCGATAAAATCGAAGCACTGGGAGATACAAAAAGCGTGACTGTATCTGACATACCTCTATTTTCAGATATAAAAAAACGAAAACATTTAATTTTTTTTTTTCAAATGATCATTCATTTTTGTTACCATCTCTGGTATCCTTGTTTTTTTTCCTTCTCAGAAGCTTCCTTCATGTGGTTCAGTATTATGTATTGTGACATAATGAGGTCTTTGATGCAGACGTTCAACAAAGCAAAAATCATGTAGTGATAGAAATACATGTTACGTCTTTGTGCTTTGAAAGATTCCCCTATCAAGTCTCTCAAGCCGTCCTGCTGTAACCATCCACCTGTTCTTTTCTTTCTAACACTGACAACAGTAATGGGCTTTTTTTCCTCAAGATCTTCACTGGACTCCAGAAGAATAATCATGTCAATGTGTTAGCAAGCTTTAGATTTCCAGCCTGGCTTCCTCTTCATTTACACTGATCTAAAACCTACGTTCCTTTTGTGTAGACGGGATGAATCTTTGGTTGTTGTGTTCAGGCAGTCCGAGTCAGCCAAAATCTCTATGAATGCCAAAGCTGGTTTCCACCTCGATGTGATGAGGTCACCTTCGGAGGCCAACAAAGACCAAAAGTAAAGTGAGACAGAGCTGCCATATATGCACTGCAGCGGGAGAGGCCAGGGATCTTATATCTGTGGGAATAAAGACAAGAACAAATGCAGTTACGGATGTGAACAAATATTCAATTCTCAGTGTTGTGTAAATAATTCAGAGATTAACAATTCTTCCATCCTTTAGAAGTTTAATGAGGTTCGCTCTGTATCTCTAGAACATCTTTCTTGCAATGTGCTATGCTTTAATTCAAAAGAGAGTGGATTGTAAAAGTTTGCTGAGAGTCATGAAAGAGATATTTAAGCTGGTAAATTATCTTATTATGGATAAGAAAAATGAAAGATAATGCAGTCCATGTTATGCTAGCCTTGATCCTACAAAAAAATGTCTTCCACTACTGTGAGATCTTGTGATTTATTTATTTAGACTAAACAGGTATTCAGCAAATGTTTAATTAAATTGTTCAAAAAAAAAAAAAAAGTATATTTCGAATAAATACTGTTCTTTTTAACTTTATATTCATCAAAAAAAAAAAAAAAAAAAAAAAAAAAAAAAAAAAAGAATTTCTGAAGGATCATGTAAAGACTTAAAGTGTTAGTTCACCCAAAAATGAAAATGCTGTCATTTATTACTCACCATTGTGTTATTCCACATCCATAAGAACTTCATCTTCATCTTCGGAACACAAATTAAGGTCTTTTTGTTGAAGTCTAAGAGGTTTCTGTCTCTCCATAGAGATCCAACACACCCACCACTCCAAGGTCCAGAAAGGTAGGAAAAAGACATCATTAAAGTACTCCACGTGACTCCAGTGGCTTAAACTCAATTTTATGAAGCAACGCGAGTGCTTTGTTTGTGCAAAAAACCCCCCAAAAAACATAATTTACCACTTTACTTACAAAATAATATTATTCAAAGCATGTTCACACAACAATGCCAGGTCTCGCGTGAACACAACACGCATGCTTCGTGTTCTCATGAGCACTCGAGCATGTACGTTGAGTTGACTCGACTCACGAGTCTGAACACAACATGCATGTGTCGTGAAGCTCTCGTGAATGTTACAGATCAATATTTTTACTTTTTAAGTAAAGTGGTAAATAGTTTTTTTTTTTTGCACAAACAAAGCACTCGCGTCGCTTCATAAAATTGAGTTTAAGCCACTGGAGTCACATGGAGTACATTAATGATATGTTTTCCTACCTTTCTGGACCTTGGAGTGGTAGTTGCGTTAGATCTCTATGGAGTAGACATGTGCCGATATTGGTAATGCGATATATCACGATAATGAATATGCACAAGATTGTTATCGTGGGCCCTTCAAAATACCGTAGATAATTTCTTACAGATTATTAAAATTTTATAATGCATTTAAGAATACTTTCCCTATCAACCGTATAAAATGCACAACACCGCTGTATTCTGCGTCGAAAGGGACACACGCTCACATGTAAACAAGCCCAATGTGCATGAGAAGCACATGGCGGAACGAGTGAAGGAGATGCGCTGAATGAAACGTTCACTCTCTGACAGCAGAGGGCGCTGATGGAACAGCAAAATGCAGCGGTTACCCCGGAAACCCCGCAAACAAAGCAACTGCACTAGTGAAGTTTTTAAAATGCTTCAAACAGCCATTCATTTTTTGTAATCTCAATGTTGTTCATCACAGCACCAAATACTTAATACTTAAAGACTTAATAGGCTATTTATTTTCAAACTTAAACATTTTTATATTTCACTCTGGACTACAACATGCCCTAATGATTGGGAATGTTCTGATTATTTGTTATTGTTCAGTAAACCTTTGAGACATACGGCTTCATTAGTTAACATGTTAATTCATTATTACCAAACTGACAATGAAAAATACTTATAAAGCGTTAATTTCTTAGTTACTGTTTAATAACATTACTAAAATCAAAATAACTTATTTAATGGACCTCAGATAAAACTAAGAATGATCAGTTGTGTTTCTTAACTAACATTAACAAAAAAATAAAACTTTTTTTTCTGTAACAAATATAGCTAATATCGTGATAATACCGTATACTGTGATAAAAGCTTCAGCAATTAATCGCAACATGAAATTCTGATACCGTCACATGCCTACTATGGAGAGACAGAAACCTCTCAGACTTCATCAAAATAATCTTAATTTTTGTTCCGAAGATGGATGTGGAACGACACAAGGGTGAGTAATTAATGACAGAATTTTAATTTTTGGGTGAACTACCCTTTAAGACTTGAGTAATAGCTGCTGAAAATTTTTTTTAGGACATATCAAAATGTAAAAAGGTATTTTAAATTGTAATCAAAATAAATACAGCCTTGGTGATAATAAAAGAGTTATTACAATAGCATGACATTATTAACAATTACTGTTTTTTTTTATTTTATTGCAATAAACTCAAAAGCCATTGTTTAAAAAAAAAAAAAATGCTTTAAAAACTCTTGTCCAATATACTCACTACTACTGGGTGGAGGGTCTCGACACTCTCCTTCCTCTATGGTCACATCGTCTATAGCAATATCCCCTTCAATGCCAGAACCACGTATACCCTCCAAAACCATCTACATGAATGGGCAGAAAAATAAAATAAAAAAACTTTTTTACTCCGTTGTGGCTTTTCATTTAATTCTGAATGCAAATATATACATTTATACCATGGGCTAGTCTGAATACTCAATTATGATTGGCTGGAAGGTGTGCAATTAAAAAGTTTCAAATAAATAAATAAATGTTATGTTCTAATCAAACAAATGTAACCTTACCATACTACTTTGTCTGATTTAAAGCAAACCGAATGCTAGCTCTAACGAGTCATAGCTGACAAAAATAACTGCCATTTTAACACTTCCAGTCAAATTGAATGCTGTAAACATCAATGACAGGTTTAAGTCAATGCTGGTAAATGACCATGGTATAAGCGGGATAATTCATAGCTAGCTGTGCATTAAACGATTTGAATGCACTCCACAGTTACTGCTTTGCATGGGGTGGTTCTTTGCCTTTACAGCTAGCCATGGATTATCTCTTAAATTTTAAAGGGGCTATATGTAGAACTCAGAAACTCGTTATTAGTGATAAAGAAGATATTTTGAAGTAGTATAGTATACTAATAGTATACTATGGAAGTCAGTGGGGCCCATCAACTGTGGTTACCCATATTTTTCAAAAAATATTCTTTTGTGTTCAACAGAAGAAAGAAATTCATACAGGTTTGGAACAACTTGAAGGTGAGTAAATGATGACAGACTTTTCATTTTTAGGGTTAATTACCCCTTTAATTTGGTTGTAGAACGTGGTTGTTGTATCCCGTAAATTACTGAACTGTGTGTGTACAGAACAGGATTAAGCACTAGAAGGTGTACGTGGCCACAGTTTGATTATAAAGTATATTTGAGACTATATAGACTGTATAGATCTGGCTATGT
Source organism: Elopichthys bambusa (assembly GCA_037101425.1). NCBI lineage: Eukaryota > Metazoa > Chordata > Actinopteri > Cypriniformes > Xenocyprididae > Elopichthys > Elopichthys bambusa. The sequence continues at coordinate 12,248,641 of CM074442.1, read as the reverse complement.
GAGACTACAGTTTGAATGAATCCCTTTTCTTTTAATGACACACTGACATTACAGTACAGCATGGCTCTTTCGACAGTATCCTGAATATTGTATAATGCATTAATTTCATGTGTCATTGAACAGAAGAGAGGCTCTAGGGAGTATGTGTAACAGTCACATCCTCAGGATTTTCCTGGCGAAACCGGCCCAAGTCCTTCACAAAAAAAAAAAAAATCAGTCTAATACAGTCTACTACCTAGGAAGTTGGAGGAAGGTCTTGTTTTTTAAGTTTCATTACAAGCTGTTCACACATTGACAATACAAAAAGCAATTAATACATATAAATTCTTACATACAGACCCTTTAAATAACATAAATTATAATATTATAAGTTATAGAATTATTATTCACATAGTTTATATCCTATAATATTATATAATTGTATTACAATTTTTTTTAATATTATTTTTTGAGTGTTATTATGCAAGCAAAAAGAAGACAGAAAGAGGCACCTGGAAAGAGGATGTTGGATTGATGTTAACTCTGGCTTGCCTCCAGCGGTCTCCTTGGTTCCCGCTCAGGGTCCACACAGATGTATCCTGACCTGTCTGGCTCTTCTGCCTCAAATACACGTTTAATGTTCCTTGAAAAAAAAAAAAAAAAAAAAGGCATATGCACTAAGTGTCAATAGAAGTCATTATGCAATATGCCAGTTAACTATATAATGCCCTTTACACCTTTCTTCTGTGTTAGGTTCAGTGACCTTGAAGAGACCTCAACTCCATCTTCAGGAGAAATCATAAATCATAAACAGGAATCATAAATCTGTTCAGAATATGACACTAATATATATATATATATATATATACATATATATATATATATATATATATATATATATATATATATATATATATATATAAAATTGCTTCTACCCTACTCTACAATGAAAGATGTCCTTCTAAGATGTCTGGGATTTAGCCAAATGGTATGTTTCATTTCCTTGCAAATGAGGAGACAATGAGACTGTTGCTACAGAGATGTGATGCTATTAATGCTAAGATAAACTTTCTGGAGAAAATTAAAACAACACACACACAAACGCACACAAACCCTTGTTGCTGTTTCGTTCTTTAACAATGTACTTCTTTCTCTCGTTAAAACATTTTACACAAATAAATTAATAGTAGCCTACTTATTTTACCTTGAACAGGTCACTTAATGGTGGCTATCATTTTGAGATCACGTAACCAGCCGAATATTACTCTAATTTATTGTTTACAATAGCATGTTTAACAGAAAACATTTTCCATCCAAACCACTAGGTGTCAGTATCAAGTCAAAGACGACTGGAATACAGGCTAGTGCAACATACACAAAAATTGATTTTAGTGCACCTTAAGAACCACTTGGGTAGGTTTTTATATCAAAACAGCCATCTAACTATGTTGTCTCAGTTCTTTGCTGTGCAGCCAGACAGAAGATCTTGTTGGGCACATGGATTTTTAACCCCAGACACCCGATGAGACCACGTGTCAAAAGCCAGGAAGAGAACACCCTGGTGAGTTGGAATTAGCCCCACACTTTCTATTCTAAAAGCACACAGCTTTGTGAAGCAGAAAATTGCAGTTACAAGCTTGTCTGTCAGGGCTGTGGAGGTCATTGCTACTCCAGAAGTGCAACTGTATGTCTAGCTCAACTGCAGCAGCATAAAGTGAGCATGGAAAAAAGGAACTATAGAAATGTACGTGTACCACAGAGCACAAATTAAGTCATTTACAGCACTTACAGTCCACTAGAAACATTTAATGGCAGGGTTTTCCATTCCAGAAAAGGCCAAAGTGTACACTGCAATTTTTCTGACTAGCATGTTAACTTAAAATAAATCTGTTATTAATGAGATAAAGTTTAAAATAAGAAACAATTTACTTGATGTATAAATTCACAAAAAGATATGAGAAATAAACGGGCAATTCTGACATATAAAGTCTGAGATTTAAAGTCAGAATTATGAGAAATGTATATTTATATTAAACCTGTTTACAGTCAAAGTAGATTTTGGAACCATTGCCACCAATGGTCTCTATGATCAACTTAGCTCACAATGCTTTTGAGAAACGCTGCCCTGGTCATCAAGCACTCATTTAAACAGTAGATATGTGATGTCAAACAGACTGTACAGAGTTAGCTGGCTGCTCATCAACACTGATTAGAAGACAATTAAAATGAGTCGTCTGCATACATTCCCTTCAGTTGATCACATCAGGAGTTACTGCAATGTACTGTGCTAACAATAACCCACCTATATGCTTTCCATACATGTGGTAGTAGAAGCTAAAGCAGTATGTTGGGTTGATGGCCACATTCCCATAGGGATTTTTAGGGGCAACATTGAAGGATGGGGTCAACAGTCGTGCCTTGTCTCCCTCCAGACGTGGTCGCGAGGTCTCAATGTACATGTAAAAACCTGCACAGAGTCCACAAGTACATAAATATGAACTGATAACAGTAGCTCACACACAGTACTGTTGAAAAAGTTGGGGTTGGTAAGATTTTTTGTTCTTTGAAAGAAGTCTCTTATGCTCATCAAGGCTACTTAAAAATACAGTAAAAACAGGGAAGTTGTGAAATATTATTACAATATAAAATAAATGTTTTCTATTTGAATATATTTTACAATGCGATTTATTCCATTAATTCAGTCTTCAGTGTCACATGATCCTTCAGAAATCAGTCTACTATGATGATTTGGAGCACAAGAAACATTTTTCAAGGCTATAAAAATGTTGATAACTGTTTGTTTCTGGAAACTGTGATAAACCGTGATTCTTTAAAGAATAGAAAGTTCAAAAGAACAGCATTATATATTCATGAAATATTTTGTAACTTTATACATGTCACTTTTGATCAATTTAATGCATTGTTGTTAAAAAAAAAAAAAAAAAATTTCTTAAAAAAAAAACAAAACAAAAAAAAAAACATACTGACCCCAAACATTTAAATAGTAGTGTATACAAATCAAATCACGAGAATAAATTCAACAATAATTATAATTGTATACCATCAAAACCACATTGTATAGTATCAAAAATTGATAGCACATGCTAAATTATCAGGTTATATTTTCGAGATGGTCCTCATTGCAGAACATCCAGATCCAACTCCTCTTACTTTACATATCCCTTAACCTACCCGTCTTCGCCCCCTGGATCTAAACCTACCCATATCCACCCCCTGGATCTGGATCTAACTCCTTCCACTTTACATATCCCTTAACCTACCCGTCTCCGCACCCTGGATCTCATGTGTTCTGCAGTGAGGGGCTACTGATATTTTCTCCAAGCCTCAGTACACCTCCATTGAACCTAGCACTGGTTAAGAATAATCAATAGGACCTCAGTGACTCCATAGAACAGGACAAATAATTTTTCAATTCACATTTCTCATAGCCTTTTAAAAGACAGATTTCTTTCCTTTTACACTGGGTCAGAGTGACTTGAAAAGCTATTGACCTGGGGTTTTTTCTACTTAAGTCAAGCACTTAGACATCCATTAATTTGAAATATTAACAGAGTGCTTCAAGAATGAGTCCTAAAACCCAGAAAAAAAACTAACATTTTAGCACTAGTTCCATCCATTGTTTAACCGATAAAAATCGTGTTCTGGGGGGTGGTTTTACTTCAACCCACGGACTAAAACAACAACCCGTGGAAACAGCATAAAAGTACTTGATAACACTGAGGTGATGCTAACTTCTGGGTTGGCCTATAAAAATTACATCATCCCTGAGCACTTAACCCACTATAAAACCCACTTCGATATATAGATTAAATAAGCACCCTACCGTTCTTTCTGAACTTATGACTTGCATTCTACAGATTCCTCTACTTTACCAAACTACTAGACAAGCTGATTGCATTAGTGATATGTTGACCCATGGATCTAACTCCTTCCACTTTACATATCCCTTAACCTACCCATATCCACTCCCTGGATCTGGATCTAACTCCTTCCAATTTACATATCCCTTAACCTACCCGTCTTCGCACCCTGGATCTCATGTGTTCTGCAGTGAGGGGCTACTGATATTTTCTCCAAGCCTCAGTACACCTCCATTGAACCTAGCACTGGTTAAGAATAATCAATAGGACCTCAGTGACTCCATAGAACAGGACAAATAATTTTTCAATTCACATTTCTCATAGCCTTTTAAAAGACAGATTTCTTTCCTTTTACACTGGGTCAGAGTGACTTGAAAAGCTATTGACCTGGGGTTTTTTCTACTTAAGTCAAGCACTTAGACATCCATTAATTTGAAATATTAACAGAGTGCTTCAAGAATGAGTCCTAAAACCCAGAAAAAAAACTAACATTTTAGCACTAGTTCCATCCATTGTTTAACCGATAAAAATCGTGTTCTGGGGGGTGGTTTTACTTCAACCCACGGACTAAAACAACAACCCGTGGAAACAGCATAAAAGTACTTGATAACACTGAGGTGATGCTAACTTCTGGGTTGGCCTATAAAAATTACATCATCCCTGAGCACTTAACCCACTATAAAACACACTTCGATATATAGATTAAATAAGCACCCTACCGTTCTTTCTGAATTTATGACTTGCATTCTACAGATTCCTCTACTTTACCAAAGTACTAGACAAGCTGATTGCATTAGTGATATGTTGACCCATGGAAATTATCCAGTTGCACACCGGATCTGTCATGATCCGATGTCAAGTTTAATGACTGACACCATTTCTCTGAAAGTGCAGCTAATGGAACCCACTGAGCATCTTCCTCTAAATGTTGCCCAATCAGTGCTTGTGCACTCCTTTAGCAACATGAGAAATTGAAAGTGCCTTTGGACGCTAATGCTATTAGCCTCTCTCTAAAAGTCACAAGCTTCACTTTGCTGATGATATAACCTTTTACTCAACATCCACTATACCATTGATAAATGACAATTCATTAACTTATTTGTGAAAATTTTAATCTTGTGATGTTTGAATTTGGTGTAGCTATAAATCTATATCTATATTTAACTTGCGGATTTGATTTAATACTTAGTGGCACATGTGCAGTATACCTTGTTTAGAGCCAGTGCGGTCGCTGCTGGGTCCAGTGTTGGGTGTATATTTAGTGTCCCTGGTGGCAGCGCTATGTCTTGTCCAATCAAACTCTTCGGTTTTATCTTGGGTGAACATACAGATGGTGTCCTCTTCGAAGCCGCAGTGAAACTTACCTATGGATGTTTCAGCAGAGAAACCGTACAATGAAGAATGTGCAGAAAGAGCATCTAAAAAGCTATATCAGACAATTCATTCATTTTAGAGTGATCACATATTTGTACACCAATACATTTTGGGATGATTAGTTAGACACTTGAAATATACAATATCACTCAATGTATAAAGAACATCTAAAACAAGCTCTTTTATGATCTTTTAGAAACACATTTTTACACATTTTCTTAAGACTGCATTTATCATCATCAGAGTTCAACATTTATGAACTATAAGTTAAAAAAAACCATTGGCTACATTTAAATGTTACACCCATTTTGTGGGTGTGTGTGCTGTCACAATATTTATGAAATTACACAGATGAAATTAATCCTTTAAATGCCAAATTTGATGAAGGCATTAACTGTGTTAAAAATGTTATGGCATTAAACATATTTAATTTTCACATATTACAATAACAAAAACAAACAAACATGAATTTAATATGCAGTACAGCTCATAGGATTTGGAAGCATTTGTATGTATATGCTTTCAAATTTGTATTTTGTCATTTATACATACACTACTGTTCAATAGTTTGAGGTCAGTAAGATTTTGTTTTGAAAGAAAGTAATACTTTTATTCAGCAAAGATGTATTAAAGGGTTAGTTCACCCAAAAATTAAAATTCTGTCATTAATTACTCACACTCATGTCGTTCTACACCCGTAAGACCTTCGTTCATCTTCGGAACATAAATTAAGATATTTTTGATGAAATCCGATGGCTCAGTGAGGCCTCCATTGACAGCAATAACACTCCCTTTTTCAATGCCCAGAGAGCTACTAAAAACATATTTAAAACAGTTCATGTGACTACAGTGGTTCAACTTTAATATTATAAAGCGACGGGAATACTTTTTGTTCAAAACACTGCTTCATGAAGCTTCGAAGCTTACGAATCATTTATTTCGAATCAGTGGTTCAGAGCGCCAAAATTGTGTGATTTCAGTAAACAAGGCTTCGTTACTCATAAATGTTTTGAAGCTTCAATAGTTCATGTGACTTTGATACACGCTCTGAATCGCCCATCACTAGATATTGTGGAATAAAGTCGCTATTTTGTTATTTTTGCCACACAAAAATTATTCTTGTCGCTTTATAATATTAAAGTTGAACCACTGTAATCACATGAACTGTTTTAAATATATTTTTAGTAGCTTTCTAGGCATTGAAAAAGGGACTGTTATTGCTGGCGATGCAGGCCGCACTGAGCCATCAGATTTGATCAAAAATATCTTAATTTGTGTTCTGAAGATGAACGAAGGTCTTACAGGTGTGGAACAACATGAGGGTGAGTAATTAATGACAGAATTTTTTGGGTGAACTAACCATTTAAATTGTGACAGTAAAGTCATTTATTATGTTGCAAAAGATTTCAAATAAATGCTGTTCTTTTAAACTTTCTATTCATCAAAAAATCCTAAAGAAAGTGTCACGATTTTCACAAAAATATTAAACAGCTGTTTTTAACACTGATAATAATAAAATGTTTCAAGCACCAAATCAGCATATTAGAATGATTTCTGAAGTAATGGCTGCTAAAAATGACCAGATAAAATAAATAAATGCAGCCTAGGTGAGCATAAGACATTTTTTTTCAAAAACATAAAACATTACCAACCTCAAACTTTTTAACAATAGTGTATATGCTCAACAGATGCATGACTAAACAAATCTGAAAACGCTGTTAAATTACATTTTTAAAATATAATTATATAAATAGAAAAGTTATTTTCAAAAACATTTTAAACATTTTAATGTATGTTAGTGTACATAAAAGGTCAGAAGCGGTCTATATACATATCAGAATATCATAGATGTTGATACATATCTGTCTATCAAAACATATAAATGTCTATACATGAATATTAATGAGATTATGTTGATCATTTACTCATGCTAAACACCAAAAGGCAAAAGTTATATATATGTGTATATATATATATATATATATATATATATTTTTTTTTTAAATATAACATTCCCCTTTACTAATTCAAAAAAAAAAAAAAAAACTTACTCCAATGAGGATTCACCGGTGCTGTAAAACAGAAAAAAGAAGAGGTTATACATGTGAAAGCCTAGGCTTATAGTAGATAGTTTATTAATAAACAATTATAAATAACAGCAGGGGAGAATGCAGTTTGCCCTTGGAGAGAAGTGTTTAGAAAGTGCTTTGGGCATCATTACATGTATCACACATTTAGAGAGGGGAAATGAATTAGCGTTTCAGTGCAGGAGGGGGTGTTTGTGTGGGGAGAGGTCGCTATGGGGCTACGCAATGCTCAGGTGAACCATAAAGACCTGTATCTCTCTTCATTCCATTCACAAGCAGCCTATCTGAGTGCGGCAGAAAGCAGTGTGCTTCCAGGCAGCCTCATTGAGGGTTAAGGTGCATTGTGGAAGAAAGGTTTCAGAGGGCATGTGTGGAAAAGATAGTGAGACTGAAACCGATCCCTATTTCAACCAACTATGTTCAATGCCTTAACAGAATGCAAAAACTCCCCCTGCTCAATCCTGTTTAAGTCAGAAAATGTGTTTGGATCCTCCAGAAGCAGTGATTGCACTAAGCTTTGAATTTCTATGTTGGGTAGGAAAAATAAATAAAAATCAATGGTCATCCTCTCAAAAAATATTTGAAAACATAATATCGTCAAGGGCTCTAACTTTAGCAGAAGAATCTATAAGTGTCTCAAATTGACGTTCCAGCAGTAAAATGAGTACAGTGTGTCAGTCGCCTTCTGGGACGGAAAAGTGGCATCGGTTCTGGCATTTGATCAGGCTCCTATAATGAGAGAGATTAGCACAACAGCGTTCAAACACAGCAGATGTTCACAAGGGGTTGTCAGTGTAAATGTCTGCTTTGTGAACTGCAGGGGGAACAGCTCCACACGTAATTGATGATACAAATGCAAAAAGTAAAAAGTTGACAGGAGGGGGAAAGAATGGAAATCAATTATCAAACGTCTGTTTACATACACAGAATTTACAAATGAATGAATGAGTGAATGATGGGAAGTGTCATGGGATTTGCAGCCTCAAGGGGAAAAGAAGATTTTGTCAAGGAAGACAAAATGCTAGTGAGTCATTCCTTAAAACAGATGCCTTTTCTATTTTGGTGTTGATTTTTGAAGTAAATTTATGTTAAGGTTTGAAACATTCTATCAGATATAGAATGTCTTCAAGTGTTAACAAACTTCTTTTGGCATCTCAAGCTAAGTTTATAAAAATTCATATGTTTGGACATTAAGAGAATGAGGGAGGAAATGAGGCGGAACATTTCAAACCAAAAATGGCTGCTGCTCTCCATGTTATCAAGGTAATTTTTTTTGGATCATTAACACTTAAGAGTCAATAATAGAATTATTAGTAAAAAAAAATTGTTAGTATTAGTAAAAATAAACACATTTATTAAAAAATAAATGTTTTTCCTGTCTTGTTTAATGTAATGGGGTGGATATGTTATGTTTGACTAGTCTTATCAAGCATGAAAAAAAAAAAAAAAACTGATGTCACTTCCGCTTCCTTGTGCCATTTAAAATGACTCTATTAATAAAAAAAAAATTAATAAAAAAACTGTCAAATTTACAGCAATCAAAATAATGTTGAGGCAAATAATTAGTGTGACAGGACACATTCATGGACACAGATAAATGATCCTGATTTCATTCAAAATTATAAACGTTTTTTATCTAATCTGAATGGGAAAGCCAATAAATGCTTTATCATGTAAAAGTATCTACACTGTAAAAATTTTGAGTTCATTGAAATAAAAAATTTGAGTTAATACAATGAAGGGGATTGGTTTAATCAACAGAAACTTAAAATATTATGTTATCTGAAGTTGATTTGACAAAAGAAAACGTGACAAATCATAAATAATTTTTTACACTAGTTTTTTTTCTTACATTAAAAAAATATTAAAACGACTATACAGCAATGAACATACTCTTTTAAAATACTTACAGAAATACACCATAATCACATGAAAAAAACATTTTAATAGAATAAAAGAATTAATACAATTACAGATAATACAACGATTATTTAATAAGATTCTTATCAATAGAATAAAATAGAAATTATTTTGAATTAATATATTTAAACTTGTGAAACACTTAAGTTTTGTGAAGCGCACATATCTTTGTTATCGCTAAACAACTACATCACTGATAAATAGCACAATCAATATATCTGTCACATATGAACTGATCACATTCCATGTTAACTATTCAAGACTAGCTGTTTTTTCCTATTGCGAAATTTCAATTTAGAAACTAATTATTCCATGAAGGTTACAGTTCCCTTCCTATAAAACCACCCAGCTGTTTCTAAATGGGGTAAGGAGGGAAGAGGCCTGCTGTGGTTAAACCAAACAGATGTTGCATATTTGGAAACACGTGCAGCATTAACACACTCTCTAAATTGATGGGCTCCATGTTCTTTCCCTTTTCCTCCATCCCTGTAAAAGTACAATTAGAGCTATTGGAGCAGGAGGCAAAGGCAAAACGTCAACATCATTAAACACACAGGCAATTAGACCCAGTATATCTCCCACTCAGAGAGGATTCACAGCCGCAGTACTCAGAGGCAAGCTTTAAGGTGAAATCCTACCATATTCAGGCCTTTTATTTGAACAAAGCCAGATAACAACATAAATGTACAGAGCTGAGCAATAAATTGCAGTAATGCAATTCAGGCTAGATACACGCCATGTTGTCTTATCATAGAAACTGGGTTTTATGATACCCATACAAAACCCGAAGGCATTTCAGAAACAATATGTTATCACTGAGACCAAGTAATGCATCCCACACATAATCAAAGGCCTATGAAAATTAATGAGTAGAATCATACATGCATCCTCATCAGCATATTTCATATTCATCCATTTTGCTACAATGCTTGCATTGACTTACATTAGCATTTAAATGACCTGTAGTCAATCATTATTATTATTAATATTATCAGCCGTAAACAACTAAACAAAGAAATAATGCTATTTATGACAAGCTAATAACATAGTAAAGTCGTGGTGAGGTGTACTAACTGTTTGACAATACAATTATAATAGCTTGTTAGCACTGTCCTCTCAGCCTGTTTGTGTTCTCTGAAAGGTTCATAAATAGCTGCCAATTGGTGGCTTTCCAAAGCAATCTACAGGCAAGCAGCAAGTTTATGTGTTGAATAACTGCTTTATAGAATGACACCAAATGACACAGTCCATCAATTCTTCTTGGTAGCTTGTTAATTTGTCTGGCACTGTCCATGCACGAATTTGAACAGCAGCCATTCAAAGTCCTAACAAACACTGCAACCTTTGCCACAAGTTTCCAATAAAAATCACCAAAATAGGGGGAATGGGGAATGGCATGGAAATGGCTGATTCTGCCTCATTCTTATAAAATCTCAACATTCAATTAAAAAAGTCAAATAATAAAAAAAATAAATAATAAAAACTCACCCTTTACTCACCCTCATGTTATTCCAAACCTGTATGACTATAAGATATTTTGGAATTTTTCAACTGTTTTTGTCCATACAATCATTGTCAACAACAATGGATTCCAATGTTGTTCATTGTATTAACAAAAGAAACTAAGACATTCTTCAAAATATACTTTTTTTTCTGTGTTTCAGATTTGGAATGACATGAATAAATGGGTAAAAGAAATTATGACAGTATTTTCATTTTTTGTGTGTGCGCTACCCCTTTAACATTAAATATTCATTGGTGTTCCACATGAACTGAAATAATGTATACCTTGAATGTATTGTAAACCACTGTGGATTAAAGCATCTTCCATGTAAACATAACAGTGCTTTGTGCTTCTGGGATTGTGGAAAAAAAATGTTCTGAACTTGGTTCATCAAACCCAACAGGGGGTCACTTCCACGTTCTCATGCCATTTAAAATCTCTCTATTCAAAAAAATCTCAGATCAAAATAATGTTCACACTATCATTTTAGGTAAACAAGCAGTGTGACATTCACCTTCACTGATGCAGATAAAATATCCTGCTTTATATAAAATTAAAGCTGCTGTCTAAACGAGTAAATGAGTCCCAGCTAGTAGGCTAGATCACATGTGAGACGGATCATTTACAGCCTTTTCTCACAGCAGCTGCAAAAAATAATCATTTTGATGGCGGACTGTATGGTATGACAAATTAACATTAGAGATTAGATCTATAGGTAACACTAATACACACTAAATACACAGTCACACAATGGTGATGTTGTTAACATTAACAATTTGAGAAAGTATAACAAGTGGCAGACATGTTACTTACTTGTTCAGATGACATTCTCCGGTGAAAATTCTTACTTTGGTCATACTTCCAAGACTACAATCTGTGATTCCAAAGTAAAGTATCCACATCGATGTAATGATTGACAGCAAACATTAGATTCATCTGCGCTGAGGAGTCGCATCGAAACATAATGCACGTAAAAATGATAATTCCGCAAACAACTGCAATTGCAGGTTTCAAACAGAGATGGCGATAAAGAGGCAAAACTACGGACTGCAGCTTTAATGTGTGTTGAAGTAAAGAAAATTTAAAAGCATTAAAGTAGTGTGAATGGGAAAGCCAATACTCTATCATGGAAAAGTATTTGGTGTTAATATATGTTTTAAAAATGTTAAATAGAAAGAAAGTCATACAGGTCAGGAACGACATGAGGATGATTAAATGATGACAGAATTTCATTTTTGGGTCAACTATCTTCTTTTAACATTAAAAATCAATTGGCCATGAACTGAAATAAAAATGTATACCTTGAATGCAATGTCAGTTTCAATTTAAGCATCTGCCAAATGCATAAATGTAAACGTAAATGTGCAGTTTTAGCAAACCAATAGAAGGTATCCTCACAGAGAGCTTCTTCAACCATTTACACAGCTTCAATTCCAGTGCATTGTGGATGCTGGGATATGGATTGTGACTGGTGTGATTGTGCTATCACCTTCTCCAGGCTATTTGAGCCAATTAAAATGCATAATGTCACAGTGGCAAAAGCTGGACTCTTTGATGGAAGTGCTCCTGGTGTGAAAGTCATCCCATCAATACAGATGGTCTTTTCCTATGAGCCCTGTGGCAAAATGACTTCAGGGGGAATGGAATAGCAGTGAGGGAGATGTTATGGAATGAGACATTTTCAATTTTTTAGCACTGGTATTTCCATTATCTGACACAAAGACTGTGTAGAGCCATAGGGCTTCATATTACATGGGAAAGCTGCTGAATAAACTATGAGCAGAATAAATGAAATAATGACCGAATGGAAGATTAAATGATTTTTGGGGGATTTTTTTTTCTCTGCTTCTGTAATTGCACCTGGTCTGTACAAGTCTATGGTGGTCTTTTCTTAAAAATCCCTATTTTTACCCCTATTTTAGACTAGCATGTCACACCTTGGGACACGTCGACTTTTCACAGTTTTCATGTCTACTACCCATAAGCAAAGGCTTAAAATTATGACAGAGCTTTTAAAGTCTCTAATATCACACAACCTCGATAACAGAACACTGTGCACAGTTAATGAATGTGCCCGTGTGCATCCAGCCATTGGTGAGGTCATAAAGCTGCAACGTTATGATTGGTTATCCAGTAAAGAAGGGAAGGGGTTCAGGCACCACAGACGTAGGGTTTAGGTGACTTAACATACGTTACCTGTGTCTCGACTGGCCTCTTTAAGAAGCACAAAGCAAAACCATAAGATCAGTCTATAGCTCTGGTTAATTTTGGAAAATAGTAAAGAATATAATAAATTATAAACAGTTGCAATAAAATGCATGTCAACAGATGAGTAATATGTGCATTTTTTCATGTAGACAGCCAGCAGTGGTCTCTATTACATAAAAAATAAATAAATAATAGTTAAAATGTCCTCTGCTGTTTATTAGTTGGATTAGCAGACTTTTTACACAAATATTAAAAACAAAAATTACATTTCTCTGTTTAAAGACAAAGCATTTGCACAATGTTTGGAGCTGTCAAATCATCTGAACTTAAATGAAGGGAAAATGTAAATGTTTTTAATAAGTGACCTTGATTTTAAGACAGGCAGTACACAGACAGTATCTGCTCATCAGTACACTGACATGATTCGTGGTTTATTATCTATGTTCTCCAAGAGCAGTTATATATTGGCAAAAGTCTGAGATCACAATAATACTGAATACTGAATAATAATAATTATGCATAATAAATCTAAACTGAATGCATAATAATTTGAGAGAAAAGTGTAATTAATCTATATAAATATTTCAATGTCGTCTCTGTGGACTTTTTTTTTTTTTTTACTAGGGATGAACTAATATTAAACATTTAATTTTATGGCTGATACTGTAACCAATAAATGGTTTATTTTAAAATTCCATATAATTCTATAAAGGTAATATCTAAAAAAAAAAACATAATAGGGGCACTTTGAATGCTAAAAATTAATTTTGGCATCACAACATCGTAAAGCACAGTATAAAAATGGATATCCATTTTGAGATTTGCTAAAGATTACATTTAACAGTGTTATTAAATTATTCATGTTTTTTTTAAATACTAACTTTAAATGAGGGTTAGATGATGGTAAAGAAAAGCTCTAATACTGAATCTTAACCAATATGGTACAAATATACTGTATCATGCATCCCCTATTTTTGACTGGACTATATTTGGAGACTCTGTACTAGACTTCCTCTGAACATACAGTATTTTAGAGAGTTAAGTTCTCCATCATACTATGGTGCTTTCATCTATTGAAATACTGAGAACAGTAAACAAACATGACCATAATAAAACATAAGTTTTTTCTTACCACTGTAGTGAATGATCCTTTCTGTTGAATCTCCCTCTCCAAACCGTGTTATTGGTGTCAGGCGGACCTGATAGGCCTCAGGTTTAATGAGTTCAGTTAGGTTGTAGGTGAGTAGTTCTCCTTTCTGGATATTGTCTTCTATTGGGATTTCCTGCTCCCACCATCTCTGATGCCCCGTCTGAGGTAAAGAGCATAATTACAGGTTCTTTATTCCAACACCTTATGATTAAGCATCAAGCCAGCACACACTGTAAGGAATGATCCTCCAAAAGGTCCTTTTAATAACAAAGAGTCTCTAGGGAACAAAAACCATACATCTTGATATGATGTTTCTGTACTGTATTAATTAAAAACATAATTTCAACATACTAATATTATAATATAACACATACTGGGCATAATATTGAAAAGGTCTGACCACCTCTCTTTCTGTGGCCATTTTAATGTCTCACAGAGCTATTATGATATAAAGTCTGTTTCTCTCTCTCTCTCTCTTTTTTTTTTTTTTTTTAGTTAAACCAAATTCTCTAAACAAACTCCTACACACAGCAGACATGGCATTTTCAAACAATGATGCTTTTCACTGAGGAATGAAAACGCATAAGGTGACAATCACAAAAAGTTCCTGAATGGGCAAAAAATAAACACTACTGAATTCTTAGTGAGATATGTGAGCCAGCTAATTGATTTTGACAAGGCATTTTAGCTCCCTGACCCTCTCAATTAACTTTTTACAGCAAGCTGAATTATTGCAATATTATAAGAAGTCAATTCATTCCTTTTAACTTGGGCTTGAAGGAAAGCATAAATGGATTTCAGCCGACGCCTCTTATCATTATTGTGGTGGTAGATGAGAGGACATATCTAATTAAAATCCAAAACCTATGAAACCTTGGATCTCCTGAAGTGAACTGCTGGGCAGTAAACAAACCAACATGAATGTTCTAATCACAAACAGAGAATCTGAAAGTTGTGAAAATGTTTGAGATACTCTGGGCTTTCATTTGCCTAGTCTCATGTCAACTCAGCAACTCAAAGACCTCATACATCTTTCATTACAAATATGGATTAAATAAGGATTAAAAGTTTCCATTTCCAGTGAGGGTAAATACAAAAGGTTGTTCTGGGGGAAAGTACACAAACTGTGAGTGTCAACTCAACATAAAATGATGATTAAAACCCATTTTGCTTCCATAATCTAGCATAAACGAACCGTTCAAAACTTTCATTTAAAAAAAGAAAAAGAAAATAAAAAAAAAAGAAGTAAATACTTTCGTTCAGCAAGGATGCATTAAATTGATTGAAAGTGGCAGTACATTTACATAGTTAAAAAAAAAAAAAAAACTACTTCAGACAAATGCTATTCTTTTGAACTTTATTCATTCATTAAAGTATCCTGAAAACATGTACAAAAACAAAATAACGACTTTTCAACAATATCTCGTGATGGCCGATTTCAAAACACTGCTTCTGAGCTTTACGAATTGAATCAGTGGTTCGGAGCGCCAAAGTCACGTGATTTCAGCAGCTTAGCTGTTTGACAGAAGATCCGAATCACTGATTAGAAACAAAAGAATCTGAAAGCTCCGAAGCAGTGTTTTGAAATCGGCCATCGCGAGATATTGTTGAAAAGTAGTTATTTTGTTTTTCTGGCACACAAAAAGTATTCTCGTCGCTTTATAATATTAAGGTAGAATCACTGAACTCACATGAACTGTTTAAAATATATTTTCAGTGGCATTGCTGTCTATGGAGGCCTCACTGAGCCATCGGATTTAATCAAAAATATCTTAATTTGCGTTCCAAAGATGAACGAAGGTCTTATGGGTGTAGAACGACATGACGGTGAGTAATAAATGGCATTATTTTCATTTTTGGGTGAACTAACCTTGTAAATCCAGCACACACATGGAACTGCAATGTGTGTCAAACTGGCTGTTTGTCCAAGCAATGACAGAAGGGTCATTATTAGGATTATCATTACTACGGGTCACTAATTATTTTCTGTTTGCATGGATTGTGGTGATCTTTTGGCCATGATGTGCACAGTTGGTCAGATTAATTTGTGAACATTTGCAAACTTGAACTTTTTTCATGTGAGAAGCTGTAGATGCACAACGATGGGAGAACACTGTGCGGAGGCTGTTAATCATGGCCACAAGAATACGGTCTCAGAGCTTTGCTGACTGACAGCCGTACACAGACTCCCTCGGCAGTCAGCCTCGTCACCGTGGGTCTCGCTGGATTCAAATACAAGATGATTGGTTAAATCAGTGGGGCGAGAGAGAGGAGGGGAGGGTGGCAGCAATAGCCCTGAGAAGTTGCCAGTGTTCCCATCAGGGTCTCTCTCTCTCCTGGTAACGAGATTTCCATCGCCAAATCCAATTACTGTTTATTGCTTCTGTGAGATTTCTAATTCCATGCCTGCAGATCTTGTAGAGAGGAAAAGCATCGGTGAAGGCATATATAAGGAAAGATAGACCGTTCTTCCCCCGAAGCACTTTACTTTTGCAATGCATCATACAACAACTGCTTATTTCAAAGTCTCTCTTTAAAGACTCTTTTTTTAAAAAGAGATAAAAAAATCAATACATTCATAAGGGATATCATCACAGATGGCTTTCAGCAGCATTTGATCTTATCTATGTAAAGCAGCTAAAGCCAAAACACAATTAAACCCCACTGAAGAGAATCATAGAAGATAATTTTCAAACAACTCTTCACTTACTCCAAACAAAACAAGAACAACCCAACGTCCAGTTTTTTTTTTTTTTTTTACACTAGCACTAAACACTTGACATGGAGTATCCTTCAACACCACATTTGGGTGCGATTTCATTAAAGAACTGAAACGCTTTTGCTTTTTTCATGTGGTTTGGTGTGCACAGCTCCAGGGACCTTCTGTTTCTTCCAACACAGCACTCAAATCTTAACACATCCTTGAGCAAGACACTCTAAACCTTGTTGTGGATGTGAGAGGGCAATATTGAAGCGCCCAGCCCTCACATTGAAGGAGAGTGTGAAGAGCACTGGGGCAGAGAGCACACATGGGCTCACAAAACAACCTTGTAGAACCAACCAGCTCTGATGAAATACTTAAGATTTGGTGCCACTGATATAATACCCAACTTAAGTCTGTGGAATGTGAAAATCTATTGTGATCCAAGAAAGTGACCTTGGCTGACTGTATACATGAGAAAAATTCCCATTTTTGCCACAGAATATTAATATTAATACTAACTAAAATTATGTTTAGCTTCATACTTTTTTTTTAACTGTTACATGCCATGATTCAAAGAAATAGCTCATAAAAAAATTCATAAAATCATTTTATTTATTATTTACTCAACCTCATATAATTCCAAACTTGTTTCTGAAGGACTCAAAAAGGGAATGTAAGGCAGAATGTTCACACTGCCCTTTTTTCATATAACTTAAGTGAATGATGACCAGGGGTTGTCAAGCTCCAAAAAACAAACAAAATGCAAACAAAAACAACAAAAAGCTCAAAAAACATTTAAAAGTTTGTGGTCAGTAAGACTTTATTTTAATTTTTAAAAGAAATGAATACTTTTCTTCTTGAAAAATATTAGCACATTTTCCACAAAAATATTAAATGGCACTGTTTCTAGAGCACCACAAATCAGCATATTAGGACCATTTCTGAAGGATCATGTCACACTGAAGACTGAAGTAATGGCTGCTGAAAATTCAGCTTTAAAATCACAGGAATAAATTACATTTTAGAATATATTCAAACAGTTATTTTAAATTGTAATAATATTTTACAATATGTTATACTGTATTTTTTATCCATTAAATGCAGCCTTGGTGTGCATGAGACTTTTTTCAAAAACATCAAAAAAACAAAAACAAAAAACAAACAAACAAAAAATTTACAGTCCAAACTTTTTAACGGTAGATTTGTATAAATTACGGACACTATATTTCACATCTTCTGAAGTTTATGTGTTGAAAAGACGAACATGTAAATAATTAATTCCTGATAATCTTTTCTTTTGCAGTAGCTAACTAATCACATTATATTGCAAATGTTCAAATCTGGCACATTAATATGAATGCAGGTTTGACAATGATGTCTTCTAACCAGTTTTGACAAAACAAATTTTACTAAGCACATATTTAAATCACACAAATTAGATTAAGGGCCCTATCATATACCCGGCGCAATGTGGCGCCAGGTGCAACGCAAGTGTTTTTTGCTAGTTTCAGCCCGACGTAGTTATCATTTTCATGTCCTGCCCCACGTTGTTTAAACAGCTAATGCATTTGCGCCAGGTTTGCTCGTGTGCAAGGTTTGTTCAGGTGCATTGTTGCCGCATTGCTATTTTGATGCAACTGAAATAGACTACTCCATTGACCAACTGAAACCTGGTGTAAAGTCAATGCCGCAATTTTTTTATTTTTTTATTTAAAGAGCGCGTTAGTAATATGCGCCTATAGGCAGGTGCACAACGCGTGTACACTCTGCTTATTACACACACAGTGCAGCAGCACACAAACATGCCAAATAATTAAAAATAAAAGGATTACAATGTAAAAGATTATTATTGTGTGCATAAAGATAAAAATGCTTTGGTGGAATGCGGCTTGCTCCGTAGATGGTCTGCTGGCGTGCTTTAACCTCACGCACGAGCAGATCCGTTTCCTAGCTAGAGAAGCCAGTTTTTCAGCTTGCAAATTCCACCATGTAAACAGCGAATCTGCCATGGCGTGAGCCAACTGGCTTTTAAAGGGAATGGGAGATGAGACTCTGATTGGTTTATTGACCGTTACGCCCAAATCACACCCATGACTCATTAAGAGAATGGGACAACCATTTTG
This sequence comes from Elopichthys bambusa, assembly GCA_037101425.1. Taxonomy (NCBI): domain Eukaryota; kingdom Metazoa; phylum Chordata; class Actinopteri; order Cypriniformes; family Xenocyprididae; genus Elopichthys; species Elopichthys bambusa. Next base: position 12,229,711 of record CM074442.1, on the reverse strand, counting down.
GACCATGCGCCTGGCGCACCGACCATTTTTCCCATCGTTAAACTAGCAAAAGTGGATTCGGACACGCCCCTAAGTGCACATGCGCCATGCGCTTTAGACCATGAGCTTACATTGTTAAAATAGGGCCCTTTACATCTGCCAGAGATCTCCTTTCTATACAGTCACTGAACAGAATGAACATTTGACTTAAAATCTCCTGATTTCTACAGAAGAAAAAAAAAAAATCACATAGCTTTTTTGGTATAACACGAAGGAGTAAATAGTGACAGAATTTAATTAATCAGGTGAACTATACCTTTAAATGTACACCTACAGTACTGGCAAAATGACACAGCATTTGATACTTCTTTGGTAATCTATTTTGTGAGGATACACATCGCGACAGGGTTCATCACAACACTACCCTGAGATGCGAGGCAAAGCTGCCAACAGCAGAAGGAAAGCGCAAAGTTTCACAATCAGCAGAGGCTCAACGCCAAAGGCTTTCTCTGGGGTCACTTGTGAGAGAAGCATTATTATATTTTTATAATGTAATTTTCATCTGCCTCTCATTATAATGGCTTAAGAATTTCAAATACAGTTTCCCTCCTGGTTTCTCAGTAAACCATCTGTGCTCTGAACCGTGTATATATTTCCCCTTTCGGTAAATCTTGGGTTGGTTGCAGTTTGGCAATGAATTTTGATTACGAATCAAACCAAGCACAATTAGGAGACTTGCATTTGAGCACACTGCATACTTTAAGGCATTTTTGGCTATTCTGCATTACATACAAACCTGACATTTCCCTTCCTCTGAACATGACCTTTATTCAAATACCATCATCAGAGAGATGAATACAGGCCTCTTCTTCTGGTCAGAGAAACAGAGAAACATTATCCTCAAAACGCAAGGTTAATTTGAAAGAAAAAAGAAAACACACACACACACACACACACACACACACACACACACACACCAGTGTTAACCTTTTAAGAGGAACTGCCCCAGTAATCCAGTGGTGAACATAGGAAAAACAAACTCCACTAAGAATATCAGAACTAAAATTCATAGTCAAACTGAATGAAAATCTACATGATCTTCTACAGCACTGCTACATCAGCACTTACATTTTCTTATGAATAAAAGGAAAGGTCAAATTATCTCTCTAGCGGTACTGGAACTTTCTGGTTACACAAGAAGGTGTGTGCTCGCTAAATAACAACTGTCTTTGCGATTCAAGTACAGTATAACACAGTGTAATCCCTATTCACCTGCTCTCATCGAAAGTACTTTTGCCTCGTTTTGTTCTGCATTGTAATATATGTTGCCGGTCGGAGGTAAAATGGCTTGTTGCTATGGCAACTGGGCTCACTTCTCATTCATGACATCGTTCAGCAAATCTTGTTGTATAAAGACGAGCAGAGAAGGAGTTGGGGATGAAGGGAGGATGGGGGAGTTGATATGAAGAGAACAAGACATTCTGCCCTTATGCAAATTCTAACCTAAACACCTTTTTGTGCACTGAGAATCTGAGATACATCAACTCCACATGGGAGAAAGGAAATTATATTTTGTGTAAATAAGAACCTCATTAGCATTTGATCGAAGGTATCTAAGAAAAAAGAGCTGATTTGCAATTCAAAACATGGCAATTAAAGCAAATTATGATGATTCTTTTCTCAGTGCATACTTGGGGGCAACCTAAGGAAAGTTAATAAAAGAACTCTTTGCAAGTGTTAATATACTAAGTTTATGAAATCAAATTATTTGGATAGCCAGATTAATTATGAACAAGGTCAAAGGTGAAGATGTGCTGATCTCAAACAGAAGGTTTTGTGAATTAAACCAAAACTTTCTTCACAGCAGGTTCATCTGGAAGTTCAAAAGGTGAAGCAGCGCTGATCTATGAACATCTCAAAACCTCCTTAATGCATATTTAAGTACTTCCACCCTGAGGCACTAAAACCTCTGCTTATATCTACAGTGTGCGTACATTTCGTGTATGGCAAATATTAAAAATAGAAACGTCATTTATTCGATGTATCCATTGGGAAGCATGCTATGGCATGCTAAAGCATTGTCTACTCTCTTTATTGTGAGTTATGATCAACATAGGATCACTAAATATAGACTAACCCATCTACAAATGCAGTCAAGCAATGCAAACAGACCTTCATTGATGCTCTCCATGTGCATTTAATGTCAGTTTGTATCTGCAGTTCAGAACCATGATACTAACAAATATCCCCTGTTAATATTTGCTTCAGTTTCCTTCTTTTTTAACAGCAGAGACTGAAAAAAATGGACATTTACTTAAGTTCCAACTCAAAAAAAAAAAAGAAAAAAAAAAAAGGAGTGAGATATTAGAATCTGGTATAACAATATGCAGATACACGCTTACCTGTGCACGCAAAATATGAATCGCTTTCATTAGTGTAACCACTCCAGCGTGCCTCCAGTAATAAGACTTCACACAAGACTTATTTTGTCATAATGCACACTAATGGCAACAAGCTTCGTTTGTAAATAAGGTTTTATGCTAGCATTAGCCTACGCGTAGGCCCAAGGACATTGTACCTTTAGATACTTCATCCAGTGTGATGTAAATTGCATATTTCCAGAGAACAGCCATGTGTTGATGTTGTGCAAGTCTTTGAATTAGCCCAAAGGCCAGTTTGATGACTGCAGAGTGCTGTTTGCTACAGTACCGACATAAAACCTCTGCTGCAATAGAGATTAATATATTCTTGTTATGGTACTGTATAAAGGTGGAACTGTATCCTAACACACTGTCCTTCTGCACAAACAATTCATAGAGTAAAAAGGTGGCCTACTGTCATTTACGCCACAGATTGAAAGAGAAACACATCAGCAACTGTGTGCTTCTCAGTGTGAAACAGTGTGCATGAAAGTGTAGAAGTGTGTCCTTGAGTCTTTACTGTGGGTGGAAGCCTTGATGTTGTATTAGCATGCAAGGGGTGTACTGTATGTGTGCGTTTGTGTATCTATATCAGCGGCGTTTTCTCTAAGGAGGCCCAATATAACAAATATAACCAAAATACAACAAATATCACAAAATATGTGACTGAATAATGTATAAACCTCTCATTTCTCGGAAAAACAGAAGTGACAGCAGTGGGCAAGTTTTCAGAAAGCTGCAACATCTCTTTTGCCTTCCTTGAGATCACATTAAGATCCCAAAGCATAAATGTGAGGTGGGAATGGCAAAACACTTGATAGTCATTTGAGATCTGCGACTGGTTGATTACCTTGTTAGTGCAATAATGTCCACCTATCACATCCCCAAATCAACCGAACTGGAGGAAATAGACAAACTAATCACTAAACAACTCGCCCACTTGAACATTACCACATTTTGTCATGTCTGAATCTAATCGAAAAATCAAGACTTGATAACTAGTTTACTAGTTAAAACACTACTAGTGTTTCAAGACACTACTAGTTAAAAGTTTGAGGTCAGTAAGATTTTTTAAAAATGTTTTTCTTTACACTTTATTTGGATAGTCCACTTCTACAAACTATAAGTTGCATCTGCATGTCAACTACCAGTCAGTAGACTGTCTGCTTAATATCTGCTATCACTTAGTAAGTAACTTTGCAAGTACATGTCAACTTATTTTACTAAGCCTAACCCTAACTAAATCGTCTACTAATGCTCTGAGAGTTAGTTGACATGTAGCTGCAAATTAATGAGTGTTAGTTGATATGTAGTTGCAAAGTTACTTATAGGCTCTGTTTACACCTGGTATTAAGATGCGTATTGTTAGATCAGATCACAAGTAGACTAGTGAAATACATTTCCGTTTACACTAGTGTTTTAATTAATTTCTTTTTTACACTTTCAACTTCTGTCCTGATTTCTTCAAGGGTAAATGTATGGGTGTCTATGGGTGGGTAAATGTATGGGTATTTTCAGATCTTTCGATCTAATGAATAAAATATGCTTGCACAATTTACATATGAACACGACCGGAAAAACATACAGAGAGCAGCAGCTAGTTAGTTTTTGCTCTGATAGCCGCAAGACAGGGTCAAACGCGGTGAGTGTTTGTTAGAAATCAGCAATGGTGAGAGCACATCGTGCTTGGTACATTTTTCATTTTCAAACCAAACTTGGGTCTACAAAGTTTAAATCCCATCTGGCTAGTGCGCTTCCCATAATGTTTATGGGATTATATCAGTAGGCAGAGAATAGGCGGTCTTTTGTGGCTGTTCAAATACATTCGACCACATGAGCGTCTACACTATGAAAGCAATCTGGTTGAATGGGTTTTCAACTACCTCTGGAAGTGGTAGAAAGTGGACAAGCTTAAAACATTTTAGACCCCATTTACACCATTTCCTGTGATGCTTCACTGTCACTTTTGATTAATTTAAAGCTGCTTTATGTAAGAATGACAGCTAGTGGTTGAAATGGGTACTGCAGTCTACATTTTTCCAGTTTGAAGACACGCAACAGGAGCGAGCTCAATTGACATTGGAAGGTGAGGAGACTTACACACTTTTAGATAATTAGTTGATTTATTGACTTATGATGAGTTGATATCACGTTTTAATATGCTCCCGTTCATAGAGATTTTTAGATGGATGCTGAGGCTTTTTAGGTCAGTAGAATCTGCGATCTCAGACCCAGTTTGTTCACTGGCTTCCATGGCTGCAATTTGCTGCATTAGTTTTCCGCCGACTGGTAACCCGGGGTGGCGAAATACTATTGGGTAAATTGGCAACGTGCGGTCTTGCACAGACCAAAACAAAAACAGAAATTCCGACACGGAACGCAAATTTCAAAGTAAAATAACTGGCTGTAGCAATGGTTTTCAGAGAAACAAGTATGTGAACTCAGCATGTTTAATAAATATTTGAAATAAAAATAAAAAATATTTAAACATATGGTATTTTTATACTTTAGTACAGTCAAAAACTTACAGAGAGCACCTTTAATGCATCTTTGTTGAATAAAACTTACTGATCCCAAAAAAGTCTTAATGATCTCAAACTTCCATAAAATAGCATGTTCATATAAACATAAAACAATAGTATGGTATTAGTTGCTTGTTGATAATGCAACTTATTGTAAAAGGTGTTCCATTAACCTTTAACCAGGAAAGCATGGAAACACTAGATGGCACATGAAAAAAACAAAAAAAAACAAACCAAGAAGAGAGCTCCTGAAATGAAAGCCTCCTCATTTCAGAAGGCAAGTGCATGCTACTGATCTATATGTGTATGAGATCAAATGAGACAAGACTTTAAGTTATCAGAGGGGGAATTATGAGGGTGAACAGTAGGAGATTTCAAACCAGAGGGAAAAAGAGTAAGTCATGTGGGGGAAGAGATCTGATAAGTACGCCCTGCTGAGTTCACTACTGAAGAAGCACTATGTGAGTGTGCACAAGGGATGGAAGGCGGAGGGTGGCCCTGACTCTGAGAATCCAAACTCCGTGAATAGAATCATTATTTGTCATCACATGACAAGGGCCAATAGAATTTATTTCCACAACGTTTATGTCTTCAGTGGAACACAAAATAATTTTTTGTCCATACAATGAAAGTCAGTGGAGACCAAAACATTTAACCTCATTATCACTGTATAGCAAGAAAATGTTTAAAAATATGTTCTTTTGTGTTAATAATGCTACTAGGTGTCTACTAAACAAAAATTCAAATTCAAAGATTTGATGCCAATAAACATGAAAAATTTCCATTTCCAGTACAAAAGACAACTTTGTTTTTAAATGGACTGTTAAAATCCTTGTATGCCCATACTCCCAGTCGTGTATAATCAGCCAATCTGATTAGAGCTTGCCAAAATGATAATGCTTTTCAGTTTTGTCAGAAAAATGCATCAGGCACTAGTTCACTGGATGAATTTGTAAAAGTATTCACATAAAACAGTCAATTCCCCATTAAATATATATATATATATATATATATATATTTGTATAGGTAGTCCAGCCCAAATGCCTTTTAGTCAAGCTAGATATGTACATATCATACAGAGCAATGTTTTGAAAGCACCACAGGGTGTTTACACTCTGTGAGAAGTCATCCTATAAGACAGGGATTCCCAAATGTTGTAGTCAGATCAAGCCTTTTCTAAAATATTTACTTAAAATAACCGCTGAGATATTGCATTAATTTAGCAAAAGATTTGCATGTTTACATTTCTTTGATGTCATTTATTGCCACATGACATGCAGGTAAACAAATAAAATATATTTCAATTTCATACTTTTTTAATATTTAGTTTTTTTTTTATTTATTTAAAATTTTTAATGATTTATTTTAATTTTACATTTTTATGATTGATTTAATTATTAGTTTTTCATCAACTCAACATAAAATGGTAACAGTACTTAAACATCTTATAAAAACAAATAAATAAAAAAAACAGCACACTTGACCTTTACATTTGTATTTGTACTTAGTTTACTTAAAAACTAAAGTAGCACAGACATATTCACCACCAAGTTAGAGTGAGCAAGTAATGTGGAACAAAATCCCAGAAGCAGCCCGAGGTAAAAGGCTTCATCTCAGCACTACATGGAAAGTATGATCAATAGAGAGATTCTTACAATGCTGTTGAAACATTGCAGAGATATGATGACACACTTACAGCATGAATGCAATTCAAACACTCTACAACAAGTTCTTAGGGGCAAAATGGGGGGCCGAGGGTCACCTGCCATCCCACAGGTGCTTCATGGCTTCATTTGGCATTGATTGATAATTATAATATTTACTTGTGATAAGTATACAGTTGTAATTTCAAATGAGGAAACAAACTCTGTGAAACCTTGAATATGAAATGGAATATTTCCTGAACTGGATTTCAGGGCCGCAGGAACAAATAAACAATAACAGAGGCTTTGGAAATGAGAAACAATATGAGTATTTTCCACACCAAACATCTTGTATACCTCACACTTTTAGAAGCCAAATTTGGTTTATGTCTTCTATCTGGAATTCGAAGGAATTAGATTTCTATAATGTGGATTTGGAAGCTTTATGTGCAAATGCCTTTACCACGCCTGGAGAACTAAACAATGCTGGACTGCTGCAGTAAAACAGGCTTCCATTTCTCATCTAGCCTGGTAGCTAAAGATAGTGCTAAAAACAATATCATTAAAGACACTTAATTCCCATTAAAGTAAACTCTGAAATCCCTTTAATTAAAGATGAATCGTTATACAACGTTTCTAAAAAGTGCTATATAACATCCTCTAAACATAAAGCTGAGGCAACTTGCAGCACTACAGAGGTGTAACCTTATATGTCATCTAAGTTAGGATGATTTTTACAACAGTGTGTTAAGTGCCATAAGCAAAGAAAAAATTGTTAAGAGGGCTCGTTAAACTTGAAGTACGTAGGCTGTATAGTGAAAAACGAGGTCATAGAAACATTAGGGCTGTTCATAACTATGGCTGCATGCCGCCCTTTACTGCTGCTGTGAGACCAGTGCTCAAGTAGCTTTAATAATCATATAGACCACGTTTAAGATGGAAAGATTGCTGCATATCAGAACAATAGACATTTTCTATGCAGAATCTGCAAAATCTCCATAGGGTTGTATGTCTATCCCAGGCCCTGTTTACACCTGGTATTAAGATGCGTTTTGGTTGATTGGATCAAAAATAGACAAGGGAGACACATAGCCGTTTACAAATGGTGTTCTCATCTGTCTCTTCTGTCCTCTTTTAACTACTTCTGTCCTGATTTCTTCGAAGGGAGGGTCTATGGGCAGGTAAATCTATGGGCTTTTTCAGATCTTTCGATCTAATGGATGAAATAAGCTCATGCAATTTACACATGAACCCGACCGGAGAAGACGGAAAAACACACAGAGCAGCAGCTTTTGTTTCTGCACTGACAGCTGCAAGACCACACCGAACGCTGTGAGTGTGTGTTAGAAATCAGAAATGGTTAGAGAACATTGTGCTTGGTACCTTTTTCATCTTCAAACCAAACTTGGGTCTTCAGCCGACAAAGTATAAATCCCGTCTGGCTAGTGTGCTTCCTACAATGTTTACGTATCAAGTCATTAGGCGGAGAGTAGACGGCCTTTTGTTGCTGTACGAACACATTCGACCACGTGAGCTTCTACACTATGAAAGCAATTCGGTCAAATGCGTTTTCGACTACCTCTGGAAGTGGTCGAAAGTGAACAAGCTCCAAACATTTTAGACCCTGTTTACTTCTGTATTTAGCATCATCCACTTGTGATTTGACTGACCAAAACACATCTTAATACCAGGTGTAAACAGGGCCCCAGCTACAGAAAGGAAAAAAAAAAAAAAAAACTAAAGCAACAACAGAAATCCATAACCTTGTTTACACACGCTACTGTACTAATATCAGGTTCGATTAGGAATGCACTGATATTAAAATTATGGCTGATTTACTTACAATAAAATACAATACTGACAGAGTCATGAAATCAGAGACCTTCACAAGTGAGCACCATAGACTGTAAAAAAATATGGACGTAGTGTCCGTTTGAAGCCAAAAAGCGTCCGTCACCATCTTGGCAGCGCGTCACTCCCGGATAACTGGAAAGGGGCAAAGAGGTAGAACGTGGTTGCTGAAACCATGCCCGCCTAGCACGATGTGAGCATGTTATCAGGCTAAGGAGCTATATATCTTAGACACTATCTAAAATATTAAAGATAACAAGCTATATCATTTGAAAGTTCTAAAGGTTTACTGTCAATCTACGGCGTCTTTTTTACGATATAGATGCTCCAGCAACAGTAATATTGTAATTTGTGTCGGGTGTTCAAATGACACCACATAAAATCAAAACGGGACTTCATACCTTTGTAATGAAATAGCGATCACGAAATGAATCCAATCCATCGCACTTGGGTAAAATATCCATGAACGTCCATTGAAAAACAAACAACAGCACTTTTTGTCCACAAAAGCGTTAAATCCATGAAATACTGATATATTGTCAATTTCTTCTGAACGATCTGCTCTCCATCATCGTTCTTCAAGAAATTATGCAATCTGAGCAGTGTTTATGTTGTAAAACTGTATACAATCGTATATATTAGACTCTCACAAACAAATGAGCCCACGTCCAAAGTATAATTTTTCAAAATAGTGCAGCAGTTTTAGTTATAATATCCAAGCAGTTCTGTCGGATTTTGTGGTGTCTTGAGAGGCATATTCTCCAGCCATTGTCACTGTAGTAAACCTGATGAACAAACCTTTAGCCAATGCCAAGACGATGTGTTATGTTTATCTTCCACATGTGTGCACATGTACACATCTGTCTCGACCATAAACAACACAGCAAGCCATATTATTTGATAATTGTATGAAATAATCCAGACAAAAGCACAAACACGGCCAGAAATTCAGATTCAGAAATTCAGCGGCTAGAATTAGCTAAGGTAACATGACGACTTACAGACAGCAGCGGCAATCTATCTGTCACTCAAGTGGCCACGCCCTTAATTATGCAGAACTTTAAGGCTTAATATAATTTAAACGGATGAGTTATAAAAAAAATGCACCACCCTCAGAGTTGTCATGAAGGGCAAAATTAGCTATATAGACCAAAAATTTGCTCTTTTTTTTTTTTTTTTTTTACATGGGGCTCAATGAGATTCTGCTCTCTTTTGGAGCCTGTCCCTAGCGGCCAGTCAATGAATTGCAGTTTAAGTCACTTCCGTATTGGCTTCAAGAGAAATTGGGGGAGGTTGCTGCTTGGTGATCACAGAAGATGTATTTTACTACCCTTTGTGATCGAATCACCCGTAATGGAACATTTTATACCAGGTTTAAACAGAACCACTGCTTTGATTCTTATTGAATCTCTTCCTTGGGAATACATGTTTCTCCACTAGGATTGTGAACAGAACAAAAGGGAATAACAAGCAATCAGTCTGAAAGCTTGTTATACATCAGGCCTTGTGTTAAACAACATATATTGAAAAATCCTTGTCAGAGGTGACACTACTCAACATTTTTTTTTACTAGAAATTACATAAAAAAGATATTCAAAATCATCAAATTTATGTGCATGTTCACAGCCTCAAAGAGTGTTAATATAGTACATGAAGGCTATAAAAAGCAAGGGTAAGCAATCTCATTCCTAGGGGATCTATAAACACGCTAGACCCCCGCAGTGAAATTGCCCGTCCCAGGGTTAGGCACTGAAGCGCTGCCTAATATGCTTGGCTGGCAGTGTCTCCATTAGCTTGCACGCACTCCAAACCCTCTTGTTTAGGATTGTCAGGCTAAGACTTCCTATGCCCGTTGCGTCCTGGAAATGTCACTAGCCAAAGCGGGCGAAGAGCCCACAGAGCGTTGCGAGGCGCTCACGTCGACAGGTGACCAGGCGAGACAACATGATGGATGAGCACGTAGGCGAAAAGCGGCATGTTAAACAGAACAAATAAACTGCAGAACAACAGTTGGTGAACAAAAAAGGATGCGCAGAGGCCGTGTAGAGGGAGAATATAAGAAATTAACGAAGAGGCCAGACTCCTCCATCATGATCAGAACAGATGAGTCAATCACCACCCACTGCAGGCACAAGCACACAGCTCCACACCCACATGTGCGCACAGACACACACAAAAGCACAGAACGGATGCCCCCGCAATCGCTTCACACAGCTAACCTCTGTTCGCTGGGGTCCCATCCTTGATTTCTCCTGTAAAGCTTATCTTATTACAGCAGCTTCATCCCACCGGACACAGCTGTTAATTAGTTTTCTGCCCCTTCTCTTGTTTTTGACTCGCTCTCTTTCTCTTTGCAGTGCCAGGTGTGCTTTCAGTTGGGAAGTCATCAAGGATAGTACAAGGTGTCCTCTCTATAGTGCAAGTGACACGCATGCATTTATTTCTCTTTTAGAGTTAATGAATGAAATGCTTTCTGCTGATAAAGGTAAATATGAAATGTGACAGATGCTGGGAAATAAAGATCATCTGAACTCAAATGGATAGAATCTTTTCTTTTCAAGCCTGTGATGTTCATCTTTTGAAAAAAGTTTTTGCTTCATGCATTAAATTATTTATTAGCAGATCTAATGGAGGAAATCAACAGCTACATTACATGGGCCATTATGGGATTTTTATTATTATCTGATTCTTCAGTCCATTCACTAGATCATTACACTCCAGAAGACACATGCAAATGGGGTGGCATGCTGTGTTGTGACATGCTAAAATGCATCTACAACCACTTTAAACACCATTTTGTAGATTATTTTATAATTATTTTATACAGTATGTAGCCTTTATGACCTCATATAAATTGAGAGATTTGTATTTTTAAAAAGTAATTTGTCACACTGTAGGACCCTTTAAAATTAGCTAGTGAAGACAAAAATGCCCCTTTTCACAAGATGTAATGTAAGTCTCTGGTGTCCCCAGAATGTGTGTGAAGTTTCAGCTCAAAATACCCCACAGATCATTTATTATAACATGTCAAATTTCCTCTCTTTGGGTGTGAGCAAAAAACACACTGTTTTTGTGTGTGTCCCTTTAAATGCAATGAGCTGCTGCTCCTAGCCCTCTTTCCCGAAGAGGGTGGAGCTTTAACAACTTGCAGTTCGATTGCTCAACAAAGCTGGAGAATTTCACGCAGCCAAAATGACCATTGTCAGTAACGGTGTTCAGCCTTACATTGTTCAAAAACCTATACACTCACTATGCAAGTTGCATAGGGCCCCACAAATTACGCAAGGCCCTGCCTCCCCCTCGTGTCAAAGCGTGTGTCAGTGTTTACAGCTTTTGATGAGAATATGAAGCGGAACGATCCTTCTGTTCACGAAAAGAGATCATGAGAGCGAATTGCGGAAACAGAAATCGGGTAAACTAGTGTTCTCTACTCTCCAATTTCGATGTCAGCAAATAACAGTAAAGTTAAGCTGATGTGCATCTCTCTCTAGTCTGTCTGTCTTGCTGACCTAGCTAGCAAGTGCATCTCTTGGTCTGTCTGTGCCTTGCTTACTTGCCAGGGCTGTGTTCTGTGACTTTGTGCCTTACAAAAGTGAGAGTGAAATACAGCTATTTATTATGTTTAATAAATGGCAAAGGGCAATGGTGTTTATAAACTGCAGCTCGGAAAAGATAACCATATCCTGTGTGAACATACGTTCATATGCACGTGCATGAAATGAAATGCACGCATCCTAGCAGCAACATCTCTGGGGACTAGGGTTGGAAAATTCCGGGAATTTTCAAGGCTGGAAACTTTCCATGGGAATTAACGGGAATATATGGGAATTAACGTGAATTTATGAGAATAAACAGGGAATTTGCAAAATTGCAGGTTATGCCTATAACAGGGAACTTAAATGTAGTTGGAAAAAAACATCTTGCAGCATAATCTTGGTTAAAACAAACATATTTAATGCAATTTCAGTTGAATTTTTACCCTGCACATTCCTCAATCACATTCACACAGCACACTACTTACTGCAGGGCTACTGAGGCCACACCCTCTGCATGCACTGTGCATTCCTCCATAACATGCACATTTGATCAAAAATACAGAAAAAACAGTTTTCAAGAAAATATTGTAAAATATTATTACAATTTAAAATAATGGTTTTCTATTTTAATATACATTAAAATATACTTTATTTCTGTGATGCAAAGCTGAATTTTCAGCAGTTATTACTCCAGACTAAAGACTGGAGTAAGGGCTCCTAAAAATTCAGCTTTGCCATCACAGGAATAAATTACATTTAAATATATTCACAATATTACTGTATTGATCAAATAAATGCAGTCTTGGTAAGAGACGTCTTACAAAAAAAAAAAAAAAAAAAAAAAAGAAGACTTACCAACCCCAAACTTTTGAAATGGTTCTACATTTAAATAAATACAATTTTGGAGAGTATAGTTCAACCAAAAATCAAAATGATTTCTTTATTTTCTTATTTATATCATTCCATTTGTAGTTGTATGGATTTTTTTTATTGTGTTTTACTGTCTACAAGAGCCACGTAACAATTCTTCAAACACTGCAATTTTTGTGTTCCTGGAAAACAAACGAACAAACAAACAAACAAAAAAACAGTATACTGGTAACAACATTAGAATGAGTAAATGATGATCTCTTGCATCAACTGCCTGGAAAACAATATTGCTCATGTGCAAACACAAAATTCATTTCAAGCTCAACAATCCCTTGAGCATAAAAAGCAGAGTGCTAAGACTAGTAAACATTACTAATAATGCAATCCCAAAACAAGCAAAGCAGAGACCTTGATGGAACCTGCTAAAAGCCTGAGAGAATGAAAGGGAGATGGAAACAAAATGAAACGGAAGGAAAGGATACGGCGAAAACAACATGTCATGGCAAAACGTGCTACGTGTACTTTGCATTGACTTTGAGCACCAGTAGGCAGCCACTAGCAAAGGCGAATCTGACAAGGAATAAATCACCCCACATGATGTCATTATAAATGGCCGTGGACGCTGCCATTCCAGCTGAGCAGAGGAAGTGTGAAGGAGAGGGTGACAGAACAGTGTGATGATGACTCGTAATTGACAACCACACTGCTCTGCATGACCACACGCACCGAGGCAGAACAGTACAGCGCATCGGAGAGTGCTAAAGCTCTTGGACAAATATTAGCCCTACTCAATAAACAGAACGTATCTGTTAACTACGTCAACAGTAACCATAAATGTGTCCCATGAATCTTAATAATGTTCCTTGACTTATCCTATATGGGTAGGATGTTGACAACTAAACTTGTTCAAATTCAGTATTAATTTAGCACTGCCTTCATAAGCAATTGTGCACAACATTCTACACACATGTCAAATGCACCATTAGCATGGATGCTACATAAAGATTTGAAAAGTCAATTGCCATGAGCATATACATTGCCACGAGCACAGCCTTTCTCTCACATTTTTTTCACAGATGAGAAGGTGCATTTAATTTGCATTGACTGTGGCTTTTAAAAATAGAACTAAGCATTCTGGGTAACAGAAATTACATGATGGCCTTTTTTTGTCCTATCTGTTAATGTATTCAAGGAATATAACTAAAGACTTTAAAAATGCAATTTATACATACACTGACTCTAATAAAATGTTTAAAAAATTTTTTTTACTGTGAACATTTATTGACCCTTATACATTTCCCACATATTTATCATATATCTGGTATGAATTCTAAAACATACCACTGATAAAATCTTATTCCCAGGCAACTACTTAACATCATCTTTAAGTAAGTGTTCAGACACACTCACCTGCTTGATACCAAGTCGATAAGCCATGATACGGTCGACCGCATTGGGATTCATTTGAGTCCACTGGAGTTTGAAGCCGTAGACACGAGGTTTGTTCTGCCACAGAGCGCTGTAGGTGTCATAGTAGAACTCAGGTGGATAGGCTTTACCTGAAAATACACATAGGCTTATTAGTGTAAATTCAAAGTCACATTTCAAGGCCAAAACCAAGATTGAGGAATTTGTTTAGTCTTAATTGATAATTCATATACAATCCTATAATCTTGACCAAACAATTTAGACAGATGTTAAGATTTCCATGGCTTGTGTTGGCTATAACCTGCAGAACCAAAAGTGCTAGATTCCTCATTCCCTCTGGCCATTATCACAAATGTTCTCCATTTAGGGTGTGTCAGATAAGTCATTTGAACAAAAAGTAAACTACAGGGATTTGTTTGATAAGGTAAGCCTGTCTCAGTGAAGTTAAATAAACTAATAAACTTAATAATTCCTCTAAAAATAATGGAGAAGTGTCTCACTGCTATTATGCTGTATGTATATGTATATTTAGAGATCATTAAAAAACACATAGTCTGCGGTTTAGACCGGCAGGTCAAACGTCTGGCGCACTGAAGTGATGATAGAGGATATTGTGAATGCGTTTACAAACCATTACTGGTGGAAAAAAAGAGGAACGTTCTCCATCAGAGGTTCAAAGGAGACAGACACAAAGCAAAACCATTAGGAGAGCTCATCTCTCTATCTGCTGAAAGCTGACAAGCAATGGAAAAAAATATATGAAAATGAGAAAGAAAAAACTGTTTTGCATCAAGGCCTGTCTGTTTCTCGCCAAGCTAAAAAACACTTGCAGAATCAAAGTAAAAAAGAACAAATATATTATTTGCAGGCAACAAATGCTTTAAGCTCATGAAATAAAAAGAAACTATTTTGTTTAAAATAGCTGTTTTTTTACAGTATATTGTGAAGACAGCACAATTAAATAAACAAAAAGCTAAAAAACAAACAAACAAAGACATTATTGTGGTTAAGTGGCAAAAAGGTCTTGTGTCTGAATCCTGGAGAATTATATTATTAAGATAATTAGCTTTTATACTGTCACTTTACTAAAACCAAAAGAAATTATTAAAAATGAATCAAAATAGTTTTAGAAAGCAGAATAAAACAGTAAACATTTTCCACAGTTCCACAGCTGCTTCTTTTTGTCAGACAGGCCACTCCATCCAAAAAGCTCATCTCTTGACAGAGAAATTTTGAATGACCAAGTCGGTAGAAACACCTTGGAGGGTTATAGTGAGAAGAACAAGAAAAGGTGGCGGTAGGGAAAATTTGCTGATGTCTGCAGGTCAGGGATAAGGCCTGTCACCAGCACTTATTTTATCCCCAGCTTATTAAGAGGGAAAAATCTAGAGCCAATGCTAATGGGTCCATGGAGTTTACTCTGCTTAAGGCTTAGGGATAAAATTTGACTCCTTTGGGAATCAGTGCTTGAGTGAAGGTGGAGAGAAAAAGCAAGAGCATCATAAACACATGGCTCTTAAATCAGCCTAAAGCCTGGGATACATTGCACGATTTTAGCAATCCTATAAGATCATTACTTTATCACACTGTGCGACATGGATCTACAAACCCGATTCCAAAAAAGTTACAAATTGTGAATAAAAAAGCAAAATGCAATGATGTGGAAGTTTCAAATTTCAATATTTTATTCAGAATACAACATAGATGACATATCAAATGTTTAAACTGAGAAAATGTATAATTTTAAGGGAAAAATAAGTTGATTTTAAATTTCATGGCATCAACAAATCTCAAAAAGGTTGGGACAAGGCCATGTTTACCACTGTGTGGCATCCCCTCTACAGTCTGCAAACGTCTGGGGACTGAGGAGACAAGTTGCTCAAGTTTAGGAATAGGAATGTCTAATACCCATTCTTGTCTAATACAGGCTTCTAGTTGCTGAACTGTCTTAGGTCTTCTTTGTCGCATCTTCCTCTTTCTGATGCGCCAAATGTTTTCTGTGGGTGAAAGATCTGGACTGCAGGCTGAAGAACTTCAAATTTTGATTCGTCTGACCACAGAACAGTTTTCCACTTTGCCACTGTCCATTTTAAATGAGCCTTGGCCCAGAGAAAACATCTGCGTTTCTGGATCATGTTTAGATATGTCTTCTTTTTTGACCTATAGAGTTTTAGCTGGCAACGGCGAATGGCACAGTGGATTGTGTTCATCGACAATGTTTTCTGGAAATATTCCTGAGCCCATGTTGTGATTTCCATTACACTAGCATTCCTGTACGTGATGCAGTGCCGTCTAAGGGCCGAAGATCACGGGTATCCATTATGGTTTTCCGGCCTTGACCCTTACGCACAGAGATTGTTCCAGATTCTCTGAATCTTTGGATGATATTATGCACTGTAGATGATGATAACTTCAAACTCTTTGCAATTTTTCTCTGAGAAACTCCTTTCTGATATTGCTCCACTATTTTTTATCAATGCCACAGCATTGAGGGAATTGGTGATCCTCTGCCCATCTTGACTTCTGAGAGACACTGCCACTCTGAGAGGCTCTTTTTATACCCAATCATGTTGCCAATTGACCTAATAAGTTGCAAATTGGTCCTCCAGCTATTCCTTATATGTACATTTAACTTTTCCGGCCTCTTATTGCTACCTGTCCTAACTTTTTTGGAATGTGTAGCTCTCATGAAACCCAAAATGAGCCAATATTTTTCATGACATTTCAAAATGTCTCACTTTCAACATTTGATATGTTATCTATATGTTATCTGACTCGTAGGCTACTCATAGGCTTTCTATAGAAGAATAATACGTCATCAGCATGCGCTAGCGGTAAACAAAAAACCTTGTTGAATCACACTTTGGCAGTTGTAGTTTTTATGTGCGCTGGGAAAAAAAGGAAGCGGCGACAAAGAAGGGGAAAGAGCTTGAGGTAAGCAGTTTAAAATTTTAGCACTGTGTCGCGTTGATTTCATGTCGCATTTTTATTGGCTGGTCAGTAGGTCGAGGCAGCAAACACATGGTGTGATGATCATGCTGAATTTCTGACATTGTCAGAAAAAGATCGTAGGCTATCTTTGGTCGCAAGACCGGGAAAACAGCGGTCTTTGAATCTCTCTGACTGTATGACATAGGACCACCGATTAAGAGCCACGATCACAGAAATTGCCACGCTTGTTTCACGATGGCAATCCTTTATCTGGGACAGCCAAAAATCATGCAGTGTATCCCGGGCTTAAGATGGAGAAAGAAAGCACTGGATGGATCAGCTGCCACTTAGCGGAAAGGCCAAAGGAACCCAGAGGCTCCTGCAGCCAAGGTTTCTAAGAGTGAGTTCACTATGCTCTATAATGGAAATGTACACACGCTTTAAAAGTGCAAACCTTTGATCCATTAGATTCAGGGTTGGATGAATACCACAATTCTGAATTAACCCAGTCTCAAGGTACATCAGTATGCAACAAATAACAGCCTTGGACATCCGAAGAAATGCAGTTACAGTGATTATACTCAATTCTTCTTAAAGTGAACACTAACCACCACTAATTCTTGATATATGTGTGTTTGCCTGTGTATATAGACACTATCACGTAGGTATGAGCTATAAAAGACCAAGCAGGAGACCTCTGGGGTGTGAATAGTTGTGTAATTGAAGTTGGTTCCTGGTGTTCAGCACTGTCACGACAAAGAACCTGTGCTCATACTAAATCTCAGCATATGAATACTTTATATTTGACTCCCCAGCAGTGTGCAGCTATCAACCAGTGGGGAGTACTTACTAACCCATCAACCACTAGACCACCATCCCCACAGCTCAGGAACCCTGAAGCAAACCAACTTGGATTTTTGAGCCAACTGAATTTTGAATGCAGCTTCCAAAAAAGATTTTTATCTTTGACAAATATTGTCATGCTTTTTACATATAATCGGTGTTAAACTAACAAGTTAAATTGCAGTTTAGCTTGGATTATTAAAGAAATTATGTATTATGGCTCTTTAACATCAATTGTGTTGCAAAAAGTGAAATGAATCAGCTGTAAATCCTGTATTTTATTCACAGCAAAACAATTACGCATCAGCCAATGCAAATTTACCCAGTGAGATTAAATCAATAAAGTGTATTAAATCTATTATATACAATTATTTGTTTTAACATAATTAATTCATCAGATCATTTTAATAAATGTCTATTCTGCATTCTGCATTTACACATTTTGTCTTATCTTAACACATTAACTACTATGAAAATGTTAAATCAATCAGAAATTAACAAGACTATTTGAATCTCTTGACAGCCCTTGTTTTTATGTATTAAAACGGTAGACTACCATTCAAAAGTTTTTTTTTTCTTTACAGCAATTCATACTTTTATTCAGTAGGGATGCATTTAACTGATCAAAAGTGACAAGAAAGACATTTATGAAATTACAAAAGAGTTCTATTTCAAATAAATGCAGTTCGTTTTAACTTTCTATTCATCAAAGAATCCAGATAATATTTATCATGGTTTCCACTAAAATATTAAGCGGCACAACTGTTTTCAACACTGATAATAACAAGAAATGTTTCTAGATCACCAAATTAACATAGAATAAAATGTTAAAATAGAAAATTGTGATAATAGTTTATAATATTATACTTTTTTTACTGTATTTTTTATTAAATTGCCTTGGTAAGCAAAAGAGACTTCTTTTAAAAACTGTATTACTGTAGTTACAATGATGTAAAGACGTTGTGAAAAAAAAAAAGTTGATAGTGCAAACAGATGCAGAAACATTCACATTCGGTAATGTGAACATTAGGTTGGGATTTGAACCTAGGTCAACATATGCAAAACAAAAACTGTACCACTACACTAAAACATTTCATACTTCTTGTTAAAAAGTGTTTCTTTTCTTGGTCACGTCTTATTTCGCCTTGGGCACAAGTGAGCCAGTACAACACTGGTGCCCTTTCAGAAAATAGGTGCATGATGGTCCTGCAGGGCTTTCTCTCAACATTCTGAACTTTCTGCTGTATTAATTGGTAACCCCTATTGAGTTTGCCCAGCGCTGCGTACATCCAAAATGAATGCTGAGACTGAGAAAACTTAAGCTTTTTTTAATCTTCGAACAGTTGTGCACATTGCTCTGACAAAGAGAAATGTCAGCTTGATGCATTGGCCATTTGTTCGCACAAGTGTCACGAAAAACCCTGTGGCCATGTGACATTGGCTGTTGTTCTGTGCCTTTGCGTTCATTTGCTTGAATTCGTCATGTTCGCTTCGCAATACAACATTACAGGAGCTTAACCTCCAATAAAACAGACTCAAAATGGGATTTTCTGGCTTGTGCTCTTTTAACACCCATACATATAAAAACCCATATGATGACAACGATAAATGAGAGCTTCAAGTTCGTGCAGCATGTTCCAGCAACACAGAGAGCAGAGGCTCATCACAGATGCATGGTTTGTGCAAAATAATGGCCTTCAGCATGTCCTACAGAAGTGCACGGAGGAGAGAGAGAACGAGAGATGCAGATACCAGGAGAGTGGATATGAGTGATATAATCCTCTTTTATGCCTGCTGAACAGAGCAGGAAATTGTCAATGCAAATTAAATGATTAGGGGTGAACATCTCCAAGAATAACCTATGCATCAGAAAGCAGGTAGCTCATCTCTCTCTCTCTCTCCCCCACATCCTCCTCTGGTCCAGGATGCCTCATCAACCAGCTGGGATTTCATCCATGAATATTCAACAGCAGGGAGGGCAAAAACACGAGCTAGCAGTTCCCATTTCTAAACACAAGCGTCTGGTGCAGTAGCAGGCATGAGATCAGGCTACTTATGTGGTGGCACGAAATCAAAGAGAAACTGCTCCACCATTTGAACCAAATGTTCCAGGTGACATGGTAGACTGAATTTATCGGTGCCAAAACAGATATACGGCAAGTCCTAGATATGGGGTTTTGAATCTCGAAGGAAAAGCAAGTGCGGCTAGTGAATCACTAATGAAGCACATAATGCTAGTAATGTATCTGCACAGTTTAATTTATTCTGTTAAGTGCTTGTAGTTGAGATTAGCATGTTATTAATAACTGCATATAAGTATGCATATAAGAAAATATTTTTCAGGAAAAAAACATCATCTGCTTAATGCACAGTAAAAAAATAACAGGGTACGTAAATGTGTTTGTAGCACAAAAATCTGTTATGGGTTTCACTTGCCTATTAGGAACAGATTTGAATCAGGCATCAAAGTATCGTAAACTGGTGATACTTGACAGGTTTTGCTTAAGGAGGGCAACAAAGAACCAAAATGTACAATTAAGAAACAAGCACATGAGCAAAAGTGCTGTTGCTTTCTCTAAATATATCACAGCCATGCTAATATTTAGCATCCCAATTCACATACTGTACTTATGCACTCTTCCATTTTGTAGTATACAGTGGGTACGGAAAGTATTCAGACTCCCTTAAATTTTCAATATTTTAACAATATAACTTAACAATATAAATTGTTATATTGCAGCCATTTGCTAAAATCATTTAAGTTCATTTTTTTTCCTCATTAATGTACACACAGCACCCCATATTGACAGAAAAACACAGAATTGTTGACATTTTTGCAGATTTATTAAAAAAGAAAAACTGAAATATCACATGGTCCTAAGTATTCAGACCCTTTGCTCAGTATTTAGTAGAAGCACCCTTTTGATCTAATACAGTCATGAGTCTTTTTGGGAAAGATGCAACAAGATTTTCACACCTGGATTTGGGGATCATCTGCCATTCCTCCTTGCAGATCCTCTCCAGTTCTGTCAGGTTGGATGGTAAATGTTGGTGGACAGCCATTTTTAGGTCTCTCCAGAGATGCTCAATTGGGTTTAAGTCAGGGCTCTGGCTGAGCCATTCAAGAACAGTCACAGAGTTGTTGTGAAGCCACTCCTTCGTTATTTTAGCTGTGTGCTTAGGGTCATTGTCTTGTTGGAAGGTAAACCTTCGGCCCAGTCTGAGGTCCTGAGCACTCTGGAGAAGGTTTTCGTCCAGGATATCCCTGTACTTGGCCGCATTCATCTTTCCCTCGATTGCAACCAGTCGTCCTGTCCCTGCAGCTGAAAAACACCCCCACAGCATGATGCTGCCACCACCATGCTTCACTGTTGGGACTGTATTGGACAGGTGATTTAGCAGTGCCTGGTTTTCTCCACACATACCGCTTAGAATTAAGGCCAAAAAGTTCTATCTTGGTCTCATCAGACCAGAGAATCTTATTTCTCACCATCTTGGAGTCCTTCAGGTGTTTTTTAGCAAACTCCATGCGGGCTTTCATGTGTCTTGCACTGAGGAGAGGCTTCCGTCGGGCCACTCTGCCATAAGCCCCGACTGGTGGAGGGCTGCAGTGATGGTTGACTTTCTACAACTTTCTCCCATCTCCCGACTGCATCTCTGGAGCTCAGCCACAGTGATCTTTGGGTTCTTCTTTACCTCTCTCACCAAGGCTCTTCTCCCCCGATAGCTCAGTTTAGCCAGACGGCCAGCTCTAGGAAGGGTGCTGGTCGTCCCAAACGTCTTCCATTTAAGGATTATGGAGGCCACTGTGCTCTTAGGAACCTTAAGTGCAGCAGAATTTTTTTTGTAACCTTGGCCAGATCTGTGCCTTGCCACAATTCTGTCTCTGAGCTCTTCAGGCAGTTCCTTTGACCTCATGATTCTCATTTGCTCTGACATGCACTGTGAGCTGTAAGGTCTTATATAGACAGGTGTGTGGCTTTCCTAATCAAGTCCAATCAGTATAATCAAACACAGCTGGACTCAAATGAAGGTATAGAACCATCTCAAGGATGATCAGAAGAAATGGACAGCACCTGAGTTAAATATATGAGTGTCAGAGCAAAGGGTCTGAATACTTAGGACCATGTGATGTTTCAGTTTTTCTTTTTTAATAAATCTGCAAAAATGTCAACAATTCTGTGTTTTTCTGTCAATATGGGGTGCTGTGTGTACATTAATGAGGAAAAAAATGAACTTAAATGATTTTAGCAAATGGCTGCAATATAACAAAGAGTGAACAATTTAAGGGGGTCTGAATACTTTCCGTACCCACTGTAAATAGTGAAAGCAGTGTGTTCACACTGAAAATTCCAACAGGTAAACATGCACTTCAAAAACCCAGATGATATACTTGTTTAACAAGAAAATTAAAGTGTGGAATGATGGACACTTCGAGCATTCAATGGTAGGGGAAGGGCTATCAGGCTCCAATGCTGGTTGACAAAATCTTTTTTAAACTCATAAACTAGTAGGGTATATAATACAAAGTATAAGTGCATTTATTGTATATCATCTGGGACACAAGAAAGAAGTTAATATTGAGTAACTTACATTTCAGACATAATATTGCCAGTTACCAGACAATTTTACCAGTTATTTTGTCTAGTTTTGTCCCGCCAATTAAAACAATCACAAACAAAGCCAAAGCAGAGCCATTGCGATTTTCTGAGCAACACATAGTACTGGAGAGCTCCTTCCTGAATTAAAAATTTAAATTGCTCATAAAGACAGTTATCTTGTTTTGTATCTAAATAAATCAGCTTTTGAACAATTCACCGATTCACTTTTAAAGAGAGTCATTTGTTACATTCATGAATGAATCACACTGGTTGAGTCATCTAATGACTCACTCATAAAGACTGAGAAGTTGCTTGTTGCCAGCTACTGGTGTAACAATGTAATGTGGAAAGAGACACTGATTCATCCTTCCCCTGTGTGCTATCTTCTTAAATATACACAATTATACTGCAAATGCATCCATTTAAATTGCACATGTATTTTAATTGTGTTACCTGTGACAAGGAAAGTACATCGGCCAGCTCCTGCTTCGTTGGTGATGTCACAAGTGTATGCACCGTAGCCCTCGCGGTTGAGTGCCCTTACGTGGTATTCCGTCTCGTCCCGAGTATCGAACTTGCCTGTTGTTAGCAGTCTGGTGCCCAGTTTCCATTCGTACGTCAGTACTCTTGAGGGGTGGGCACGTAAGACCCTGCAGCTCAGTGAGAATGGCCGGCCTAGACCCTGCCTGATCTCGGTATACACCGGCTCCACAGCGGGAGGATCTGAAAAAGGACGCACATTCATATCAGCCACAAAGAACCTGTCTACTAAGTCAATAAAACCAATATAATTCCCTGCTGAAAAATCCAGCATAAGATATGATTTGCATGCTGGTCACAAGCATAGGGAGCAGGAGAGCTGGACCAGCTACACCAGCTCAGTTTTGCCTGAGAACAGCATGACCAGCTAGACCAGCACTATAACAGCTCTAACCAGCATAAACCACCCTGGACCAACATGGAATTCATGCTGCATTTTTCAGCAGGGTTGAGAAACGTGGCAATTTGGAGAAGTACAGAATGAACGTACTGTGACTGAATGATAAAAGAGTGTTAAAATAAAGATTCATTCATAAAATTAAAATTTTTTTTTAGTATAGTAACCTGTGAGTGTGAAACATGAAAGTTACTTGAGAATATCGCAACAGCAGCTGTACAGACATCACTGATGAATCTGAAAGTTTTATAATCACTGTGAAGCAGCAAAACAACAGAAAAAAGGGGGTAAAAATGCTGACTCACCCACTCATAAGAGGGTGACCTGTCATGAATCAGTGATTCATGGTGTTGTGAGCCAATGCTCGCACATACACCATGATGCACACCATCAGAGAGCACAGCCCTGAGAGAGCATCATTAAACATAACATGATGTCCTTAGAAGACACTGGCATCTGCACAGAGTTTTCACTTTTTATAGTCTGATTTGGAGAATCTTCCTGTTACTGTAGTGCACAGTGCTTTTATTAATGTCCGCTGAGAGTCATGCATTCTTACACAGAATTTACACACCACATTCCACTTTTACTCTTCTATCTCATATACATACTATGCAAACATATACATACATTCATAATTTATATATACAGTAAATATTCAACATTCAACAATATCATTAGGACAATTTAAGAATGCAAGAATTGCATTGCACTAGGTGCCAACATTTTTAAATGGGGTCTCTCTCAAGTTATTGCAACATAAAGGGCTTAGGAATGATTTGAAAAGAAAGGGTGATACAGTAAATTATGGATATTGATTATCTCCACAAAAGAATTGTGGATTAATGAAAATGTCATTAATAATGTTTAAGAGGAAGTATAAGAGGGACCTGTAGCACGTCATCAACTTCTTTGTCTGACAGAGAAGTGCGGGCAGACCCAATGGCATGGCAATGAGACGCAGTCTTCTCAGGGAACCATGGTTACAGTCGTAACCTGAGACGTTCCCTTTGAAACTCAGCACTGCGTCTTGGATTGACTCTATGGGGAACAAATACTCACTCCACCATGCCTTGGGGATGCCTGCCTCACTAGGTGAGAATATGCACAAACATAGTGGGTATAGCATATCTTGACTCAACTGATTACTTAGCTGGAGTCAGAGTGTCAACTCAGGGCATGTCCATAAATAGATGTACACAAGCCGTGTAGTGGTAACATCCCTATGCCAATGTCTCCCACAAGAACTGAAGATATTCTAGCTTCTATTCTTTTATAGCAAGGCAAGTCCCAGCTTCTAGAACCTTCCTACCTCCCCTGCGGGCTGCTGCAGCCCTAAAGGCAGAGCTTTTACAGAAAACATGGCTAAGCTGTGACAGCGCTTTTCTAGTTTGACACAGCTCTCAAGGAATACCTGCCATGGGAAGATATTAAACTACTGACCTTGGCATACCACTACTCTGGGGAAATGCAAACTCGATTCTTTACAGAAAAGGTTGTAATACAAGAATGGCAAACACTTAATTGCACAGATTTTTGTAATGCAGAGCTTCAGCTCTGTTCAGATACCCCCAAAAAACAAGGGGAGCGTATCATTCTTCCCAGAATCCAGGTAGATTCGCACTTCATTCAAAGAATAAGTGCAGACTAACAAGGATAACCAGGGCTTTAAGAAAGGGGCAAGGGACCCTGCTTTAATACCCAAAATGGTCAGGGAGGGAACGCCTCACTAGCCCTAATGTTTGAAAGGGCAGCTTGCCAAAGGGAGCTTGCTGTTTTGTCAAACATTCCCAGTGGCTAACATATTTGATGTTGCTGCCTCTCCAAGGAGACCGCAATATAATTAGAAAACACTCAGTGGTTACCATCTTTGATGTTGCTGCCTCTTTCAGCGGGAACCCCAACACAAGAGAGGCTCAACCCCAAGGGAGTCCCAGAGGAACTTAGGTGTCTGGAACCCTCCTTTTAAAAGGAGAGCAAGAGCAAGATCCTATCAAACCATTATTGAGTGGCAGATAACAAGGAGGGATGCCCCGCAGGTGAACTTTCTCTACTTATTTGCATTGTCAAACCAGGGTCATTCTAAGGAGAGTGTTGTCCCTACTTTATTCACTTCCCTCCCCAACTATTTCTTGAAGTAGAGGAAAAAATACTGCCCATATAGTTCGTTAACCTAGCATCAACCCTTGGGGCCATGCAAAGGGGAGATATGCCTCTAGTCATTACTCAGACAGGGAGGCAAACAAGAGAAAGGCAAGCTACAGGTTGCCAATAATTGTCATCCACATTCAACCCCAAGGAGGCCGTAGGGGAGTGATGCCCTATTTAAAAAACCAACAACACTGGGGAAGAGCAGCTCAGCCATGACTTAAATAAAGGCACTTCTCCATGACCCGCTGTAGCTAGTGCTTTAACATGGGTCAAACTAGCGAGGCCTATACAACACCCACTCAAAGGGGAGCATATATCCCTACTTCAAGTGGTTGGAGAGGGAAGTAAATGAAGTAGGGTGAAGAAATTGCTCTACATACTCCATTCACCCTGCATCAACCCTAACCCTTCTCAACCATACGCAGGGGAGAATACAATTTTACTTTAAACCCTAACAAAGAGGAAACGCAGTTTAACCCAAACAAGATAATTCAGGGTATCAGAGTGGAGCAAGAGAGATGTCAGACACAATAAACCTCAGACCACAGCCACTGACCCATGCCACTCTCACTTTGGGGGCATGTGAAGGGGGCAGGTTGTCCTCAGACATGTGCCCATGCACTTATCTAAACTGAAGTATTTTTGCAGAAAATGCGCCAACACGCATAAATTGCAATTAAGCACTGCTCAGGGCACATATGCAATAAACATCAGAAATAGCAGTTTCAGATTCTTGTCCATATTCCAAAAACCTGCTCTAATCCTGGGCCAATTTGGCATGGTTGCTCTCCACAGGAGGAAGCCATGACGATAATGTAGGGTCTGAACATCAAGGACCTCTACAATCTATCAATCTGTCATATTATTATTTTTTTTTTTACAACTCACGCTCACTTAACGTTAGTCCATACTCTGTGCCTATCAGGCAGATCCATGAAGGCAGACCCCAACTTTAGGCTGGGTATTAAATGAGGGTTTAATACTCTCACAAACTGTCAGGGAGGGACATATCTCCTGAAAAACTCTGATATCAAAGCATCAAGCATCAATTCTAGATCATCAAAGCATCAAATCATAAATTCCTCTTTCTCCTTCCTTGAGCAGTCAAACACGCTCCACCAGTAGCACATGTCTTACACATGCATACAAACAAGCGTCTCCTGAAGACAAAAAGGTTGATGACATGTGCTAGAGGTACCCATGGGCTATCGCCAGACGATGAAGTTGGAGTGTGTTTACATATGCTTCAGACACCGGTCTCGCTGACCATAGCGTTGGTCCAAGACGCAGTGTTGAGTTCCACTTTGAAAGGTAACTAATTTAAGCCTTGAAATAAGCAATGTCTTAGGATTAAAAAAAAAAAAAAAAAAAGAAGCATGACATAAAACACATAAGAGATATTTCAGGTTTTGTACTCTCTAGGTCACTAATTAAGTAAGAAAATTTGTGACACTGTACATGTGACTCTGTACAAACGGTCAGATGTTCTTGCCTCCACTGAAGCACAAATTGCTTTTTGGATCATTTTGTAATAATTCTGGTGGACATGATCATCTTGTTTAGCTTGTGCTATAAAGCATACTGTAAATGCTTCAAAAGCAAAAGGAATGCATAATGAATAGTAAGAATTTTTCAAATTTATGTTAATGTCAATTAATCTTTTCATTCAAGCCAATAACTGAATTTGTAATGACAAAAATTGTAATAAATAAATAAATAATAATAAAAATTTTGAGCAAAAATATGAGCATTTTCTCTTTCTGTAGTGGTCACAGTCAAAAATTAAATAAATAAAACCGAAAGTAAATAACTTAAAAGGTCCATGCTTACGGAGTTGAAATAAACTAATTTTTTCGGGAATGAGAGGAAGAAAGAAAGAAAGAAAGAAAGAAAGAAGGAAAGAAAGAAAGTGGATGACTGAAGCATGTTTTATGAAATAACAAGAACAGGCTTTAGCAATCATGACATTTAGAGAAAAGCTTTTTAAAAACAGTGGTTTGTTCACTTTGTTTCCCCATTCCAAATGACAAACATGGGGAGGGCCCCACGCTGTGAGTGGATTACATTCTGTGCAATACAATATCTCTTACAGCTGAGGTCAATAGTTCAGTATCCACAACGACTTTATTCAGGCAATGATGCGAGCCCGAGCCTACCACATTTTGTCATTCTGAATTTCACGGCTGAGTTTCCCAAACTGAACCAATTCCTGCTGACATGTTGCCAATGGATGAGGGTTTGATAGACTAGTCATGGCGGTTATCCCACACTCGCGCTGTCAGACAGGTGACAGCGAGCAACAGTGTGTATTTGCAAATTGATTTTCAGCAATATGGAAAGAACAGGAAAAGACGTTTGCTGAAATGGAATCAATTGTGTATGCAAGTGGAAAGAAAAAAACAGATAAACGACTTGCTGAAACATTGCAACAGGGGGTGAAGAACAGTCTCAAATTGCAAATAAATGTACTGTACATTACACAATATGATAGCACACTAAATGTGTACACATTTTATTAACAGTAGTGTATCATATTGAATCACTGCATGGTAACAAGCTGTAATTGTGTAAAGGCTTTATGTGTTTCTCAGCAATATACTGTACAGCTACAACATGTCTGAAGTCTACATGAATTGAGTTTGCAAACCATTACATCTAATCTGGTACGTTTATGAGTAAAATAGGATTTTAAATGAATTTTCATTTTATTTTTATTCTTAAAGTTTATCCATTATAAATGGATTAGATTATGAAACGTGGGTGCTATATAACAGAATGGAGCCCAAATATTTAATAATAATTCATATTATAATTGTTATAATTATAACAGCAGTATTTTAATAAAAAGCAAAAAAACAAACAAACAAACAAACAAAAAAAAAAACTAAAATCCCTGTTTGGCTATTGGTTAACATTATCCAGTAGTCTGTGTGGCCCAAGTTAAATCAGCAGTCAGGGAAAGTCGTTTCGTAGGAAGAGTAAGTTTTTCAAGTTTGATTAAAGATTAATCAAAATATTTTTCTTCAGAATATCAACCACTGATGAATCATTTATAATAAGACAAGGAATGCACATTAAGAAAGTAAATAGGGCCAATTTTGATTTTATGTTCAAACAAATGTGATTTTAAGAATGGATTGCTTAATTTCTGTGATGTTGCTTCATTTATCTTATTTAAATGGGAATAGAACACATGAATCAATGACAAAATGATACAATCATATGAGGTCATTTCTTAAAGGGTTAGATCACCCAAAAATGTAAATACTGTCATTTATTACTCACCCTCATGCCGTTCCACACCCGTAAGACCTTCATTCATCTTCGGAACACAAGTTAAGATATTTTGATTAAATCCGATGGCTCAATGAGGCCTGCATTCAAAGCAATGACATTTCCTCTCTCAAGATCCATAAAGGTACTAAAAACATATTTAAAACAGTTCATGTGAGTTCAGTTATTCTACCTTAATATTAGCTTTACGAATCGATTCAGTGACTCAGAGCACCAAAGTCACGTGATTTCAGCTGTTTAGCCATTTGATAGGAGATCCGAATCACTGATTTGATCCATAAAGCTCCGAAGCAGTGTTTTTAAATCGGCCCATTACTATATTGTTGAAAAGTCGTTATTTAGTTTTTTTTTTGGTGCACAAAAAGTATTCTCGTCGCTTTATAATATTAAGGTAGAACCACTGAACTCACATGAACTGTTTTAAATGTTTTTAATACCTTTATGGATCTTGAGAGAGGAAATGTCATTGCTTTGAATGCAGGCCTCACTGAGCCATCAGATTTCATCAAAATATCTTAATTTGTGTTCTGAAGATGAATGAAGGCCTTACGGGTGTGGAACGACATGAGGGTGAGTAATTAATGACATTATTTTCATTTTTGGGTGAACTAACCCTTTAAGCCTTTCTCTGAACTTAAGACCAAATACAAAATCAATTCAAACAAAGTACACTGTAGTTAGAATTGTCTGGCACAACAGCCTTATGAGACTTCATAAGCACTTTTTGCCAGAGGAGAACTGGCCCCCCGACTAAGCCTGGTTTCTCCCAAGGTTTTTTTTTCTCCATTTTAACACCTGTTTGCCACCTGATGTCACCTGTTGGAGTTTGGGTTCCTTGCCGCTGTCGCCTTTGGCTTGCTTAGTTGGGGACACTTGACAATTGATATTCAACAGTGCTTTGATCTACCTGCATTGACACTATTCCTTAAGAGCTGCTGTGCAGCCAAAATAATGTACCAGTTATCACTGTAAAGCTGCTTTGACACAATCTACATTGTAAAAAGCGCTATATAAATAAAGGTGACTTGACTTGACTTGACTTCATGTTAAGACTTTTGAATCAGTTGTGTTTACTTCTGCATTATTATTAAGGGTCTTAATTGCACATAGATGTCAACACTTTTTACAGTGAAGACGCAATGACTTTAACTGCACAAAAAATTTTGTTTCTGACCTGTGTGGGAAATTGTTGTGCAACACGAAATTACATGACATAACATGACAACAGGCTTGTGTATAGATGAGAGTATTAAAACCTATTAATTAACAAGTCCCCAGGGAACCCTCTTTATAAATTTGTGTCCAATATTAACTAAAGCAATAATGTAGTTTTTTGTTCTATTTTGGTGAATTTCTTAGGGGACTAAAAGCTGGATTTGATGCATGAATGGTGATAGTACTTTGAATTGCATTCAGGACTTTTGCATGAGCATACCCTCTTTTTCATAAATTAATACTACTGGGAATAAATTAGTTCTCTGCTAATTAGGCTGGCAGCCAGTTTCAAATGCCATGCTAAGCGAACATTGAGCATGGAACACTGGCATTGTGTCATCCGAGGAGAGGAATATTCCTCTATTCTCCAGCGCTTATTCCAGTTCCACACCACTAATCAGGATGCCAATTTTATCCCCTCATAACAAGGATCCACACTGCTCTTATATTCCACATCAGAATCTCTATTTGCATATGAGCTGTCCCAGTGTTTTGTCACTTTGAATAAGTATATGTCGTCCAAAAAATTTAAAAAAAATTAAAATGTCTTGTAGCAGCTTCTTAAAGCATACATCAGTTCTACTTAGACCTCATCCAAGTTGCAATTACTTATCGTGGGGCCCAGATGGAATCTGTGGGCTTTTATTGCATTCTCTGCACTTATTTTAGGAAAACTCATCTAAATGGATTTAAACATGGTAAAATGTTGAGAGTACTACTCCTATTTGTAGCAGAAAATGTAATCAAATTAGCCAAACTGTTTAATAAGTAAACATGTAGTGTTGGGCAAGCTACTTAAAATGTAGCATTAAATATTACACTACAAGTAAATGCAAAAAGTAGATTGTTATATTGAAGCTATATAAAGTATAGGGTACAATGGGGCTAAAGACACAGATTAAGAAAAATGTGCTTTTCACTACTCCCATTGTGTATGACTGCAGGAAAATATTGGATGTTGGTAGAACAACAGATTTTGTGTGAAAATAAATAATAAAAGGGGTTTATTTTGTTTAAAAATATTACAAATGTATAAGGTGGCAGGGTGGGTGTTTACCCCACACATGGAAAAAGAAAAATTGAAAAATGTATACAAATGCTCTAGCTAAAAGTAATATGTTTTGAATAATATCTAAGTAAATACTTGTTCAAAGCAATCCCTTAAGCAAAATTTGCATTATTTTAAAAAGTAAAGATTTGGAAAGCATTGTCAGAGATCCCATAATAATTTAATATAGCTTTACAGTAGTAACAATAAATGATATTTTATTATTTGATATTATTAACACAGACACATAGACCCCCCCCCCCCCCCCCCCCCCCCCCCCCAAATCACCTGCAATACGACCGAAAGGGCAATACAACGAAATCCCTGTGCACGCCACTGTTGTGAATCAAGTTAATTCAGATTCTAAGAGAAAAAGCTGCAGTGAAGAAGAATCCTCTTGAGAACTTTTTTCTACCCTGCCGCTTTGAGAATGAAAAGAGGATAAGGTGGGTTGTTACTGTCAGGGTTTAACTGCAATTATCCCTTCATTAAAATATATTAGATCATTAATAATCAGTCAGCCTTGCCACATTTAGATGCAATTAAAACTTACTTCAGTCCAAGGTGTTAGGAGTCCAAGGTGCATGACAGACATATTCATCATGCCTGCTTAACTAACATGACGATATGTGAATCCATCAACAAAATCTAATCTCAAGGCAGAATTAACAGTCACACCACCTCCTCTCTGATAAAAAAAACAAAAACAACAACAAAAAACATTTCCCCCCCTTATTTTACAAATAGCAGCTCCAGCAACTGCAAACCAGGCATTTTATAAGACCGAGAAAACTTGTAGTGTTAAAGAAATGTCACGCTCTAATGAGAGAGGCTCAGCTGTCGGTGAAAAACACTCCTGAGAAAATGACAATATGAGCTCAATTGACACCCTCCCTATTTCTCCCTCCCTTTCTGTTATCATTTCTCTCCTTTTTTTTTTTTTTTTTTTTTGTCTAGGCTCCCATCAAAAGCATGTGAGCAACGACAAGAGTGCCAATTGACCTTTACAGTCTGTAGCTGTTCGCCTCTTGCAAAAATTGTATGTGATGAGGGTCCGATTCTGGTCACAGTCATTGGTTTTGTGGCAATCATTGTCCGTCTTGCATGAATCAGCATGTGCTTAATTATGGATGGGTAGTTTTTTGCCGGTACATGCTCTGAAAATGAATTCAATTAATTCCTTGACTGGCAAACTTTGGCGATGTTGTGTGGTAGGTGGGGCGTCTGTGTCGACACTTGACAAGTGACAAGAGATAATTGGGTTCAAGTGCATTAAAAATACTCCACTTATATTGGCATTTGGTCTGGACACTAGATATTTGCCTCACTTTTTTTTAAACGTCACACCTCTGCTTCCAGTTTTTTTTGTGTCCATAATAAAAAATGCAGTTATTTCTGGACCGAACATTGAATTGCGTGTAATTGCATCAGACAGAGATTGTACAAAGGGGCAGCTGTATTACAGCATACCTTGACACAATGACAGTGGACAGAGAAAGTTCCCATAGTGGCACTGGAAATGTGGACATTTTCTACCATTTTTTTTTTTTTTTTTAATTGAGAGAGACAGTAAAGAAGAGGGATGGGAATTATTGGGGAAAGAGGGCAGGATTGAGACATTACAGTCCAGTTAGTGTGGGTGAAATCTATTTGGCCATGATTTAAGAAGGTGGGTGTATTTTGATTCATGATTGATTTACAGGTCATTGGGCCAAAAAATAAATAAATAAATATATGCAGCTGCTCAAACAGAAATGTGCTGATTCAAGATTAACTTATTGCTCAGGTCAACTTTATATCTCCCAATGCTTCTTTATATCTCACACCATGACTATTTATCTCGCAACTGCGACTATTTTTCAATGAAATAAAAATATATAAAAATAAAAAAAAGTATAAAAATTGTTTTAATTTCTAATAATTCCAACTTCATATATCACATTGTGACTGTATATCTCAGTTTCGAATGCCATGCAACAATAGCCCTGATAAGTAGAGAACATTTCATCTGCAAACTCAGACTCAGATGCATTTCAAAATATGGTCTGTTGCTCTTTAGATGTCCTCAGGCAGTTCATTTTCAACTTAGCGTTTCATCAGAGCAAAAGTTCAAGGTCAGTGGCAGTCAGCCCGTGCGCTGGAGCGAGTTGTGGTTTTTGTGGAGCAATTAAACTGCTAAAAGAAGGCTGAGAGCTATGTATGCGGAAAGGATGATGCTGGGGTCGTCTTGGTTATCGTTGGAGCCACAAGCAGAGATTTCTATAGGGATCAAACTCATCCTTCATGATGAAAAGGTAATGCAAAGTTATTTTGCAGCTTTATGAGTGGTTGAATGGTTGTCACTAGAATGAAGAAATGTAATCATGGAGACACATTCATACAGCAGTCACATAACATATAGATCTGTTAAGCTATTCAAAAGCACTTCATTTCACAGTGAATAGTCCCATTTTAATAGGTAAATGTCTAAGTCTTTGTAAAAGGGGCATGATTGACTCACTGGAACCCATAATGACAGAATAGGTAAAGACAGAAAAAAAAGACATTCACACAGAACAACCTATTGAACAACTGTACATCCTTCACTATCTTTCACAGTCTTGTTTTTATCTAAACAATAAGGATGGTGTGATGGCCTGGGGACTAGTTTTGGGCTAGATGGCGGACATGTCACTTGTGTTATTGGGGCTGTGCTGCGTTATCACTATATATTATATTCAATCATGTATTTTTATGCCTATCTATCTATATCTATATATCTGAAAACAATAAATAAAATAATAATGAATGAAAAACTAAATGGCACTTGCATTACATTTATCTTCTACAGATAAGATTTGGGTGACACTATAAACATAAATAAATAAATGCGAGAATTACTGTGAAAAATGTGTAAATAACATACATATAATCCATTAATATTTTACATGTACCCACTTTAAAAAACAACAACATATGTACAAAATTTGTTAAAGTATTTTCTTGTCTCCTCCACCATGATGACAAACCTATACAAGTCAGATCTCAAACCAAAGTAAAAGTCCAGATGGATGTATATACTGTCCAGAAATGAGCTTCTACTGTTTAGCTTTTAATTCTGTCCAGAAATGATATTATACTGATTAAATGCCAGGGAAAATAGAGGACAATCCAAGGGGTAAGTCAGCAGATGGCCCTCAGGCATTAACCTCTGCACTATTTGTTCTGTGATGTGAGGGCCGAGTTTCATTTTATTACCAATATAACAGAGTAATGCAGATTTGAAGCGCTTTGACAGAGTGAAATCCAGGGCAATCTCTCTGATGGACAACCAACCCCCTTCTCGCTTACTCACACAAACATACTCGCTCTCTCTGTCTCCATACTTTCTCTTGCCCTGTCATCATTCCGTCTCACTCTTTTCCTCCCTCACTCTTTCAGCATCTGTCTTCAAGCTTCTTTTATCCCACCTTTCCCCTGTCTCTCTCTCTCTCTCTCTCTCTCTCTCTCTTTCTCTCTCTCTGTGTGTCTGTCTCCACCCCCGCAGTTTTAGCGCTTGCTGCAAGATGCGTTCAGCTGTCACAGACATAAGCAGACATTATCCACTGGCATACATTTGTGCCTTAGACTTCTGCAAGTAATGACTGCAGCATTAGGATTACCTCTGGACGCCCCTTGACTATTCAACTGCAATCATTCGGTCTGTGATGGAGGGGGAGGAAGCGGCCTTTATCAGACAGGGAGAGATGGCATAAGTTAGAGTGGTGGAGAATGAGTCATCAAATACAGTCACTCATTCTGAGCGGCTAATGCTTATGCTAGCTGGGCTTCTGCTGAGCAGGAAATGATGGCTTTGTTAAAGAGCTTGTATCTGTCATCAGAATACTTCCATGTGCAATATGTGCAGCTAATGGGGTAACGTACCATATATGGCTGCTTTAAATTGAGATCTGAATAATGTTTAAAGGGACAGTATGCTCAAAAATGAAAATTCTTTTCACTTGCTTGCTTTTATGTCATTCCATCCCTATACATTTTACTTTGTTTCCTCTGGGTACACAAAGAAAAACATTTTTCAACACAATTACAACAACTGGGGAGTTTTCAAGGTTCAAAAACGTCTGTTTGTTGCTCTGTCTTCTTATCCGTTTTATTTCTAAAACAAACGGCTCCACAATTTTATTATTGTGTTATATAAGGTCAAGTCTAGTGCATTTTATTGTTTTAAACATGAGACTATTTATACAATTATTTCATTTATACTGCGGCCTGCTACTGGGGACTTTCATGACTGGTGTGCCGTTCGGCAAGGAGGGCTGCCATAGTTACAATGCAGAGAACAACTGTGAGGGAACGGTTGTTTGGACGGGTGTGACTTAAGGACCAGGCGCATGGCACTCGGCCCCTCTGGAGAGATCTTGTATCTGAGCTGCAGGCGTCTTCTGGATTGACTTTGCAAAAGTCTACGCTGCCTGTGGTCACAGGGAAATGGGAGTCTTTCACCCTACACGTCGTCTGTTGTTCTGAAAGATTCTTCAGTGGGCGAAGAGAGGAAAACATGGTTAGTTTTCCTTTTGCTTTTATTATCAGGAAACATCCACCCAAATCCAGGTCCTGAGCTAATCCAACTTCAAACACCTGACGAGTGTAAATCTGCAAAAGGATTAAGGTTCCTACATCTGAATGTGCAGAGTTTGGTCAATAAAATGGACTTTTTAAGAATTTGGGCGGATATGACTGATGCAGATGTACTGGTTTTTACAGAGACATGGTTGAAAGCATCAGTTATTAATGATATGATCAATATTGATGCTTATAATATTTTTAGGTGCAATCGTGCAAAGAAAGGAGGGGGAGTTGCAATTTATGTAAAAACTAATCTCAACTGTTCCTGCATACAGTCGGTTAGTAAACCAAATGGTTTATTAATTATGGTTAATAATGATGGTTATTAATTGCCCTAAAATTATCTTCATCGCTGGGATCTGATATTATTGTTGTTGGATGTTATCATCTGCCTTCTTCATCTTCAAGTAAAGTAGGTACTTTACTTGCAGAGTTTTTGACATGAAACATGAACTTATAATACTTGCCGATTTTAATTGGCATTTGGCTTTCGCCACTGTCGGACCCATTTAAAGAGATTTGCGATTCTCTCTGCTTAGTTCAACTGATTACTTCAGCAACTCGAGTTAAATTAAAAGAACTTGGGTAAATCAACTTTATTGGACTTAATTTTAACTAATGCATCTCATAAGTTTACTGCAGTTGTTATTTTTTGTAATGACATTAGTGATCATTGTGCTGTTGTATGTGTGAGAAACTGCAAGATTTATAAGAATTCTCCACGTTTTATTTATAAAAGAATATTTTAATATTTTAATGAACAGGCTTTTATGCATGATCTGTATAATATTGATTTGGGTGTTATTTCATATATGCCAGATATCAACTTAGCTTGGGATTATTTAAAAAAAGTTTTTCTAACAATATGTGATAAGCATGCTCCACGTAAATGTTTTAAGATAAGTGGCAAAGACAATCCTTGGTTCAGTGATACTCTCTCTACACTTATTAGACAGAGAAATGCTGCCTGAGCCAAGGCAAAAAAATCAAATGATTTACTAGATTGGAGTTATTATAAAGCATTACGAAATTCATGTACTAAATCAATAAAATGAGCAAAACGTGTTCTATGGTAAATGAAAATTTAAATAATCCTATTAAATTCTGGAAGCTAGTAAAATCTACTTCAGGAATGAGTTTATTGATTAAAGTTTCAGATCATTTAATTGTTAACCAAACTATTGTTAAGGGTGGAGCAAATATTGCTGAAACTTTTAATAACTTTTTTACTGCTGGCTCAACTTGTGAGTCTACTGATTTAGGTGTCTCTACCTCTACAGAATTTGTTGTTCCTGATAAACATTGTCCCAGGCAGGTGTTTAATTTCTCTCCTATTACAACATCCCAGGTTTATAATGCTTTAGTGAAATTAGTTGTCAAAAAAATCTGCAGGGGTTGATGGCTAAAAATGGCTGCTGGTATTGTAGCAGAACCAATTGCATCTTTTTTTTTAATTTAAGTCTGATTTCAAATATTATACCGAGAGTGTGGAAGTCGGCATCAGTTATTCCATTATTAAAAAGTGGAGATCCTTCAGATCCTAGTAATTATCGTCCTATTTCTAGATTACCAGTTTTAGCTAAAGTATTCGAATCATTGATAAACGACCAATTAAAACAATTTTTTACAGAAAATAATATTCTTAATGATCATCAGTCAGGTTTTAGAGCAGGTCATAGTACCCTAACTGCAGCTCTGTTAGTTACTAATGACCTTATAAATTCTTTAGATTGAAGTCCTGTGCAGCATTATATGTTGACCTTTCAAAAGCTTTCGACTCTGTTGATCATAATTTATTGTTACAAAAACTTTGTTGTAACTATAGGTATTAGTGAAGCTGCTCTAAAATGGTTTGATAAATATCTATTCGAATGTACTCAATGTGTGAATCTTTTCTTCAAGTAAAAAAAGGAGTTCCGCAAGGATCTATTTTATCTCCTATTCTGTTTTCTATTTTTATCAATGATTTAGGTTTTGGAGTAGACTCCGCTAATGTACATCTATATGCCAATGACACAATTATTTATACAGCAGCATCATCTATAAACCAAGCTCTGTTGAATTTGCAAAATGCGTTTAATGTTATACAATATTCGTTGTCACAATTAAAATTAGTTGTAAAATTATGATTTTTAGTCGCACTCATCTTAAGGATACAGATGTGAATTTCAACTTTACAGAATTTCGTACACATCACTGTATCCTTTATGAATCTTTAGCATGGTCCTCTTTGCATCATAGGAGGAATTTGCATATGTATATATTTATTGCTAAGGCGCTTCTTGGTAAATTACCATCTTATATTACAAAATTTTTAGCTTTTTATACTAATGGTTATGGTACTAGATCGCAGCTGCATCTTCGACTAAAAGTCCCAAAGGTATCCTCCGAATTTGGAAAGCATGCTTTTTCTTTTTATGCCCCTATGGCTTGGAACGACTTACAAAATGTACTGAAACTAGAGTTTTTGCCTCCTTTGAGTACTTTTAAATGTATTTTGTATTCTGCTTTTAAAGAGTCTTGTAAGTGCTTCTCTTGACCTTTGGCCTATTTGATTTATTGGATTGTTTTGTTTTTGTTATTTGTATGGAACTATGTGTGTTGCCGTTTTGACCAGATCTCCCTGGAAGAAGAGATTATGATATCTCAATGGATTTTCCCTGTTAAATAAAGGATAAATAAAAATTTTTAAAAAAAGGATGCAAATGCACCATAAAAGTAGACCATACAACTTGTGTACTAAATTCCAACACTTCTGAATCATACGATAGCTTTGTGTGAGAAAGAATATTCTCCTCCAGAGAGCTGTTGACAAAAACCTGTGATCAAATGATTGAATCAATGATCTGAATCAGAGATTTGTAAACGAATCGTTCAGATTGGTTTGTTTACCTGAATCAACTGATTCAGTAAAAAGATCTGACTCAAACGTTGTCAAAATGATCCCCGTGCACACGGATCACAGAAATAACTAAAAATGATGTATTATGCATGCCAGGCCAGCAGTTGGCATGTCACTTTGTAAAGAAACACTACGGGCCTATAGACTGAACAAGTAATACAGTTGCATGACGTCATTGTTTTTACAAATCAGCATTCTTGTAGTTTACATAGAGGCCCTTAAAATGCCGTTGATGTGTAATTGAACGGCCAAGATTCATAAAAAGTTTCCCATTTTTATTTGAAAACATTGCTGTGTAAATTACCACATAGGCTCACTGGAAAAATGTGCCTTTACCTACATTTGTGCAAAAGTCTAAAACATTCCTATAAATACTACTAGTAGACCACTAGTGGCAATAAAACAACCTTTATTCCTTTTCCCATGATTACAACTTAGTGATTAAAGGGTTAGTTCACCCCAAAATGAAAATTCTGTCATTAATTACTCACCCTCATGTCGTTCCACACCCATAAGACTTTTGTTCTTCTTCGGAAGACAAATGAAGATCTTTTTGGTGACAGAATGCTGTCAGATTTCCTTCCATAGACTGCCTTTGTGACTACCACTTTGACGTTTCAAAAACTTCATAAAGAGATCAGAAAACTAATCCATATGAATCAAGTGTTTTAGTCCAAATTTTCTGAAGAGAATCGATCACTTGTTATGATGAAAAGATTTAATTTAGGCTTTTACTCGTATGTAAACACTGATCAGCGAACAGAAGCAGAAGCTCAACCGAATATGAATGACACACAAACCTCTTCTGGAAGCTCAAACGTGCTGTGTAACCATTGGGTTCATTTTCGTGTTATGCAGCACGTTTTAGCTTCCAGAAGAGGTTTGATCTTGTGTGTCATTCATGCTCGATTGAGCTAAACTGATCGATTCATATGGATTAGTTTTCCGATCACTTTATGAAGTTTTTAAAGCGTCAAAGTGGTAGTTATAAAGGCAGTCAATGGAAGGAAATCTGACAGCATTCTGTCATCAAAAAGATCTTCATTTGTGTTCCGAAGATGAATGAAAGTCTTACGGGTTTGGAACGACATGAGGGTGAGTAAATAATGACAGAATTTTCATTTTGGGGTGAACTAACCCTTTAATAATGACTATTTTCCGCACAGTTCCTTGCAAAATACTTTGTTATGTAAAACATGTTTACCATAATGCAGGAGTGGGCAACTCTGGCCCTCAAGATACACTTTCTTGCAATGTTCAGCTCCAACCTTAATAAAACACACCTGAATAAGCTAATCAAGGTCTTCAGGTCATACAAGAAAGCTAAGGCAGGTGAGTTTGATCAGGGTTTGAACTAAACTCTGCAGAAATGCGAATTGCAAGGGCCAGAGTTGCTCAGCCCTGCCATTGTGCATGATTTGTAAACTAATACAGTTTGACATTTGCATTACATAACCAGCTCCATATGTATTTCTTTTCTGACGTAGTAAACTTCAGTAGCTCACTTGGTACAGCATTGGACTTGCGATGCAGAGTCCTGTGAAACACAATAAAACTCAAAGCTCAAAGACTTGTGGAATCACAATAAAATAGCATGGCTGTTTCAACAAATGTTCCAACATTGTTTCAACATTTTTATTTCATGTTTGCTTTTGTTAACACTATCGGTTAGATTTAGAGTAGGGTTTAGTGTAGGGGGTATGCTATTTTTTGAAGCTGAAGCTTAAAAACTCAAATCCCCATTCATTGTAATTGCTTTCAATAAAAATGACTAGTAAATTCCTCAAAATATCTCCGTTTGTGTTCACAGAAGAAAGAAATTCAAATGATGATAGAATTTTCATGTTTGGATGAACTGTAAGCAAATTTCTAAAGGACAAAATTCTGCTGTCTGCATTAAAACAGAAACCAAAAAACTGAACCGCCAAGCAAAAGCTAAGATTATAACAGGTACCTTTACTGGAGAGTAGAGCTTTGAATTATAATATCATGACCCAATCATCATGACAAGTGACAAGTATTTCCCTCACCAAGGAACTGAATGTATTTCAAACAAGCTCTCGTTTTATGTAGAAAATAATAATAATATTAATCCTAGAGCAACGTACGATGGGTTTAAGCAAATTTCACAAGACTGTCTACGCTACAGCACTTACCAGTTCTTGTGTTCATTAGTTTTCACTAAGCCAGTGCAATATGCAAAGGTCAGGATTATTTGATTCAACTAAATAGGAAATAATGATCACACATGCTGAATTCATAGTAGGGTGTAACAAAAGACAAAGCTCGGGGAGAGCGGGCAATTACAGAGAAACAAAATAAAAGCAGTGAATCGTGACTAACAAACAAAATCACTGACTCAGAGCACAACAGGATACACACAAAGGCTATTTCAGACCAATCTGGCCCTCTAGACAAAAAGAGAGTCTGAAGACATTAAAGAAGTAAAATGCTGACACAAGATAGTATTGTGAAGTGTTATTTAAAATTCAAGCCAGAATGATTTTTTTGTGGATCTATCCAGTTTTAGGAATTATATCTTAAAGTGCTAAGCGCTTTTCAGCGACGCTACATTGTGTTCCTTCATGCGCATTTTTAAAATGAAATCTTCTAGCACAATGGATTGTTATTTGAGGTATACATAGAGGTCATTTAAACAATTGTTTTTCAATTCAAAACACTATGAAACATGTTTAAATGCATGCATAGTCCTGAAATTCTTTCACAAAGCAGAACTGTCATGCCATACATGTAAGAGTGGTAGTTAAGTGTATGAGAACAAAATCAATTGGATAAAGGACAGATACTTCATTAAATTCTCTTCAGATACTTTAAGTGAAGCGTATATCTGTAATCCACCATACATCTTCCTTGCATTATGGCTGTAATTAGATACTCCATGACACCGCGAGTTGTAGGGGAGAATATGAAAACGTGGCCAAGGCCAGAACATGTTTTGCATCTTCCTCATAGATGAAATGATCGTTAACACTTAACACTTTTGACCCTCTCGTGTGCCTGTCTCCAAGTCAAACCGAGTCAAAGTCCTATTCAGTAGTTAATTCATGCTATGCTACGATAATATGGAAT
Source organism: Elopichthys bambusa (assembly GCA_037101425.1). Lineage (NCBI taxonomy): Eukaryota > Metazoa > Chordata > Actinopteri > Cypriniformes > Xenocyprididae > Elopichthys > Elopichthys bambusa. The sequence goes on along the minus strand of CM074442.1, from coordinate 12,187,845 downwards.
GCATTACATTGTATTAACCTCTGCACCTGTGCTAATTGAATCTGTGAGTCTTAATGAGACACAGAGAATAGATCGGCAATGTGCATCGCTCACCAAGGTTGTCTGTAATTACAATTAATGATGCCCCTATACTTTTTTCATTTATATCTCCAGAAAATAAATGCTTTGCCAATCAGCCATGACAAAAATGTATGTTCTAGCCTGAATGTAAGTCAATTAGGTCCAGCTAAAGTGCATGAGCAACAAACACATCTATTACTTACACTGCACTATGAGCTCCACGATGGCCTCTCGGGGTTTGACGTTGAAGCCGTTGTACTGGCTGGTTTGGCAGCGGTACGTTCCGGACATCTCACGGGAGACGTTGACGATGCGCAGAACTCCATCGTAACTTTCGGTTTGCATGTTGCCATCCGGCATGGGCGCTTCTTTATCAGCACGGGACCAAAGGATGATGGGTTTGGGTTTGCCGGAGACCAGACACTGCAGCTCTACTGTGTCACCCTCCTGAGTGGCCAAAGGGGACTTTCCTCGTGGGACGGTCAGGTTGGGCGGTACTAAAAAAAAAAAAAAAACATATGACAATTAAAATCTATATATCTATATATATCTATATATATTACAATACTATATATATATATATATATTTTATATAATCTATATATATTACAATGCGCTATGAAAATGCACAATTTACTGCACAAAACATGTTATGTTAAAAAACATACAAGGCCTTGGAGGAATGTTCAGGGTACAAGTCGACAGCATTTATAGCATAATGATTACCAGTTGTGTAATAAGTATAATTTCATGGTCTTCAATAATTTTGAAAATGTTTTATACTCAAAAAGGCTGCATTTATTTAATCAAAAATACTGTTTTCTATTTTAATATATTTTAAAATGTAATTCATTCCTGTAAAGGCAAAGCTGAATTTTCAGCAGCCATTATTCCAGTCTTCAGTGTCACCTGTATTTTTTTTTACTTTGCCTTTTTTTTTTTTTTTTTTAACTAATGTTGTCTAAATCACCATTTTTTAGAATTTGACTTCTGCTCTAGGAGAATAAACATCTAGTTACATTGTCAAAGATATAATATCTATATCGGTTTTGCCAGTACACCAATAGAAACATCTTGTCACCCACCAGGTGTCAGATAAGGACGTTTCTAGCTGGTTTTCGCCGACAGACATCATAAACGTATGCAGACAACAGGAAAGGAGACAAGTTTATGTTCTTCTGCTGATTCCAGACAACAGTCTGGAAAACTACCGTCTCAGCTCCATGTAAACAAGGATGCTGTCACCTTCCTTCTTGGTATCCTAGCAGGGCACTGTGCGAAGGTTACCGGGTTTACAGGCCTTATTGCTGATGCGTTGTCATGGTGACAAAAGACAGAATTTCATTTTACACACTACACACTATTCACTTTAGTCTCATGTTAACACATAAAGGCCTGGTTTCACTCATTAAGCCAGGATTAGACCTTAGTTCAATTAGGACATTTATGGCACTTTTCCACTGCATGGTACAACTCGGCTTGCTTTACTTTCGCTTTGCTTTTCCACTGCAGTTTAGTACCACTTCAAAGTGGGTGGATCTGCTCCTCGGCTACTAACAAGTCTGCACCTAATCTACTGACCACGATACAGCCATTTCTTTTTTCAAGTTGCGTGCGGCAGTTGTTCAAAGCGAGTTGTTAAAAAAAAGTTAACATGAACAAATAAGACCACGGTAGCTGTTACTGACTATTTAAATGTAGCGGGTTTGGTGTCTCGTGTTTCAAATCCAATGACACTGGTAGTGACAATTCTCTCTGACCAGTCAATGAACTGCAGTGTTTACACGTCACATTTAGTATCGGTACAGCACGCTTGGAACCTCAGCCAAGGTGGTACATTAAGTAGCTTTTATAAACATGCCATATTTTAAGACATATGACATATTTTAAGATATGTCAGTGCAAGTTGCTTTTTCAGATAAAACAGCTCAAACATGCATTTTAGTCTGAGACTAGCTTAAGCCTTGTCTGTAAAACCGGGGGATTATATGTAAATATTGTGGCTATGCTATATTTTTGTATTTTGTATTGCACTTTTGTATTTTATTGTTTATTGCCTGTTCTCATTTACTTACAATGTAATTAGTTTTTTCTTTAACTGACTAAAACAACCTTATTTTCTGTTGTAATGGACATAGAAATGCCACAAATGCTGTTGACTGACCCTACCTTGTATTCAACCTGTACCATTCCTTCAAATGTTGCCAGGTATACTCAGGATGTCTAGGTGCAAGGGAATCTGAGTTTTCCACATCAAATCCCCAATGACTGAACAATTTGACCAGAATACTTTCTGCCAACTTCTTTGATTGAGTCTAGACTTCAGAAACAGCAGGGTCAGGTTGACGTGATGACATGCTCTGTGAAACAGGACAACTGAAGACGTCAACAGTTCAACAATGCCACAGACACACAACTTCCTCTGAAATGAGCCACTCGGGTGCTGCACAGGCCCCTTCCATTAAACATACTGTAAATCTTTACTTTAGTATGCTCAAAGTACCTGGACATTAATTTTCCAAGTCTTCACAGACCACTTCACAAGCACCAAGTATTAATAAAAAAGCCTTGTTGGGTAGTGAGGACACTTGATTGTGTTCTTCTGCAATTCTCTCAAAAAGTAGAAACAAACTTAAATCCTAATTTAATACAGTACAAGAAACGGACAGTCATAATGAAAGCTAATATGTACCTACAAGATGTGGGGTATGAAAGAAGACAACAAAGACAGATAAATACTGTACAGTGGAAAATAAGACATTTTTCCTCTTTTCGAGATAAAAGAGAAATCTACTTTTCTCTCCTCCAGAAGGTGAGTGGGAAAGACTGATTTATATGAAGGGATGGTAACGAGTATAGCATGAAAAAAGAGGAGAACAATGCTGAATGTATTTCCGATTGCGATTGCAGGGGGCCTGGTGGGAAAGAGATCTTGTGTCTGCAGGTTGATTAAGCATGACTTCTTTAGCAGACCCAGGGCAAACAAACAAACAAACAGGATATTTTGCATAATGAAATGAGTCAGAAAATAAATCACATTACCCATACTAGCGACATTAAAAGCCTAAAACAGCCTTATCTATGTTTTGTGATGGAAAAAATATTTTAGATCTACATTTGTATCATTAAAATATCATCAGTGGGGGAGGCTAAGATTATTTTGTTTTATTGAAGCTATAAAGCTGTAATATGTCGAAACAGTCAGTAAAACAATAATACATGTAATCACCATAAATTTTTTTTTATAATAAATAATTTTGAAGTTGTAGCGAAGAGTGGTGACATCCTACCATTAACCCCATTTCCACTGCAATTGTTTCTCATGTACTCAGTAATGCATGCATGATTTCTAATTAAGTCATATTCATAATTAATAAATCCATGTTGCTGTAAGTGCCAAGCTGGTTAAAATATGGTACGGTTTCATCTGCTGAAACTCAAAGGCTGATGTTCTCAGTAAATCTCCTTGAATCCTCATGGCAGTGATATTTAACAGATTCAGGTGTTTGTATGTATGCATGTGAATGTATTTTTGAAAAAGGTCCCTTTAGGGGCTCTAAAAAAAAAGCTACCCTCAATTATTTGTAAAGAATAACTTACCAGTGGTGGAGGAGATGTTGACATCTATGCTGATCTCTGGTATCCCTCCGTTCTTTAGTGAGGCCACACAGGTATAAGTGCCAAAGTCAGTAAACTTGAGGTCGATGATGTCCAGGTTTGTGGTTCCTGGGGCAACGTCTGGGTCGGTCTGGGTAATGACCATCCGCTCTGAGCTACGCAGTGGACGGCCGTTCTTAAGCCAACTGAACATCAGCTCCTCAGGTGGCGTGGCCTCCACCTGACAGGATATCTTCACTTCTCGGCCGATCTGGATGTTGTCGTCATTATGATAGGGGTCTGGTGTAATCCAAAACCGGCCCTTCTTCAGAGCTGTGTGGACAGAATGAAATGCAACTAGTTTTATAACAACAACAACGTTCATGTGAATATTTCTTTAACCAATTTTTCGCCCTTTTAATTTTTAGAAAATAAAATCTCAAGACACACTCTCACTAGTTTATTTCACAGGAGAATTTTTTTCATTAAGTTATTTAGGACTGTCACGATTCCTCGGTTAAATTCAAGCGCTCAATTTAAAAAAAACTTTTGACTGCAATTTAGCCATTTCGATTAACTTGAAAAATATCCGAAGTGGGGCATTCGTTAACATGGACGGGAATCCATAAACCATATTATTTGACCACTATCGCTGCACAATATATTAAAACCATTTTCTATATATATATATATATATATATATATACACATACACACACACACACACACAACAACAACAACAATCACCAACCCTTTGCAGACATTTGTTATAATAAATAATGTACATAAGCTGATTATGTTTATATTACATTACTATTATATTATATGGTTCAATACAACATATGAATACTTGCTTTTGATACTTATTTAAACCAATTATTATTGCCTCATTGTTATTATATATGTATTTTAAGTCATTTTAAAGTCTATTGTTCATTTATATACAAAAAAAAAAAAACATTACTTGAATAATCCACTAAATAATTGGCTGATTACTCTTTTACCAAAATAATCATTAATGAAAGCCCTAAAGTCATTTAGCAATAAAATATCCACCACAGTATCATTTCCATAATATTTCCAGCAATATTTTTTATTTATTAGCGTTCAGTGGTAGAAAAAAACATTATAACAAATAACATTTGGAATATTTTTGACCCTTTTGCATTGCTAAGAACAATTTCATTACTAACATTTTACATATGCTAAATGCAGTAAAGACAAAAAATATTTTCGTTTTTTTTTTGGCATCATTTTACAAAATTACAGCTTGATTGTAAATAAATATTTATTATTATTATATTTCAAATTAAAATATATTTAAACATTAAAAATATTTTAATATTATTTATAATACAATACAATACAACTTTATTGTCAACCATGGTTGAAATTTGTCTTTGACCACGCCAGCAAAAACATACAGACACATACTACAAAACACATAAAAACCATCATACTGAATCACATAGCTCAAATAATATTATTTTTTAATATTATTTAAAAATATTTTGAAATAAAATAAGTTATATTTACCTTGATTTTCTTCACACTTCAAATGTCTCATATTTCATCTCAAGTATGTGCTACATTAACATTATGTCTGGTAAGCAATTATAACTTTTGATTTTTTTTTTTCAAATAAAATCAAATTTAAAAGAAGCAAAAATAAATGAGTATAGTAAAAAATTTAGTTGTTATATTATTCATATTTACTTATATATGAAATATTTAGTTAATATAGTTTTAATATGATAATATGATGATATTCTTGTATTTTTTTTATATTCCTGGTATGTAAAAGTGCCTGTGATTGAAGAAACACCCATTTATGAAGGCACTTTCATAAAATATCAGTTTGCTCAAGAAGCAGTTACACACTGGACATTTTCTCATCATAGTCTCTTAATCTCTTCGTACAAGATTTGTACTGCACAGTTAATGATGCATTAAATGCAGTGCGTCAGTTTACATAGCTAAAAGGTCTTTGCTTAATGTAATTTCAAAACATTTTAATGTACTTTTTCACAATTCATCCACATCACTGCTTTTCAAGTCACTGCTTGTGACAAGCCAGTGACAAAAATGACAGAACATAAAATGTTAATAAAATACCCATGGGCTTTTTTTAACAGATGGAGGTGAGTGACAATCTTAGCCTGTGAATACAGCACAAATAAAACTGGATCTTAAAATACACCATCCCACTATCACCCCGAATAAGGTGAGAAATAAACAGAGGGCCCCTCAAGACACGCACAAAAAAAACCCCATGATATTATTTAGATGAGCGATTGTCAGGGAGTCACGCATTTTCTCTGTTCCAAGGAGAACAGATGATTCCTTTCACAGAACCTCAGTCCTTTGACACTGACATTGAGAAGAACTCTGACTCAACCACACTGACATATACGGCGTTGGAAATGATGTAAGAACAGCGCGACATGACACACACTTTCCACACTCTTGCACATCACTCCACACATGCTAATGAGTTAATCTGTGCAAGGCTGAATTGAGAGATCTTGCGCACTGTGAACT